>CM021739.1:13015506-13548318 GCA_011075105.1 Heteronetta atricapilla | reverse complement strand
GGCAGCATGTTCCGCTCCAAGCGGCGGAAATTCCGCGTGACCAGCGAGGATCCCACGTACACCGTGCTCTACCTGGGCAACGCCACCACCATCCAGTCCAAGGGCGAGGGCTGCACCGACCTGGCCGTCTGCAAGATCTGGAGCAAGAGCGAGGCCGGCCGGCAGGGCACCAAGATGAAACTGACCATCAGCGCGCAGGGCATCCGCATGGCCCACGCCGAGGACAAGGGGCTGCGGCGGCCCGGCCACCTCTACCTGCTGCACCGCGTCACCTACTGCGTGGCTGACCCGCGCCTGCCGCGCGTCTTCGCCTGGATCTACCGCCACGAGCTGAAGCACAAGGCGGTGATGCTGCGCTGCCACGCTGTGCTGGTCTCCAAGCCCGAGAAGGCGAAGGCCATGGCCCTGCTGCTCTACCAGACCTCGGCCACGGCTCTGGCCGAGTTCCGGCGCCTGAAGAAGCGGGACGATGCGCGGCACCAGCAGCAGCAACTGGTGGGCGAGCAGAGCATCCCGCTGGTGCCGCTGCGCAAGCTGCTCAACGGGCAGTGCTGCTACAAGCCGCCGGTGGAGCGGAGCCGCAGCGCGCCCAAGCTGGGCTCCATCACCGAGGACCTGCTGGGCGAGGAGCAGGAGGAGCGGGCCATGCACTGCGAGGACTGCGAGGACATCCTGGAGGCGCTGGGCGAGCCCGAGGGCGAGCTGCTGCGCTCCGGCGCCGGCCGCGGCGAGGCCCCGGAGCTGGGCCAGCTCCTGCGCGACCTGGGCGAGCTCAGCCTGGGCAACGACCTGCGCTCGCTCCGCGCCGACCTCCGCGTCCGGCGGCTGCTCTCGGGGGAGAGCACGGGCAGCGAGTCCTCCCTGGAGAGCAACGGCCCCGACGGCGCCGCCCCGGCCTGCAACGGCGCCGAGCAGCCGCCCCCCGGCGACCCGGAGACCGGCTGAGCGCACGGCGGCGCCGGGGGCGCACGGCTCGGCCCGGGGCACCCGCGCCCCCCCGGCAGCGCACGGCCCCTACCAGGAGTGCGGGGCTCCGCCGGGGCGCCCTCGGAACACCGGGGTGCCCCCGAGCCCCCCCGGGAGCACCGGTTCCCCTCCGCAGCCGGCGCACGGTGTTCCCCCTCCGAACCCCGTAGCTTCACCGGGGAGCACCGGGACCCCTCCGGAGGCACCGTGCGCCCGCCCCCCCCGGGTGTGCATGGCCCCTCCGGGTCCCCCCGGCTCCTCCGGGAGCGCACCGGGTCCCTGCGGCGCCGCCGCGTCCCGGGACCGGGGGCCGGGGGCTCCCGCGGCCCGAGGACGGGAGGTGGCTGCGGGCTGTTTACCTCCGGCTCAGCCCTTGAAGATCTGCCAAATTCCTGGAATAGCTTTCCCCGGGGAGGGAGGGAGGGAGGGAGGTGTTGCGCCTTGTTTACAGTCAGAAATCTCACATCCGAGGGAGGGGGGCGGGGGGGGCGCCGTTTTCTACATTAAAGTCACTCCATCGTGCTGTCGTGTCCGAGAGGTTTGCACTGTTGTGATTTTTTTATTATTATTATTTTTAATTTAGACCCTTTTGTTTTGGGCCCCGGTCCTTTCCCCGGTCTCAATGCTCTAGATCTTTTGCTGTGCAAAAGAAAACTCTACTTGTGGCTGTTCACCTGTACATAGGGAAATGTATGCAAATACATTGGGTTATTTTTAAGAACACCACCATCGCGATCTCCTCTGTTTGCACATACGTGAAGAAAATAAAGATGACGATAATTTAAAAGAAGCGGGGTCGCTGTGGCGATTTGTCCTCGTTTGTGTGCGTTCCTGGAAGGAGTGGGGGGGCTTAGCTCCCTCAAGACACGTTGTTTGGCACGGGGTGGGCAGCCCCATTGAGCACTGAGCGTGATTCCTGGGCTGTAGGAAATCCTACGGGGAAATGTACGGGGTGCTTAAGGTCTTTTCTGAGACACGAGGATGGGATTGCCCCTGCCAACAGGGACAGGAACGTGCGCGAGGCCTCGTGTCTGCTGCTGGATCGTAGCTCTTCTCTTACCGGTAATTACTGTAACCACAGGGGCTCGCCAGGAGTCACCCCCTGGGCTGCCTTCAACCGCAGCACCTGGGCTGTGCCCTGCTAGGCTCGCTGCTGCGGCAGGGCCGGGACGATGCTGGGTGCTCCGGTAGGTGGGAGTGGGACGGGACTGGTGCGTGGGGTGATGGTGCGTGGGGTGATGGTACGTGAGGTAATGATGCTTGGGTAAGCTGCTTCTTGCCTTGCCATGCACCCCAGGGCTGCCGTGAGGCTTGCAGCTGGGTGCTGCAGCACGCAGCCACCTCTGGACCCTCGCTGCTTGCGCTGCCAGCCCCAGCCAATTTCATAACCTCAGCCGGGGTAAGCAGTGAAGTTGATTAGCCACAGGACTGCTGTGGTATTTTTAGCTCTAAATCTGTTTGCAAGTGGCAGGCTCCCAGGGCAGTAGGGATGTTCCGGTTTCATTCGTCCCCAAGTGGAGGTATCAATTAAAAGATAATTAATCTGGCATTTCTGATGTCTCCATGTTTTCCCCCGTGCTGCAATCAGGCAAGGTGCAGGAATGTCACCCCATGGCCCAGCCACTCCTGTGTCCGTCAGCTGCCGGGGCCAGCCCGGACTCCTTGTGCAAGGAGCCAGCCGCCGAAGCTGTAAATACCTCATTAAAACATTGCAAAATCTGCCGCCGCACCAGAGGAGCTTGTACAATCACCTCGCTGTGAGTCAGCGTAAGGAGGGAGGCGCGGCGGGGCTGCCCGCACTGGATGGGGATCCCGGGGAGAGGGCCGAGCACCTTTTGGAGGTGGCGAGCGTGAAATGCAGCAGGGAAAGTCCTGCGGCCTTCCCCCCTGCTCTGAGCTTCTTGCCCTTCAGGGGGGGACCCTCAGGGTGCTGGAAGTGGCGCATGACCCCTCTGTCACAACCTGTGTGTTGTGGAGCGCAGGGAGCAGGTCACTCAAGCGTGGCGGTGCGAGCAGAGCCGGGTAAGCCCGGAGTGTCACGGGCTGTTCCGAGCTCGCGCCAGCCGCTGAGTGACCCAGCGGTGTTTGCTTTTACATCCTCCGTGTGTGCTCAGAGGCGGTTAATGGCATTAGCTCAGTCAATGCCTTTCCCTTCTCCGAGAGAGCCATCATGTCTGCAGAAGTGAGGAAGCGATTTTATCGCATGCCATCGCCACAAGCAGAATTCCCCGAGTAGCGAGAGCTGCAAGCAGGGCCTGGAACATTTCCCCTTGGAACCATTAGCCGGGCTACCGTGCAGTTTCCTTGGGAGGAAGAGGCCAGCACAGTTCATTAGCTGCAAATGTAGAGTCCAAATCCCTTTGTGATATTTTTGCACTAGAACCATTGAAAAGCTCACGCAGTGCTAGCGTGCGAGGCTATCCGTGTGCGCTCAACTGCCCTGCCCTCGCAGCAAGCACGGGCCTGCAAATCCCAACAAGAGCATGTGAGAAGAAGAAAAAGGTCATTAGATTTTCTGCGCAGCAAGTCTGAAGAAGCATCTCCCTCGGGTGAGGAGAGAGACCCTCTCTGTACTACGTCCAGGTGAAGCCCTGAGCTGCCGATGGTTTCCCTTTGAGACAAGCAGCATCTTGCCAGGCTGCAGAGCCTGCTGGCGGGAGGCAGCCCTGGGAGAACGCCCGCGCTCCCGGCGCAGGCTCTGGGAAGGGCTCCGTGGGACACGCAGCCCCTGCCGCCTGCCGAAGCCGCTCCCCGCTGGCGGCGGAGCCTTGCGTTCCCCCGCGGATCAGGCTCCCTCCGTCAGCGCTAGCTCAGCTCCGCAGCTGGCGAGGGTGAATCAGCTCCTGACGCAGCTGCAGCGTGTGGGCTGCGAGAAAGCACGGCAGCCTCGGCGGCTCTGCTCCCCAGGAGCCAGCCACCCCGGCCCAGCACCCATTTCCCAAGGCCAGCCCCGCAAAGGGGAGAAAAAGCATCCTAAATGCTCTGCCGGTACGTTTGGGCCATGCGGGGAGAACTCCAACGTGGGAGCAGAGGTTTGCCAAATTCCAGTCCGGCCATGCTGGCATAAATCACCCCCTGCCCATGGGCACAGCAGCCAGGGGATGGCAAGCTGTGTGCTGCCTGTTGGGCAGCCCAAGGGGGTTTAGCACCGAGCTCTGCACAGCCCTGGCCTCGCAGACAGCGTGATGAGCTGGCCAGCCGGCACCCTCATCAGGTACAACAGCAGGAAAGGCCGTGGTCCTGCTGGCCGGGCACGCTGGAAGGTGTGGTGTGTGTGACACGGGGCAGCTGCCGGCTAGGAGATGGCGCGCTGGGCTGGTGCTTTGGCAAGTCACCCTCGCCAGAGGCCTGAGCTTTGCCAAATGCGTTATGGCTACTCAGAGCACGTCGTTCTTCCAGGCAGAACACCAAGAGATTAAGGAAAAAGAGCACTTGTTGCCAGTGCCACCTGTGGACTCCGCATTTGCTGGTGTCGTGCTACTGCACGCAGGGACCGAGCTGAGGACAGCTGCACAAGCGTGCACGTGCTTGCAGGATCCCACGTGTAGCCTCTTGCTTTTCTCTGCCCTCAGCATGCCCTTCTCCAGTCCTTAGGCCTTCCCATCCCCAACAGGAAAAAATATCATTTACAACCAGAAAAACTAGCCAGCGGCCGGGTGGTGTGAGCCAGGTGGCGAAGTGACTTTTAGCACAGACTGGTTCTGCTTCAGGCAGGTTGGTGCCTTTCAGTTCAATGTCACGCCTGTCCAGGAAACACCCCATGTGCCTGGCCAGCGGCGATGCCGCAGGAATTGCTGCCGGCGGAGCTGCTTTGGGCTCACAGGTGCAATGTCCGGCTGCACGTCCCCAGGCCAGCAGTGAAAACCTAATGTCTTCTGCAGCACACCATCAGCACCCTGCACCGAGCCCAGCTCCAGCTGCGAGCCACCCTCAGCTCACACCTCGAGCCCCCAGGAGCGGCGGGACAGAGGCAGGATTTCCTGCACGGCGCTGTGCTGGAGCACAGCATCCGACTTGCCTCAGCTCTCTCGCTCGTCCCCAAGCCACCAGCACTGCCCCATTGCCTAATTCTCAACCATTACACCAAACCCACCATTACTTAGTGGGGAAAAAAGCCCAAACCCAGATGTTGATGGGGAAAAACCTGCCTCTCCTGATGCTTCTCCTGCAGCCAGGACAAAGCCCAGCAGCCCCAGCCACCACAGAGGCTGTGTGCTGCGAGAGCGCTGCCCCTCACCGCCCGCTGCCCCGCCGGGGGGATGATGTGCGGGGACAGGAATGCAAGGGCAGGGACAGCGTGGGGCCAGAGGCCAAGCTGGGTCAGTTCATCCAAAGGTGACGGGGGACGGGAAGGGGCCGCAGCTTGGTTTGTGCCCCGCGAGGTGGGCGAGCTGCGGGGGGCGGGCTGGGTGTTGCTACAAGCCAGCGGGAAATCCGAGTTATGTGCTCAGAAAAACATGACATCCCCCTCGCCAGTGGGAGCTCTGCGCGCTGCGAAAACACCAGGAAGACTGTTACATAAGGAAGGGCACAGGCCCCATCCTGCCGCTGTGGCTCTGCGAGGTGCTGAGCCCCTGCAAGGGGCTGTGAGGCTCTGGGCTGCAGCTGCCCAGCACCCACCAGGATCCAGCCCTGGTCACGAGCCGGACAGCGCTCCGTTTTGCTGCTGAGGGCAGGAGAAAGGCTGCAAAATGCTTTTTCCTGACCTGGGGGATGCTCTGTGCGCTCAGCCCTTTAGCTCCATCCCACAGCCCTGTCCCGGTGGTGGCACATCATGCTGTATCCCCGGACCTGTCCCCATGCCCCAACGTGCCCTCAACTCTGTGTGATGGATGCCAGCTCTACCCTGGGGAGCTGCCCCCAGCAATGGGCTTGGGCAGCTCCTCCTGTGCTCCCTGCTCCGAAATGGGGATATCTGGTGGCCTGTCCCCTGCCACCAGCCCTGCTACGTCCTGCACAGAGGGGTGACACGCTCTGCATCACGTCCCCGCTCTGGTTCAGGCTGCCTGCTGCCCCAGGGGACATGAGGATGGGAGTCGTGGCTCTTCCTGTGGCACCGTGGAGTTGCAGGCAGTCTGCTGGGACATGTGAGCAAGCTATGCGGTGACATTAATTGCAGCTGACAGTGCTCCTGGGGAGCCATGGTGCCGAAGCTGCTGCTGCCGGGGAACGGCGATCATCTGTGCTGTGCTCAGAGTGGGGCTCGAGTCCCACAGCACTGAGCTCTGGGATCACTCCAGCTCCCAATGTCACAAGGTGGCAGGGACACCTCAGCCCTGAGGGACCGGAGGCACCATACTGGCCTAAAGCACTGGCTACGGGGGGAGCAGAGCAGGCCACAGTCACAGCCACTTCTCAGGCCCCAGAGCAGCTCAGCTCCAGCTCCCTCCATGCTGCAGGGGAGGCTTCAGGAGGTGGGAGAGACCCACGAGCCCTCCTGCTGCTGAATCCAGCCCTGGCACAGCCTCTGCCCCGCATCGCTCTGCCCTCTCCTGCCAGCACTGCCCACAGCTGGGCTCTGCCTCCCCCGGCCCCTTAGGCAGGATATGTGCTCCCCGACAGCTTCCCTGCTCACTCTGCCTCCCTGCGCCTAGCAGCACCTCAGGTGCTGTATCTCACACCCCAATTTTGTGCCGAGGAAGAGCTGCCACTTCTGCTGCTTCAGCAAGCACTGTTGAGGAAGGTGAGGATTGCCTGCATGCAGCGTGGGCAGCCCAGGTCCATGAGGGCTCTTCCTCCTCTGGGCAGCAAAGGGTTAAAGGAATTAGGATGGAAAGTTGATAGAAATAATTCACTAACTCCTGAAGGAAGACTGCGATTTAGCTTAATTATCGTAATTACATCTTCAATCTCCCTGCTAATAATTCCAAGCCAACAGCATGAGATGCGAACACAGCCGCCCGCCTCCCTGCCAGCCATGGCCCGTCCCGGGGGGCCGCAGGGGCACGCTGCTCCCCGCCCCTCGCTCTGGCGCTGGGCTTCCTCCTGCTCTGCCTGACACCTCTGCTTCCAGCATCAGCAACCGGGGGGACTGTGGAAATACAGTCCCCTGATGCCTACTTCAAACAGTGTTAAGATGACCCAGGTGCTCATCTGGGTTCCCTGAGCAACCCAGGAGCTACGCAGGGTGCTGAGGAGGCAGCAGGTGCTGCTGCTGCTCCCCGGGGAGGCCTCGTCCTGCACCTCCACAACCTGCCCCTGCCTGCAGCAGCACTAGGGCAGCCACCAGCCCGAGCTCACCTCCACACTGCTGGCACCCCGTCACAGACAGGGAATTTTAGGCATTTCGCTTTTTCATTGTCCTCCCCCACAATGGCATTCTCCTGCTGTAAATAGCCACCGAGCCGAAGACACAACAAGGCGCTGCTTCCCCCAGACAGCCCCAGCAAAACAAACGAAGGAAGCGCAGAGGGGTCGGAGCACAGCCTGCTGCTGGCTGCGGGATGGGACACCCCAGGGACCCCGCAGGGACCTCCAAGGGACCCCGCAGCCCCCAGCAGACACCCCTGGGCAGCCCTGGAGCACAGGAGCCAGAGGGAATAGCGTCAGGGGAGACAGGCACAGCTGCTTCCAGCCGTTACGGCACTGAAGCAACTTCTCACCACCGCCTCGAACACCGCGACCAGCAGCGAGGCTGCGTGCTCCCTCCCCGAGGAATGCTGCTAACTGAAACCGAAGCGCAGAGGCAGAGCAATGGCTCAGCAGAGCGGTGTGGTAACTGTCAAAAAGAAGAACTTGTTTTCTTCATCTTGCAACTGAAAATTGCACAATGAGGCTTGCAGCGTCTTCTGCCCTGCACATTTGCAAGCAAAGGCTTTGGGGTGATATAAAATTCATACTGTGATAAGGGAAACGCTTCTGAGGCTGCTACAGACCGTGTGCTGCCCATAAGGGAGGCAGCCGCAGAGGCTGGGACAGCGGTGGTCATGTTTGCCTTACCCCCGGAACGCAAGCAAGCAGGACAGGGCTGCATGAGGAAACAGCAAGCAGCGATTTGCCCACTGGGACAACGTGCTGAGGGCTTTGAGGTCCGATTATAAAGCAGGTCTTGCTAGACTGAGGGCATAAATGGAGGCTGTTGTCACAGCACATGTACCCAGAGCAGCGGGATTGTGGGGACACAGGTGACCTAGCCTTGTTTCACAGCCTTTAACTCATAAAAGCCACCTGAAGTCCCATGGAGGATGCAGCCCAGGGGCTGGATGGAGCACAGCACCTGGGGGGAGCCAGCACCCCTGTGGCAACAGCCTCTGCAGATGCCAGCCTGGGTGCCCAGGGGCAAGGCAAGAGATGCATGAAGCAAGGAGAGCACTGGAGAGCTCAGTTCTCCAGCTTGCCACAAGAACAGTTGCAGTGATGATGAATAGGTGAGGGGTCTAGAGAACAGGTCTGACGAGGAGCAGCTGAGGGAACAGGGGTTGTTCAGCCTAGAGAAAAGGAGGCTCAGGGGAGACCTTATTGTGCTATACAATTACCTTAAACGAGGCTATAGCAAGCTGGGGATGGGGCTCTTCTCCCAAGCACCAAGTGATAAAACAAGTAGAAATGGCCTCAAGCTGTAACCAGGGGAGGTTTAGGTTGGATATTAGGAGAAATTTATTTACTGAAAGGGTTGTGTGGCATTGCAGTAGGCTGCCCAGGGAAGTGGCTGAGTCACCATCCCTGGAGTTTCTTCATGAAACCAGTAGGTGTAGAACTTCCTAACATGGTATAGCGGTAGACTTCAGTACTAGGTTACAGGTTGGACTAGGTGATCTTAGAAGTCTTTTCCAACCCGAACAATTCTAGGACTGGAGCTCTTTAACCCTATCTCCTCTTCACATGGGGCACAGATGCTCTACACATCAGCCCAGGGTAGAAGAGAATACACGTCCCTGTGCCAGCTCCAGACCCATGTGAGCCCATGCTCAGTTAGGATTTGCTGCTTGCTTTGCTGTGACCACTGCCTACCCCAGGCACAGAACTGAGATGTAGAAAAAGAAAAGAAGAAAACCCTAGTTGTGCTCAGAGGAAGACAAGTGCCCCCTTGAAGATGAACGCCTGGCCATGTGCTGCCTGGGCACATCAGGGGGTTCCTGGTGGGCACAGGCTGCTGCTCTGTCCTGGATTTGCCATTTGGATGTGAATACGAATGTTCTGGCATGGGTCAACAGTCAGGGACACTGCCTTTTTTTGAGCTGAATAAAATACAGCTAGGTGTTAAAAGGAAAATGGGGAAAAAAATAACCCACAAAAACCTTCCAACCCTGTTTTGTCCCAGTTTTAAATGGCAAAATCTGTACTTTATTCTCAGCTGTTGTTGCAAAATTGAACCACTTTCAGCCTCTCGCCTTACTTAACCACAGGCTACATCCTCACAGAGCTGCTGAGTGCCACTCAGAATCAAAGATTGTGCCTGGCCCAGAAACCTGAATTGTGTGAACTTTGCTAAAAGTACACAAGGAAGCCTGGCTTCCAGGTGAAGTGGTCACGAGCCAGCGAGCCCCCAAAGAACTGCTGGTGCGTGCTGCACCAAGCCAAGGAGCGTGGCTCCAGCCGAGACACGCTGTGCTGCACATCCGTGCAGTGCCCTCCCCAAAACTGCCCCGGCCCAGCAGCAGCAAGGTGCTACACGGGGCTGCACCTCATTTCCCAGGTGATTTGTCCATGAACAAATGAGTCCTGGCACTGCTCAGGAGCATTTCTGGATGGAGCAAGGTGCTCCAGCCAGCATCTCTCTGCAGATGCTGCTGCCAGCAGGTAACGTGGGGAGGATAACTCACTTATCGAGCCATTTAACATAATTCTTAGATATTAATACTGCGCTTTCTATGTCTTTTAGGCCTTGAGTAATCCCTTCCCTGCTCTGACTCACATTACGCCATAGACCCAGGGCTGTGCACTGCATTTCCTATGCATGATCTCCCCAGCTATGCCTGTCCTTGCCCGGGGGAGCGTCCCCCTTGTTCCTCCACCTGGCAGCACCAGACACCGAGCTGACGCCTGCGCCCCAGCAGGAGCAGCTCTGTGACCATCAGCCCTGCCGCAGCCAGCAGAGGCTCGCTCAGCGCCAGGCTGTCTGCAGTGCCTCCCTGGTGACTGTTTTATCTGAGGCCATCCTGAGCACTGGAAAAAGTGTCATTCCAGCCCAGCAGAAGGACTGAATATACAGTATACATATAAATATATGTTTATGTGATTGCTAGAGTTAAGTGTGCCATGCTACAAACTGTGTCTGACACCCCGCTGGTGTTTCCCCAAAGTACCTTCCAAAAGCAGGCTCCCCAGCCAGCACAAAGCCCTGGCCCCATGAGTGCCCAGCCTACACCCGCTGAGCCCCAGGCAGGCTCAGGGTCTTTCCTCCTCCCCACTTCTCTGCCCCTGCGGCCTCCTTGAGGCTGGGTGAGTGCAGAGTGCCAGCTGCCTTTGAGCAGCCTGGCTTTTGCCCAGCCCTGCGGCATGGCTCGCTCGCCCCAGCCTGCTGCTGTTAATTGAGTTGCCACTTTATCTGATGCCTCCCTTCCCAGACAGCACGTCTTGCTCAGTTGCAGCTTTCATAGCTTCATTACAAGTGACGTATCTCATATCACAGGGGATGTTATTTACACAGCAGCTCTCGCTCTGACATCTGCATTTAGATTACGGCACGGCAGAGCCCCCACACTCCACGCACCCAGGACCCAACGCCTTCCCGTCGGCTCCTCGGTCCCTTCTCCTACAGGCAGGGAACTGTGACCCCCCACAAGCCATGCTGCAAAGAGCTGCATGCGGGGCTTTGTGCTCAGGTGTCCCACAGCGAGGCCAGTGTCACCCTGCAGTGCCACCACTCTCCTGTGTGCTCTCCTGGGTGCTGAGGATGCCCTGCGCGGGGCAGATATCCAGGTCTGGTGTGTGGTGGCAGCGAGAGCTGCTGTAGGTAGCCAGCCACAGGCTGGACTTGAAACCAGGCTCCATGAGTTATTTATAAGCTACGGGAGGGAAGTGGCAATAAATAATACATCGGCACTCTCACATTCTGCAAGCGTGTCTATAGATAAATATTTCATTCTCCAGGAATACGCACAGACTTGTTGATAAATAAAAACTGGAAAATGTTCTATTGGATGGTTTTAAACGCAACTCCAAACTTGCATCCAAAGAACAGTGTGTACCTTGTCTACAGCACAAAGATGCTAATTTTCCCCAGCCGAGGCTGCCTCAAATGTATCGTTGCAGCACACTGGGCACAGTGCCTGGTGTAGCACGCACACCCCAGAAACACACAGCCCCAGCTTTCCCTTCCACACCATTATTTTTAACATCACTTCTATAACAACGGTACTCAAGCAGCTTCACTAATTATACCTTGTACCACGGGCTCGGGACACAGCTGTCAGGCTTCCAAATATTAGTGGAGAGACCCAGAAGGCAGCCCGTTTCCTCTTCTAAGTGTCACTGAAGTTCACATTGTGCTCAGGCATGGCTGGCAATGCAAAGCTTGTTGCTGCTGCTTAATTAGGCAGGTGGCTTCTCCCCTAGGAAGGGCACGAGATACAGATAGTGAGGTACAGCCACCCCCTGCCCCACTCACGCTGCACCCGCACCCCCAGCAGGGCTCATCATCCCTGCCCTCCTCCTCAGCAGGGAGAGTCCTGCACCAGCAGCTTTTCCATTGCAGGGGGCTTTCTCCCCCACCTGCTACTTGTATGAAGCACACGAGGAGAGAGAAATGTGCTAAACATGACAAGTCTGAAATGACACAATGTGCATCTTCAGTGCAACAAGTGCAGGAATTTCACTCCTGGTCTGATCTATTCCCTGTGTTGCAGATCCCCTCTCACCATTAGAAACCATCCAGGCTCTGTTATATGTCAGGAAATAAGTTCAGAAAGAAGATACATCTTTCCCATGCCCTATCTCCTCTTCCTCTAATACTGGTTTATCACCCTGAATAAACTGGAGTAATTGTGCAGAAAATTGCTCGATCCACAGCATGCTCATGAGGAATTTCTGCTCTGGGTAACTGGCTGTTGCCAGCAGCCAGGCCCCCCCAGCAGTCGTGTCCCAGGCACACGGGGTCGTGTGAGGGTGCTGCGGGGCAAGGTGGGATGTCCGATGTCCTCCTGCAGGCCTGCACTGGGGTGGGCACAGCCTGCTGGTGCCCCCCAGCTCCCAGCCACATTGGGATGAGCCTGGGCAGTGCCGTGCAGGGCAGGGGGCAGAAGAACCAACCCCAAAAAACACTTGTCTGCTCTCCCAGCTGGGTGCAGAGGGGTGCCCAAGCCTGGGGTTTGTTCCCTGTGGGGTGCAGACCCCATATCCTCACCCTGCTCATCCAGGTGTGCTGGGCTGGTTTGCCTCATGGGTGGGAGGGCTGCCACAGGGACATGGGGTACCTGGGCACTTTGCTCCTCTTTGCAACACCATGGTGCTGGCGAGCATTTCAGCAAAAGCTGGGCAGCAGGTCCTGAATCAGACACAGGTCCATCCCCCACCACGGCAGCCGGTCTCTGGTGAGACATGGGAGGGATGCAGGGCAGCAGATGTGGCTTGGCACAGACCTGTGTGGAACACGCCACGATTTTCACTGCTTCATCCCACAGCAGGGCATGGACAAGAGCAGAGCTGTCCAGAGGAATGTGGATGCAGGATGAAGCCAGTGCTAAAAGGGACAGCTCGGGTGAGTATTTAAAACAACCCTGGCAGCAAGCCTCATCTTGCTGCTTCCTGGCAGCCCTGGGCACAACAACAGCTCTGATAAATGGCCAGCACCTCACTGGAAACCTTCACCACCCTCACCAGCGCTTCAAGTCTGTCCCTACTTAATCCCTGTGCAGCAATTTCTCTCCTCATGAGGGGTATGCAAATACATTTAGAATTGATAATTCCTTTATGTATCAACTTCCAGGGATATTTAGGCAGCAAAACATCACTTCTCTGCAATGCAAATGGAGGAAGCCCAGTCAATGTGAGCGGGGAGGAGTGCTTGCACCACCTGCCCCTGCCACTTCGTGCCACACGAGCACCCTGGTTCTGATGCTCCAGCACTGATTGTGCACACCGGGCACAGCACAGGGTTTGGACATGTTTCACTGAGCAGGGACGGGGAAGTAACCAGCCCTGGTTTTAAGGATGAGGAAGCAGATCCTCCTCCCAGCAGATCTTCCACCAGGTTTCCTTCCCTAGAGCCTTTTCTCACCCTCTGCCCCTCCCGAGATAACTATCAGTGATACCGCGGGTTTAATTAATGTTTTTGACTTCCAGCACAATGATGGGATTTCTCCTCTGTGCTTTTGCCAGGAGTCTTCTGATCCTGCCAAGCAGCCAGGAAATCTGGGCTGGCAAGAGTAGCTCCACACCTGTAGCTGCTGGCCAGGCAAGGGGCCGTGCACCGGGCACTTGGAGCCCATGCTGGGCATCGCATGAAAAGCAACAGCAGCTGGGTGAAACATGGTCCTCCCTGCACCCCAGCACCAGTCCCAGCCTCACTGGGGCAAGAAAAGGGACCATGACCCACAGACAGCTGTCCCCATGTCTCCCACGGTAGCACAGGCTCCCAGCATGCTTGATAGTACTTGTCCCCAGCTCTGCTCGCTCCTGAGGCCAGGGTCACCCCTCTGGTGTCACAGCCAGCTCCCTCGGGCAGGCACATGACACTTTTATCTCCATTCCTTGCTCTGCTCCATGCCTCCAGCCCTTGCAGGCTGCCCCCAGGGTCCCAGACACCCAGGCACGAAGGTGCGTGTGGGCTGGCACGTGGCAGCAGGGAGACGTGCACCCAAACAGCACCAGAAGTGGCCGGGAGCCTTAAAAGGGCTCTTCAGCTCTCTGGTCCAGTGCTGCTATCATTACAATTAATTACCAAGCAGCCAGGGTGGCTCCCCTCCATCAGATGGGGCTCCCACCCCCACAGGACGGGTTTGGGGAGGAATGGTGTCTCAGTGGGACTCACTCTGCCCACAGCAACCTGCGGCCACAGCACCAGCGAAAAGAAAACGGCCAGGACAGGACACAAGCCTGGCTGGGGCCCAGGCAGGGAGCAATGCACGGGGGTGAGCAGGGAGCAGATCCTCTCCAGCAGAAGATATGCACCATGCTCTCTGCAGCTGCAGGCACCCAGGACCACTGCCTCCACCCCCACCATGCAGCCCCAGCCCCTCTGCACCAAAATAGCTGTTCAGCCCCAGCCTCCAGCTCTGCCTCCCTGCTCACTGAAATAGCCCTGCTAGCAGCTGGTGCACCACCACCATCCAGGGACTTTCTACTTCTGTCCAAGATGCTCAGACTATGTAAAGTTAGATTTCCTTTAAAACACAGTCCTACTCTTAAAAAGAAATGCTAATAACACATAGCCCCAGGGCTAAAGATAGAGCCAAGCCCATTAAGACACTGGCGCCTTTGCCATCCCAAGTAGGATTTTGGAGCCAGCTCACTACACCACAGCCAGGGATGTGCTGCTGCTGCTCCAGAGCCAACTCCAGCCATGGATCCTTTTCCTGCAGGGAGGCAAGGGAATCCAGTGCAGGTGGCTGCATCTAATTACAGGGAGGGCTTCTTCCCAGGGTGTTTAATTAGTACCGGAGGGCAGAGAGGTGCTATTAGAGCCAAGGCAGCCTCAGCGTGGTCTGGCAGACATGTGGCTGCGAAGGGAATCAGGCAGCAGTGAAGTGGGAGCTCACTGCACCAGACTGCAGGTCCCCAGCGAGGTCAGAGAGCAGGGCTGGGGACACACTCACCTCCTGGCTGCATCCACACTGTCACAGGGGAACAGGGAGGTCTGCAGTAAGAGGAGGTCATGATCCTGCTTCTCCCCATCCTGCTGCATTGCCATGCTACTGTGCTTTTGTGAGCCCCAGAAAACCCTCACAAGGACCACAACATTCTGCTAAGCTTATTAATGAAACCAAATTTGGGAGCTAAAGCCTTTCTAGAGAGGTGCTGTCTGCACTCAGAGCAGATGTCCCTCTCCAGTGGCCAGGGCTGCAGGAGTACCAGCAGGCAAAACACTCCCCTTGCACTGAAGCACAGTCACTGGGCAGCAGCACACCCTGGGGAGGAGCTGTGCCTTTCCCAGCCATCATCACCCTCAGGAGCAGGCTGTCAACTTCTCAGCTGTGCTCATTACTGCCAGTGAGCCGTGAAGCCCCCCCTGCAAGCCCTCCCAGCTCTGCAGCTGAGCCAGGGGTGCTGCTGTCTGGGCTGCTTGGTTAAACCCTTGCTGTGAAGCAGGCTGCTTTCTGCGAAACTCGCTGTGGAGACCGTGCTTGCTTCCAGCACGGGCAATCAGCGTGTACAGATCTCACTGTGCACAAACCTGGCTGGTCAGAGAGCTCAGCCCCAGCTCTGGCTCCTTCCCAGCAGCCACTTAACCATTGCCTGGCAGTGGGGCCCCAGCACTAACATGGTCACTGCCACAGCCACAGGCAGCACCAGGCCAGACGGGGCTGGCATGCATCCCTGCCACAGCCAGGGTGCCTGTAGGCACCACTGCATCCACACCTGCAGCAGCCTTGCTCCTGGAGGTCTCCATCTCTTCCTGGGGGCCTCCATGCACCCCACATGCACTCCGGCCATCACAAGACGCAGTAGTGCTGTGCCAGGGGTGTCCTAGTGGGGAAGACCTGCGCCAGCCTTCCCTCCTGCAGTGCTGCCCAGCACAAATCCCTTTAAACACTCCAGGACACCACGCCTCGAGCCTCCCCGATGGACATAAGGTTTCTTATAACACCCTAAGCTCCTCAGCAGATGACTGCTTGAGACCATCAAAGAGGAATTAAAAGCTTAAGGCAGGTAAACATTTAAATTGCTGTAAGCTCCTGTGGTGCCACAGCCAGGCTGAAGGGAAGTCCCCGCAATGCAACCTCCACCAGGCCCCCAAGGTCTTGGCCACCCCCCAACCGCATCCATACTGCAAAGGCTCACCCTACCACATCTCCCCCGGCACCATATTTATTTTCTGTCTAGACACTGGTGGATTTGATATGCAGTCCTCTGCACCTCTGCCAGCGCTTCTGCGCCGTTTCATCAGGAGAGCAATAAAACTAATGGCTTTCTGTGGGCAGTTGCTCGCTTAATTCGAGCTTTACCCACTGAAAAGCCTGAATGAAATTGCACAGAGCTCAGTTGGTGCCCCAGGAGTGTTTTCATAAATAAATCTTGAGGTTTCAGTGGGATCTTTAATACACACTAAGTAGGAGTCTGTCACAAATATGCCCTCTTGCTAAGGGACAGCAGAATAGATCTTGTTTACAACAGCAGATCAATCCACACAGATTTTCCTCAAGTGGTTTCTCAGTGTCATTAATGAGTCTTCCCTTCTGGTTGCACAGAACTGTATTTGCAGGCACTGGGTACCGCAAATTACTTCATTCACTTTCAAGGCACCGAAGCTGCCCTTAAGCTCAACATTGCAAGTTATTGCAGTTATCTGCCCTTCTCGTCTCTGAGGAACCATGAGAAGAGCCTTGCTGCCTGTCTCCCTTCCCAGTTCTTGTGCTCTGATGTGTTTTTTTGCAGTGTGGGAACAAACTGAGCTCTCTGGTTCATGCCATGTATCCACCCTGGGGATGGCTGTAACGGAGGAGGACCCTGGGCACAGGATGCTCACCCTCCCCAGGCTCCATTAGCCCAGCTGATGCTGCTGGCACAGCCTTTATGAACACACCCTGCAGGGCAGGAGCAACCTGTCCCTTCCCAGAGCTCCCTGCCCACCTTGGAGCAGGGCTGGCTCTCTGATTCCCTGTTATTCTACAAATATTTATTCCTACAGCAGCAGCCTTGCAGGCACTTCGGCTTGCTATTTAACTTTGCTGGGATATACACCACCTGAAGCACACAGGTGTTGCGAAGGCAACAAAGCAAATTAATGTTTTACTTCAGCAGAAGGAAGATCCCATCCAACCAAGCAACTACACACCCACACAACTCCATTCCTGCACCCTTCTGGCCAAGCACAAGGGCTCCCATATCCCATCCCATGTGTGGTGCTGCCACCAGCCCCACACCTACTGCACTCCTGGCCTCAGCTCCCCCTCTCGAATGGGCACAGGAGGAGCCCCAGCAGTGGCAGGGAGCGACCCCCAGCAGGCGATGGATCACTGCTGTTAGCCCTGCGACAGCCATGGGAACCTGCTCTCGGGTCTCTCATGGGTTTTATCTGTGTGAAGCCATAAAGAGAGGGGAAAAGGCAGCCAAGCACTTTGATGTGGATCAGCACAGAGTTCCCAGTGTTCAGGCAGCTACCTGAGGCTCCCCAGCTCAGTAGATGCTGGCTTCCTCCAGCTAAAGGCCCAGACCTCTGAGAAACGCTCCAGTCCCAGGAACCCCGCCAGGGGCAAACACACACTTGGAGGGGCAGGAGGATTTCCACATGAAAGGTGGAATCCTCCATATGAAAGCACGACTTGGGCAGAAACACAGACTGCAGCGTGACGCTAACATGAAAAGCAAACTCATGCATACAGACTGTGTGTGAGAGCCTACAGACACCCGTTTCCACGCTTCACAAGTGCGGGCTCGCACCACACACAGGAGCGCCCGCAGGCCCGGCTGGGCCCTCACACGGCCAGAGGCCGCTCTGAGAGTCCTGTGGCAGGGCTGGGAGCCCTAGACCGCTCGCCTGCCTCCGTACCACCTCAGTTTGACCCCACGGATGGGCACAGCTGCAGGACCCATCCCAAAAAGCACAGCTCCACTGTCACACCAGCACAGCCAGGAGGTCCCAAGCCCCTGGCACAGCAGGCATGAGACACGCAGCTCCCCACAGCTGCCGTGTCTTCATGCTGAAGGATCCCCACATGCACTTCACCACTTCTTTAAAATCCAAGCCCTGGCCAGCATATTTAATACTTTACCACGGTAGTAAGCTTTGTACAAATTTCAAGCCCTAAAAAGCAATTGATTATGAAGCTACTTAAGTAATAACCATACAATTACATCATGAGAGACAGGGAAATAGCAAGAGAATTTATAAAAAAAGCCTGGCTTACTCAGCTTTTAATGTAGCACAAGTGTTCACTCAGGCATTCTTAGAATGAGAATTTTAAATTAAGGTTGATGATAGCTTGAAATAATAAGCTCCATACAGCTTTTATTCTATTAACTGCTGCATCTCGAACAGGATGATAAATTCACTCAGTACTGGTCAATTAGCGCTTTTCCTTCAACCTGTGTTTTCTGCAGATTCACCCACTGCAATCCAGTCTGTGCTGGTGCTGAGCTCTTGCAAAAAGCCTTCCCGTTCAACTGAATTTAATGACTGAGAGGCTTGCTGTTGGGCAAGTCCTGGTCCCTGGGGTGAAACCAAATGGGACGTGCCTTCACATCTCTGCTCAATGCTTTGCCACTTCTCTTTAACTAGTATCCCAGGAGCCCCAGGGAACAGAGCAGCACATTCATAACCCCAGCCCTCTAGTCTCCATGCCCTGGTTTGGCTTTATTTCCCTTTTCTAGGTTCAGACCCACTCCCATTTTTTAGGCACATCTTCACCCCCTGGCTGCCATTTATCTCTCACCCTGCTCTGTCACTAAGTTTGTGGCAGGGTCACCACCTGGCCTCTGCTAACAAGGGTGACGGGACACTCGCTGATAAGTGAGGCACTGTGTCCTCACCTCTTTGTGAGGCCCTCAGTGCCCTGGAGAGCCTCCTTGGCTTGGGACCCTGGGAACCTGCTGGGAGAAAGAGCAAATGACTTAAGGAAATTAATACGCAGATGGGAGCAGCTGCTTGCTGGCATCTTGCTCAGAACAACATCTCATCCAGCATCCCAGCTCCAGCTGTGGCCCACAGCAGGCTCCCAAAGAAAGGAGCAAGAAGAGGGGCAGTTTAACAGTATGTCCCAGCACATGCTAACAGCCATGCTAGCGCCATTTGTGGCACTAGGACTTTCTGAGCCAGAGGTGATGATACCTTGTCTTTCTAGCCTCCAAGGGACACATTTTCAGAAGGAACTACCCCAGTTTGTATCTTAAACAGCAGCCCTATGAACAGCAGAGCTGGCTCCCAGGGAGAGCTCATCACCTGCCTGACCCACAGCAGAGCCTAGTGCTCGCTGCAAGGCCCTGCCCTGGCTGCAGAGCAGCACGGGGGTTTCTCAGAGCTCATTGAGAAAAAGCCATGCACAGCCCCTTCCTGACACCTCCCTGCAGCGCTGCAGAGGCCCTGGGTATTGCTGTTAGCTTGGACCATCTCCTGCACAGGGTGCTGCCTCCTCGAGATGTGTGCTCCTGCCAGGCAGCCTGCACTGAGCAGAGCCCTCCTGGGAAGCTGGGAGATGCCCCCAGGCTTTGCTGAGATCAAGAGGACAAACTGGGCAGGCTGGTCGCTGGTGCTGCTGTGGGAACGCAAAGCATTCGAATGAAACCTGGCCTACATACAGCATCTCATTTAAGGACATGAAAGGCAGCAGCAAAGAGCTGTACTGATTTATACTCAGGATACAGGTACAATAAGCAATTCAATAAATAAAATGAAATGCCAGCTGGGGAGGGCTCACAGGAAAGTTTCCCCTTAGAAATAGCTGATTCTTCAACAGTCTGACATTGCAGTGTCCTAAATTCCTTTAACTGGACACATAACTGGAAAATGCCACGGTGGCACCACCTCTGCAATGACACAGGAAAATTCAAGTCCCAATTCCCCCAACCCCTTCCCCTGCCTGGTGTTTTTCCATGGCCTGGTTATCCTTTGGACACGTCCCAGGTTCCTTCCTGTGGTGGTCTCTGAAATTCATTTAAATCAGGAAATTACCCTGCCTGTTTTTCTCCACTGGCTCCATGTGTCTGGGCTGACAAATGACAGCATGACAGGATGTCAACCATCGTTTAACTCTTCACCACCAGGGCAGGACCCTTCTCTGTGACACCTGGCCCCTCGAGTGCTAGGGAAGGGAGCATGGGGCTGAGCAGGGAGCCAAGCTGCATCTCAACAAGACCAAAAGGATCAAGGTATTGCTACAGGGCATAGGGGGTCCTTTCCTGTTGGAGAGGCCCCAAGCCCCCTGCAACAGCTAGGCAAGCTCACGTACATGGGAAACCTTCAGCCCCATGGGGTCCTCTGCAGAGTGGCTGGGACCTCAAAGAGCCGGGCTGCACCCAGGCTCAGCCCAGCCACGGTCCCTGCATGCTCCAGCCCAAATGGCCAAGCAGAGATCAATGCTAGAAGAGTTGGGGAAGATGATTAATAAAGACTTGGAAACAAAGCTGACTTGATTCCTTTTGAAATGGAGAGCAGTCCCTCAGACAGCAGCAGGCACAAGCCTGCACAGCTTTCTGTGCTGAGGAAGATAAGAGCTCACCTGGCCTCAGTCCAACCCAGCTCAAGGGAGATGCATCACAGAAGCGAGTGGCTCAAAAAAAACTATGGCACCCACTCCCAAGGCACTAAGGTGGGCTTGTAGGAACTGGCCAGAGGCTGCACAGGGAGCTCAGCACCATCCTGGACCACACTGCTCCTTGCTTCACACCAGGAGTCAGCACCAGGCACTGTCACAGCCACCACTGGGACAGTCACATCCTTGCTCTGTGTGCGACCGGGCATGGGTCAGGTGCTTCCAGCAAAACCAGCTGGGCCAGGAGAGGCAGGAGCTGATTCACAGCCACCAGCAGGAGCTCCAGGTGCTGTGGCAAGAGCTGGTCAAGGGGATGAGAAGCACTGCTGGTTGTTTCACAGCCAGCACTGGCCCTGTAAATCAGATGGGGAGATGTAGCAGGCTCATCATGGTGAGATTAAGTTTTTTTTTTTTTTTTTTTTTTTTTTTCCCCCTCCCCTGGTATTATGCCAACACCATTGAGCCTTGCTTCATCACCCTCTCATTTCCAGTGGCTTTAAATAAAAGTCTCTTCCCTGCACTGTTTGTGATGTGGGTAAACAAAGGGCCAGCTCCTGGCCGGAGGGCTGGGGAAGGCAGCAGGGCGAGCCAGCGCCACGTACCCCCCCGCCCATAGCACCGGGATCAGACCAGGCTGAGCTCCCGTCCCTGCACCCAGGACCACGGCACCCACTGGCCCACCCCAGTCTGTGGCAGGGGTGGTCTGGGCACAAACCACACCAGCAAAGGGAGCTATGGGTTTAATTAGAAACAAGCCTCCCCTGTTAAATAGCCTGCAACACTCTGAGTGCTGTTTGTAAGGAAAACATTTTATTTCCAGGGAGATAGCTCACTTACATAACAGCTGTAAAACCCCATTAATGAGAGGATAAGAGCTCGGTAACTGTTACAAAAATCCACTGGCTCATTTTTTGCCTTTAGCGTTGCTTACAATTCAGTCTGCACTCAGGATCGCTCGTTCAGCAGACGTCAGCATGGCAGACTTGAGTTACCAGCACTGATGGTCCCGACAGCCGCTCGCTGGGCTCCTGGCAGCTCCCACAGCCCCCTCATTCCCCCAGTGCTGGGGGCAGCAGTGCTCCGGGGCTCAGGGTGTGCTGGCACTGGGGTGGGATGGTGCTGAGTGCCATCCCCCTCCCACAAAGGCAGTAAAAGGCACATGGGAACACCTCCCAGCTTTACAGATAGAGCAGTGAGTCAATTAAACCTCTCTGCAGTTTGCTCTGTATAGTATAGCTGAACACCACTAAGAGCTCCCCTCCCTCCTCTTTAAGGAGGTAGAAAATCCCCACTGTAGGAACCGTAGCACAAAGTTACACCACAACAGAAACCCCAGCCCAAGCACGCAGGAAACATTTTGGGCAGAAGGGCTCTGACAGCACCCACCCCAAGCGCCTCCCCTGACTGATGCATTTAGGATGCTGAGACACAAGTGCATTTTGTGTTGCACAGAATCGCAGTGCTGTGTCTCCATTTATTTGATTTGTATTGCCTGAAGGAAAGTGCTTTTGCTGTCTTCATGCACTCACTCTAAGCATTCAGCTTCAAAATAAAAGCTCCAGGGACCTGTCATCATATGCTTTCTTCCCCATAAAGGAAGGGCAAGAAGCAGCCTTTTCAAGCTGAACTGCAGAGAAGTGCTCAAGACCTCTGCTGCTCCTTCATGTTGCTCAGAGACGACCTTGTGAAGTTTGCTTTTTAAAGCAGCTCTCTCCTCCTGCAGGAGTTTTACATTAGAGCTGCCATGTCCTGACTTCACTGCCTTACCTGGAGGACTTGTTAGCTTTTGGAGGAGATGGAAAAGGAGTAGCACTGCTCAGGCTCTTCCACCCTGAACAAATGCTCTCAGGACTTGACGAGCATAGCCCATTGCATGAGTGACCTCTTCCACCAGCACCACAAGCGCTCATGTGTAACAGCCTGGTGTGCCTCTGTGGGATGGGAACAGGTCCTGTCTGCTGGGGTCTGGGCAATTCCCCTCTGTATCTGGTGGGCTTCAGCAGGATTTCCTCCTCCCCAGCTGTGCAGAAGGCTGTGGGTGACTGTGATGTGTGCAAGCACACTGTGCTCAGCCCTGCTCCTCCAGCCCCATGCATGTATGCAATTCCCAGTGCTGCTGGGAAAGAGAAAACCAGTTCCCCAGTTTCTCCCAGTGCAGGTACTGGTTTCTACCCCAGGTACCTCAGTTTTGTACAATGCACTTCCTGCCGTGCTTGCCCCAGCTCCCATCCTGAAGCAGTGTGGGGGGGTGCTGCCTGCAGGCACCCCAGCACCTGCTGCTACCTGCAGCACCCACCTGCAGCAGCACAGCCTCCCTGCCAGCCCCCCGCCAGCCACAGAGCTCAGTCCTTGCCCTTAGAGTAAGGAAGGAGGAAAAAAAAAAAAGATTTGAATCATTTACTTTGTAATAGAACAGTAAATCTACATCCATTTCTACTTCAGCACTGCTGCCAAGCATTGTTTTGCTCTAAAAGCTTCAGCTTGCTCTGACAAAGCTGTTCATGTTGTACCAGATCTCTCACCCTCTCCTTCTGTCTCTCACTTTCTTTTCACCTCCCCTTCCTCCCCCTCCTGTTTTTCCATTTCCGTTTGGGGAAGCAGCAGAGATAAAACACAGGCTTCCCCGGCTACTCCTGCAGGCTCTGAATTGCCCAAACCAGCAAATTTGGTTCAGCCTCTGCTCCTCTTTTGCACGCCGCTGACAGTCTCTGCAGAGATCGTGATGCATTTACTCTTCTGGCATAGTGAGAACAACAGGACACGAGTGCTCCGAGCATTGTTACAGACTCTGCAGAGGGAGGCTGCACAGATGCAGGGGCTGGAGGATCCAGAAAGCCTGAATTGGCCCAGCATGGGGCCCTGCTAAATGACTTTCCTAAAACCAATGTCTCCTAAAACCAATGTCTCAAAAAGCCTTGCTGGAGCTGAGCCGTGCAGATGTGCACCTGAACCAGCCCGTGCTGTGCCATGGCTGCATTTGCCCCCCCATTTCCCCCCTCCCCCATGCCAGTGCTCCTGCCCAGTAGCCAACCCTGCCCACAGAAACCACCTGCCAGCTCCCTTTGCTAGCTTTCCTACTGCACTGAAGCAAAGTAGGAGCCTTTAACACTCCTGCAAATCCTGCGGTGAACTCGGGCATCAGGGATGCACAGAGGCGACCCGAAGCAGTCACAGCTCAGTCAGCAGTGGGCTGTGGGTGTTGCTCACCCCGGGAGCTGGAGCCTCCTCTGGCAGCTCCCTGCCCTACTTCTCTTTCATAAATACATAGTTGTGACATGGCATTACATAATTTATCACGTTACATTGAGATTGGGGCCATCCTTGTGTAGTTTATTCCACAGAGCACTGGAGCTGACAGGGAGGAGAGACAAACTGTACTGCAGGAGCGCTCACAAGGGGTTTTCTCATCTGATTGCCAGAGGCCCCTGTGCTGCGTGGGCTGTGACCCCTCCAACAGCCCTCTCCTGATCCAATCTGCTCGGAAAGCTTTTGAGCTGAGAACAGAGTTTGAGAGGCGTCCCCAAGGACATGAGTAAAACGCCTTGCACTGAGACCAAGCTCTGTGCTTGCTGCAGAGCTCCGCACGCCATCCTGCCTCCACCTGCCCCACACCCAGCACAGTCCTGTAACCACAGGGGGCTGGAAAGGACCCGGTGCATCGGCAGACTTATCCAGACATCCTGCGTCTCTCCCAGAGCTGCCCAGTGCTGAGTGAGCAAGGAACAGGCGGTGATCGGATCACTCACAGCCCCCAGCCCTCCCACGGGACAGGGAGGCTCAGCCAGGAACTAGTGGGAGCAGCACGCAGTGCTTGCACCCACAGGGAACTTGCTCCTTCAACCACTTGTAGTTTTCAACTGCCTGTCAATGATTTTGGAGAGGCCCTGGGGCTCCAGCTCAGGGCAAGACAGGGTCAAGATGCCCGGGTGCCACCGATTTCCCCCCACAGCCAAACATCCAAGCCATCAAGCTGCAAGATGGTGCCCAGACACTTTATGCCCTGCCAGGCAGCGTGTTCCTTGAGAGAGATTTGTGACACAGCTGCTGTTCCTAGCCTTTTTTTTTTTTTTTTAAACACTACAGTCCTGCCTGACAAGTGGACTGATGCCTTGCAATCCCCTTTCCTCAAGGTTTTTAATGTCACCTGACATCCTGAGCAAGGATGCTGCATGCAAACAGATGCTCTGACCAAACCTGGAGCGCAAGAGAGAATTACAGATGCCATTTGGCTGTTCTGAGCAGCTCCTAGGGATCAGTTCCTAGTGTTGCATAACATGATGTTTTAACCAATTAACTGAGCGACTAGAAAAATCTTCCCTCATAAAACAAGCAGATGACACAGGCTGACAGTGCCATAAACAGCATGGAGCACACGCTGCTAATGCCAGTCACCTGAGTCACCCAGGGGACGACCTCAGCCTCAACACCTTAAAACACTCAGAGCACAAGGGCAGGTTGGGACCTGAGGACACAGGTGATGCAGAGGAGAGATTTGGTACAGGGAAGTGATGGCTAAGGATGTGACGCAGGGGGCACAGCTGATAGAAGCCTCTGAGTCCTTGAAACTGGGCTGTCCTGCACTACAGTGGTCTGAGCACCAATAAACCTGTTCTGCAGAATATTAAGAGATACAGGTGGAAAGAACTTCTGGAGGACTCTGTTCTGACATCTGGCTCTCTGCAGGACTGTCACAGACACTGGAACGAGCCACCTAGGTTTTGGAGACCCCCACAGGCACTTTTCTGGCAACCACTTCCAACACTGCACAGAAAGATGGGGGGTGGGGAGTCCAGAGGAAAGCTGCCTTGCCAACAAGACAAGCCTCCAACGGGAATGCTGTGCAGGGAAGGTGCTGCAGGCACACTTGTAGAGCACAGACACAGGGTGGGGATACGAGCCCTCCATCGCCGGGGTAAGAGGCTAAACAGCACCTCAAGGGTAACACAGGACATTCACCAAAAGCTACATCAAAACCTCTAGCAGATTTCCCCACAATCAAATGGATCAAAGGCTAACCATGAGGTCCCGCTGCCACCCCAACTCTTGAGCACCTCCCTAGAACAGGAGGCAGGGATGGTTTGTTACAGACACAGGAGAACCAGCACGGTCCAGCCTCAAGGTCTGCACATGGAGGTCCCAGACCTCGCTGCCTCACCTTGGGAAGGCAGAAAGCTCCATCTCCTCCCAGCACTGCTGCCCAGCCCCAGAATTCCTCCACTGTTCACTGACAGTGTTTGCCCCCGGCCAGCCCAGGAGGCTGCTGGCTCCCTGAGCCCCCATTACCTGCACCTCTCCCAGGAACGCAGCTCCCACACGCCAGGGGGACGGGTGCCACATGCACCTAGGGGTGGCTGCGACCAGGTCCCAGCTGCCAAGCACAGCCCCGCATTGGGTGAGGTGATGAAGAAAGGGCACAGCACCCAGGCAAAGGACTGCTTTCTACTTCCTGCATCACCTAAATAGCCTGGCCAACACCAGCTGGGGTGACTAAAGGCCGTGGATGGCCAATAAAATACACTGTGAGTGCAACACACAGGTGTGTTATGTTATGGGTTAGTGCTGCCCAGGGCAGCTGCTAGTGTGCAGCTGTGTGAGAAGTTCCTGTACCAGTCAGATCAGCCCTCCATCACGCCCCTGTGAGCCCATTTGGTGCTGCTCACACCTACTGGCCTTTGTCACCGCAGCTTTCTGGGGCATGGGGCTGCAGCCAGGAAGCAGCGCCCTGTGCTCTGGGATGCTGCCCTTCCCCTGGGCACCTTCTTGTTTCCTTCCCCCTTACCACTGAGTCAGTCCCTGCGCAAGCCTGGTGTGGTGGCAGCAGATGTGGCACACTGCTGGCAGTGCCTCGGGGCAGGACAGGGGACGGGGAGCAAGTCTGACCTGTCCCATCCCTTCTGCATCTGGTCCCAGTTCTGCGGGTGGAGGTGGAGGGGCTGGTGTGGGCATTTGGGGTGTGGAGAAAGCTGTGAACCTGTGCGTGAGCCTGGCTGGGGAGCTCGCCATTCCCCAGGCTCCCAGATCAGCCGGGGTATTTTGTCTCTCTGTTGACCATAGGCTGAAACATGCCCCAGCCACGCCACTGCCTCCCTCAAAGGGCGTGCAATTAAAAAGCAAGCCTGCAATTTGGTAATTTGTAGAGAAGAAATTAATTGCTGTGTGCATCTCGCCTTGGTCTGCCCGCTCTGGTGACGGCTGCTCAGGGGCTCCTGGGGAGGTTCGTCCCCGGAGATGCTGCTCGCCCGGCCGGAGCCACGCGAGCAGAGAGCCGCCTGCGCCCTGCCCCGAGGGGCGGCGTGGTGGCGAGGAGCCCTCCCAAACACCAGCGGGGTAAGCTGTCATCACTGCTGCCTGGATCAAAGGCCGGTACCTCAACCGGGCGCATCTGAGTGGAGATGTGCGAGTTTTAAGGCCCGCTCCCTGCAGTGGGGTGACGGCTCCTGCATTCTTCACATTTTCTCGTTGCTGCTGGAAGCCAAACACGCGTCCCGCGTGACACCCCGCAGGCCACAGCCACGCTCCCCGGGGTGAGGAGGGATGCTGGGGGAGCAGCAGGGAGCAGCACAGCGTGTTGATGTTGTGCAGATCCAAAGGCACGGCCTGGGCGGGTGCCTGCGGGGCTGCGGCTGCGCTCATCCGAGTCTGTGCCTGGGGTGGCTCCTGTCCGCGGGGGGCTTGCCTGCTCCGCATGGCACGAGGCAGCTGAGGAAATAAAGGGCCAGGTAAAGAGCCTAAGTTTATGGCACGCTGCACGTACCTCTGGAGCCCCCAAGACTGATGGAAGAGGCAGTGAGCATGAGGAGAAACCTCTGCCCGGCCCAGAGAGGCAGAGGGTGAGAAGTCATGTAAAAAGCCATGGTACTTGATAAATATTTCTGTTCTGCATTTGGAGGGCAAGAGCCAAACAATACAGCATGTTATAAAATATAATTGCTATAAAACACTTCCCACCCTCCGAGGGCTGCAGGAAGATGTCAAACAATAGCTACTGAGCTCAGATTTTAAAATCAGCAGCTCTGACACATGGCAGGGCATAAAGGAGCCGGGTGCGGAGCCACCTAATGAGCGTCCCCAGGTGCCGGGCATTTCCCCCGGTGCTGGTGCTGGTGACCTGCCATCGCCTGGCCGGAGTAAACAGGATGTCCCAGGTCGGTGCAGCCCCCACTGGCACCCATCCTGTGACACGGGACGGGACGGCCGCTGCCAGATTTCATGGATAAAGGACTTGGAGTGGGGAAACGCAATCAGTGTCAATTAGTACAGTTTTATGGGAAAGGGATCTGGGCATGCATGCAATTAGTGTTACCCGTATCAGTCAGACTTGTGATCGGTCTGAGGTAAGAAGCTTGCGTAAGGCACTTGGCAACCGGAGCAGCTGGGGCGAGGGCTGGAGGGGATGTGCCTGAAACCCGGGCGCTCCGTGGGTCCCGCAGCGTTGCTGCCCCAGGCAGGGACCTGGGTTCACAGCTGCCAGCCTCTGCCTCCCGAGCCCTGTACTGCATCAACCAGGGGCTACAAGCCCTGCTCCTGGCAGCCTCGTCGCTTGTCCAGCTTTGGTGGAGCCTCTCCTACACAAACCTGGGGTGAGACACCTTTATAGAAGAGAGCTCGCTGCTGACAAGAAGCAATAAAGAACGCCTGGCTGATTAATATCCTGTCATCTTTGACATGCATGCCAGAAATAGAAGAGCGGATAAGAGGGTGACTGTCAGGAGCATGATTAGAGACCCACAGAGGGAAGGGAACGCGTGCTCCAGACTGCAAGGGGCCGAGCACAGCACCTGAGCCTCTGGCTAAAGACGGGTCCTGCAATCCAGACTGGTGCGGAGGCCACTGGCTTCTCTGTCACTCGCCTGTAATGGGAGGTGTTAACACAGCGCTCACCCTCAGCAGCAGTCGTGCCGGGCTGTTTCTGCCTGGGGATGCAGCGGCTCCTTGCAGAGCCCCCCAGGCTGGGATGCTGAAGGGGCCGGCTGCTGGCAGGGCATCCCCAGGCTGCTGTCACCAAATCTGAGGCTCCTTGCACCGCTGCAAGCCTCGTGGTCTCTGACATCTCCATCGTGGCCCCCTTGGCACTGCTGGCTCCTGGGCAGCCTGGCAGAGGTGGCAGCTGGCCAGGATGTTGCTGCCTGCCCGCAGCCACTGCTCCTGATAGAGCGGAGGTATGTGAGGGGCTGGTAGGACAGGAGGCTGCGTGTTTTGAAACCCGGCTGCGAAGGGCAGAAGCCTGCTCCCCACGAGCACCAGGGCACAGACTGGCCTGTGGCCCAGTTTCGGTGGCTCCTCTCCCCCGTGCAGGAGCAGAGCACGTCTGGGAATTAGGCGGTGACGTTGTGCAAGACCTCACACAGCCCCTGCATACAGCTTGCTCCCACTTGGCCAATTGTCCTGCAGCGGGGGCAGAAGCATCACTCTGCATCTTGAATGAAGCCAGTCTGTGAGCGCTGCTGAGCCTGTTTAAAGGTTTCTGCTTATGGTGTCTAATAATGATGAGCCTCCTGAAAAGATGAAAGATATCCTTTGGTGTACTTAGGAAGCCAGAATAAGGCAGGAACAAACACCAGCCTTAAAGTACCGTGAAAGCTGACACTGCCTTTTAACATTTAATGTGTAAAAATCCTGTGTCCCACCACATCTTGAAAGGCGCTCTGCATTATAAGCGTGACTGATAACTACTGGAGATAATTCGTGCCTCCTTCTGGCTGGTGCAAAAGGTGCCAGCAGGTATTATCTTTCATGCTATCATTTTTCCCTCTGGAGCCATAGGTTCGTAGGCTGTGAACATAAATCCATGCAGCAAATAGAGCTGATGTTCTCCTAACGCAGCATGCGCTGCGCAGAACAGGACCTGGCTACGGGATGACCTGGAAATGAGGAACAGCAAATGTTTGGGACTTTCCCCTGGCAGGCACCAAATCTGCCCTCATCCTTCACGTCCCAGCACTGTGGCGCCCTCAGAGCACTGCGGGATTGCTCAGGGTGTGCTCTAAATAGCCCGGGGCCCCTGAAATCAGGAAGGGGACATGATTTTTCTTGGCACACCAGAGGCTGGGTGTGCAACTCCTCCCTGTGTGAGGGCTAAAGAGGTGTCCGTGACCAGACATCTCCACAAGGCCCTGTGTTGCAGCAGAAGCTGCTCAGACCCCAAAACACCCAAGTCTGGGGCTTAAAGATGATAATTTAATTGAGGAGCAGCTGCGTGGTGCTGCTGCTTTACGAGGACTGTGTTCCCACAGCAGGGCACAGCCCTGCAGACACTGAACTGCCGGCAGGTCCTCCAAGCAGATGTGCTGTGGTGGGGCCCACGGCAACCCGCAGAGCAGGAGCAGTCCCCGGTCATCCAGCCTGTGCCCTGAGCTGGTGACGGTGCCCTGACATCAGCTGAGGTGCTCCTTGTGTCCCCTGTCCCTCCTCACTGCTGGCTCCTGCTCCTGGATGGTGGCACACATCTGCAGGGGCCATGGCCTCTCCTTGGGTCTGCCTCGTGAGTCCCAGGCATTGACCCTGCACGTGGGCTCCCCCACGAGATTGATTTTACTCTGATTTCTACCCCAAGTCTCCCATACAAAACCCACGGGAAGCGTTTCTTTGGGGCTGAAATTGTTTACTGGAATCAACACAGCCAGCAGCGTTTTTTTAGTTCTCTCTCAAGCTCTGAAGCTTTAACGACAGAAATGCTGGCAGGTATTTCCACCTAGCAGCGTTCTGAAAGAGGAAAAACAGCTGAAGCCTCTGGGATTAGCTGCCCTTTCTGTGAGAAGCATTTATCATTGTTCATACAGCTCTCTGCAATCTTTATTTCCACCGTCAGACGTGTGTGACCAGAGACCATTGGTCTATCTGAACGCATTCCTTCCCCATCAAGCACAGGCCGCGCGACGTGCCCCCATGCATACAAATCCCAGTTTGACAGAAGATTTCAGGTTCCAGGCAAGCCGGGCAAGGAGCGGTGCCGGCTCCATGTGCTCGGCTGGTCACAACGCGCTGTTTATGTCCCTAAGAGTTATGGAAAGGACAAATATCTGCCCCCAGACCACTGCACTTGTACAGGTGTATCGAAGGCAAAGCAGATTTTGCAGCAGGAGGAGGCGCAATGCAGCTGGGGCACACAGTACACTGGGCCTCCTTTCACCTGAAAAAAAAATAAACCTATTAAATATTTGTGTAAAACAGGCATTCTCTGTGACTGCCATTCATACGCCAAGCTGTAGAAGTATCAGAATATTTGCAGTGGCTGTTTGTTACGGCAGTCTGAGGGGAGAACAAACCATCGCCTGGTTATTGCCCAGGCAGCAATGAGCCTGCGTTGGGAACATTTGAAAATATAAAAGCAAACTACAAGCAAATGGTTTGAGCTTTGACGGAGTCTGCACATGATAATGACAATGTTAAACTTCTGAGACACTGTTCTACCACACACTCAAGGAAAATGAGGAGGAATATTTGCTTCCAGCTAATTGCTGAGCCTGTACGCTGTGTAACACAACAAAGAGCATTCTGAATAAGTTACCATTTGATCTTGAAGGTTGTGCAACAAAACTTCTCAATTGCCTTTTCTCATCATCAAAAGAATTTGGGATTACAGGGGAGATGTCATTTTTTTTTTCAGCTCTGAATACATGGAGATGCCGGGGCATGCCCTGACAAGCCAGCTACCCTCGTGCTTTGCCATCTGCGGGGCTCTCCTCATGTCTCCCAGCCCCGAGATGTTCCCTGGTGCATGGGGCCGGGCTGTGGCCTGGGGTGGGCAATGGGACGGGGCAGAGGAGGTGCCCGCGGTCCTGTGTGGGCAGCCGGTGCCCTGCTGTCACCGCTACTGTGCCACAAACCTCGGGATTCACCCCGTTATCGCTGGCAGCCTGTTACCGTTTTGGTGTAACTGCCAGGCCACGTGCCGCTGGTGCCAGCCTGCCGCCCAGGCCGAGCCTCTCAGCCCCGCCTCAGCTTCGCAGCACGACTCCGCAGCTCCTCCACAGCCCCCACATGGCTTTTAGGAGGCCTGGCTCAAAATAAAACAGTTTGATCTTCCATACGTGACTGCGGCATCTGGTCTCTGGGGGAGAAATTAGAAGGAAGCAAACGAGTCGGGCTCCCGGCTAACGCCGCGCCGCAGCAGCTAACCGCACCGCGAGCGCTGCGCCCGGCTCTCGTGCTGCTGCAGCAAGCGTGGGCTGATTGCCCCGTGCTCCCACACCTGGGATTTCGAGTAATTAGCATGCCTTTCGCTGTTCTGAACTTCAGTGGGCAGCTGGACCGTCTGTACGAGGAGCAGTGCCCCTGCCCGGTGCCTGCCCTGTGCCCACAGCTGCCAAGCGGGCGGCGTTGGACAGACAGACCCCGCGGGCCGTCAGCCCGGCGCTGTGCTGGGCCGGATTCACCTCTGGTCAGGCTCACGCCTGCTCTTGCATCACCACGGGGCCGTATTTTACAAGCAGCTATAAAGGACGCAGAGGGTATCAATTATGGTTTCCAAACAACTGATCCGCAAAAAGCAAAGCTATTTCGAGCAGGATAAATGCAGCCGAGGCCATTATATGTAATTCACATCTGCCCGCAGCATTCCTGCCCTGCTGACTTGGGAGCTCGGCGGCAGCTCGAGCTCCCCATCCTGCCCCAGATACGGCTTTGGGGACTGGGGGCTTCGCTTCCCAGAGCTGCTGCTTCCCCAGCACGATGACACCGTCCCTTTTCTGGGGGGCACGGGCTGCAGAGACCCTCGGGCAGGAGGGGCTGCGGACCTGCACCCTCGTGCCTGGGACCACGGAGCAGTTGTCGGGATCTGTGCGTGATGCTGCACCCAGCCTGGCTGGTGCTCCTGCCCAGATTTAGCTGTCACATTTATTCATTAACAATCCAGTGCTCAGTTTTTATGACAAGCGTATGACTGCCTTGGCAATCCCTCCTCAGCCCAGTGTTATTTAAATGTTTCCCCCATTATTATTTGATAATGCATCCTACTACATATAGCTCTTGAGGGGAGAAGACGATCAAATGCTTCGCACATTTTATATCACCCTTGTTCTTTGCTGGAAAAACTTCACCATAGTGATGACTGGCGGAAGAAATTTAGCAGCATCTGCTGAAAATTTTTTGAGGTTTACAAGTAAATGACTCATGATAGCATATTTTATTGCATTTGGTTTAACAGTGCTGACTTCTTGCATTTCCTACTTCTGCAGTGTCTGCTATTTGAAATTGAAGCACGGGTGGGTCAGCGCGGGCACGGAGTGCTGGCCCCCGTGGCTGTTTCGCCATCTGGTATTTTCCCCTCCACCAGTTCCTGCTCGGGAGGAGCACTGCAGCCCGTACAGCACTAACCGCTTCCCAGGCCGCCGAGCAGAGATGCTGCATAACGGCAGGACTTCTTTTGTTCCTGGAGACTGTCCGAACATGGCAGATTCTGTAAGTGCCTTTCAGTACCTGCAAAATGCACTTAGAGCAAGCGGTCTGCAGGAAATAAAGGGAGAAACTCCATGCAGTGCCCCTGTGAGTGTGCAGCCCCTGGCTCGTGCCACTTAAGGACTGTCTCCAGCAGGTGACAGACCAGGTGGATTCTGGCAGCTCTAAACTCTGCTTTGTTTCAGCCTTTCTTTTTTTGCTCCCCAGCAGGCAAATTGCCTAAATTAACTTTGAAATTTTAGGCACAATGTAGCTAATTCCCGTGAAATATCTCCACAGCATAATTTGCTCAAAGTGCTCCCCCCATTAGCAGCCGGTTGGCAAATAAAGAAGTTCCAGCATTTCACTGAGCGAACCCCGACAGCACTGAAAGAATTACAGGACCAGGCAGCAATTTCTCAGCAATTAGTGATTAAGCCACGGAGGCTCAAGATGGTAAGAGACGGAGCTACCAAAACCTGGCTGCAGTGCTCCCAAGCCAGGTGCCCCTCTGTGGCTCTGCAAACCGTTTGAGGAAAAGCTCACAAAACAGTGAAGCCAACTAAAAATCTGTGCTGAAAGGGAAAACTGTCCATGTCCCAGCCTCCCTGCTCCAAACATCCTCTTTTTTCCCTCTCTGCTTTCTCTTAGGGCAGCTTTAATGCTACCCGCTGCCTTCCCGAGGACAGCGAGGTGGTCAGGGAGCCCCCCTCGCTCTGCTGCAGCGGGCATTTCTTAGGAGGGAAAAATAATAGGTTGGCTTTTTTTTTGTTTTGCAAAGTCAGAAACTGCATCCCAGCGCTTAAGCCTGTTGTTATGTTTTGTGTTATTCTTGGCACGCTGACCGAAGTGCGCTCGGTATGAATAGCAGAGAGCTGCAAAGTAAATAGCGTGTCCTCTGGGAGCAGCGAGCAGGGGAGGGCGGCTGCGTTGCTTAATGGATCACCCCCAGCGCCTGTTTGGGTTAGGCTTACAGTAATTGCTCCCTAGGTGAGTTTATACCAACAATTGATCATTTCAAATGGGAAAGAAGTACAAATGAGTAAGAGAATAAACACTGACAGCATTACGCAACGCAGAAGAGGTGAGCAAAAATCCCATGCAGCTCGAACACGGACCTGAAAGCAAGGCTGAGCAGAGAACAGGCGATGCTGCTTGCTTTACACGCAGCTTCTCGTGAATGCTGAACAACGCCAAGTCCGGCAAGATGAGAAACGGAGCTGCAGAGCCACTTCCAAGCCTGATCTTCTACAAAGGGCTGGACTGCCAGGTCTGAAGCTCCCCCTTTGCAGGAACAGAACCCCGTTTTTTTATTTTTCCCTCGGATGAGGCACTAGCATACTCCCAGGGGTGACACAGGGTGATACAGCATGACATGGGGTGATGCCAGGGATGACCCCCGGGTCTGTGTCCAGCTGTGGGGCAGCTCGCTGCTCATCTTGGCCATTCCTCAGCTGGTTCAGCAGAGCCACCAGCGGAGCCGCGCAGGGCTATGTACAGCAGCGAGTGGCTCCGCGTCACGTCCCGAGGGACTGCACAGGGCCAGGGGGTGAGGGAGAGGGCCCCGGGCACGTGCAGCCAAGGCAAAGCGCCGGGACCTGCCGTGTCCCCAGTCACGTCAGCCTCACAGCGCCGGGGCTTCAGTTCTCCTTTCCTTCCCTGCGTGGAAGCAGCTCCCACGGGAGCCCTGTGTGTCACCAGTGCCACCGCCGTGCCCCGGCTGAGTCCTCCCTGCAGTGGCAGTGCCCAAAGGGGTGTTCCTGGGCAGCTGCTCAAGGTAATTGTGGGGTCAATGGGAGGTGCCAGCAGTGACAGAGCAGTGATGCCAACCACGGGACTGTGACACCACACCAGGAAGCCATGCCCTCTCTCTGTTTCGCCCATCGAGCCCCAGAAAGCACCGTGTCACTGCAGGGGACTGGTGAGGTGCGCGTGTCACCCGGGTTGGTGGCCTCTGGGGCTGCCCCAGCCACATGCAAGGCTTGGAAATGCCAGGAGCTGGGGAAACACCTGCCGTGGGTGGCTCCTTGTCACCTCCGTCCCTGCACCTTGGCAATGTACCAGGCTCAGAGCAGTGCCTGGGCACCTCTCCCAGAGCATCATGCAGAGGAAGGGCCACAGAGACTTCCCAAAACCTGGCCGTGGTGTTGGTGTGGGATGGCAGCAGGGAGCCAGCCTGGGGCTTGCTCTTGTGCAAGGAACCTGCATCAGCCCAGTGCCCTTGTACTGGTCAGAGGAAGGACAGCCTCCTCCGCATTGCCAGGTGGTGTTGGTTCATTCACAGGCAGAGGTGAGGGAAGCCAGGGAACTCCTGCCACATGCTGCGCCTGCCATTACTAGATTAAGCCATAATTAAGTCCCCAGATCTCTCTCTCACGTGCATGTCACACAGATGCACACACATACACACACACGGGCACACACCAGCTCAGATTTTTTTTTATTATTATTTTTTAAAATCAGTTCTGGAAGTCAGTTAATGTGCCTGTGCCATCCCCTCCTACAGAAACCCCACTGACCCGCAGTCAAAGGATGTATTTGGGGAGCGGAGCGCTCCAGCCTGGAGTGCAGGCAGGCCCCAGCTCCTCCCGGGCAAGCCCCAGATATGGGGAGTGATGAGCTTTTTTAATATCCAGGTGCTACCTGAGAATATCTCGGTTGGGTTAGGCACCCGCTGGGGCTCCAAGCTGCCACAGAGAGCTCAGGCACGGTGGCAGCCACTCTCCTGCCCCCCAGCATGGGGGCTGCGATCTGTGGCAGCCAGCGATGCCCCAACACACCTTTCCCAGCCACCTGAAGTTGTAAACCAGTACAGCCTCTTCCAGCTAGCTGGGAGGGGAGAAGTGTCCTTCCTCTGTTTCCTCTTCCTCCTCCTGGGAGAGCACTCCTCTTCCCAGGGGCTTACCAAGGCGTTCTGAAAACCCCCAAGGAGTCCAACCTCTCTGCACCGTAGCTCTTTCATGGTGAAGCCATCCCAGTGATGCAACAGCCTTGGCTGGTTCCAGAGCTCATCTCAACGCTGCCTTCCCGGATGGACTGGGACACGGAGCAGCCAGGGACTGACAGGTTTCAGCCTGGAAATGGAACGGGCTTGCTCACACACATGGCTCCTGCTGGTGCAGCAGCACCGCGCGGCCACCATCACCTGTCTCTGCTGGTAGCCACCCCCGCGGCACACACACGCTGGGATAAGCACAGCGAATGGAACAGAGCGGGATTTATCGCATCCCTCGCTGGGGACAGACGTCTCATTAGGAGCAGAGATAAGCCACGCAGGGCACCGTTTTCATCTGCCCATCAGGTATGTATCAGCTACCTATCAATCACCACAAAAGAACACAAACCAGCCTATGGCACAGGGCTTCAGTCATGCTGCAGAAGAACAGCCAAGTGGGTTTTGCGTTTGCAGCTTTATTATAGTACAAAAGGTTAAAGGCAAAGCTAGAAAAATGAACCAATTTGTACACGCTCGCTGAATGCTTTCAAGACAAGGTACAGCAGTAAAGCTTTTATTGCTAAGGAGAACCAGAGGAAGGCTTTAAAGCTCATCTAGCATTCAATTTTTGTTCACAAGTAACCCAAATTTAAAGCAGATTTTCAGTCCTTAAAACCCTCTCACCTTTGTGGAATGCTCAAAAGGAAGATGACCTGAGGACAGCGTCTGCTCTCGAGATGGACCAGACTGATGCTCTGCATGAGGTGCAAAATGGGCCACCAAGGAATGCCAAAACAAAACCCAACTGCCTGGCTCCGAAATCTCACTGTTAAGACAGCACGATGCCGCACAGCACAGCACCCACGGAGCCAGCCCCTCAGCTGTCCCTACGCCTGGTGGCTGTGGCACAGACAGCACCGTGGATGTGCCCCGAGACCTAAGGTGAACCATGGGAGAGCCAGGAGCTGAGCCCAGGCATCTCCACTGTGAACGTCCTGCTCTAACTGCTGGGCTGTGCTCTCCTGGAGGGGTGAGACTACAGGTGGTGGGAAACTGAACCCTCCTGGTAACCCCAGGGATCAGGGATCTCCCTGGGATGCAACAGATCAGGGCTGGACACTTTTCTGGAGGGACTGGTGCAGTCACTGCAGCTCTGCACAGCTTTCCAGCACTGCTGCAGTCAGAGCTGCTCCCGGAGGAATCGGTGCCCTAGTCTTCAGGGATGGGGGTGTTGCAGTTCCCGTGGTAAATTTTGACTTCACCATCGCACCGAAAGTACTGGTCAAAGACGTCGCTGTACCCGTGGTCCTTCCACCACGTGCAAAGCTGCCGGTTCCAGGTGCAGTCGAGCACGTGGAAGAGCTCTGGGTGCTCCATCCCCACCATGGTGAAGAAATCCTGGTCCCCAAGGTGTCCCTTGAAGCGGTACTTCTCGGTGAGCTTCTGCACCGTGGCGGGCTCCAGCAGCTGGTTGTAGAGCTTGGAGCGCCTCATGGCCTCCAGGTTGAGGAGCAGGACGCCGCTGTTAAAGCCGGGCAGCCCGTCGGGAGGGGGCTCCCCCACCTTGGTGTGGGGGTTCTCGCGGCGGTACTGCCAGAACGTGTGCCTGGGGAGAGAGCAGAGGCGAGAACAGAGGGTCAGTGAGCACAAAGAGCGGCCACCAGCAGTCGGGGCAGGCCTGGAAATGAGAATTGGATGCACCCTGTGAACGGCTCAGAGCACCTCTGAGAATGCAAAAGACTGAAACCTTGTGCTGAGACCTGAATTCTCCTCCAGGTACGCCCGCCAGGTACAAGAACAGCTTCAAGAGGACAACTTTTTTCATTCCTAGGGCCATCGCTCCCTGGCTAGTTGCCTCGCTTGTCACAGAGCAGACTTCCCACCCACCCCAGGCAGCTCAGTGCTGTCTTGTGGTGGATGGAGGCATGTGGCCTCCAGAGCAGCCCCTGTGCCTCGCAGGCTGCTCTCTGCCTCCCCGCACAGGATATCGCTCAGACCTCAGGCCACTCTTCTTGCCCTCTCCTAAAGCCTCCTTTGTGTTTCTCAGCATCCTCAGGCAAGTGAGCTGGACACAGGACCCTGTGACTGCTCACATGGCTGTGCAGGGAGAGGAAACCACATCCCTCATCCTAAGGTCAGCCGACCATGTGTACCCCTCGGTACAGTGCCACATCCTCGCGGCGCTCCCCTGAGCAGGGACACGCACCACGGGCTGCCCTTACCCACCGCACCTGCGATTCACCTCGGGACCACCGACACGGCCTCTCCTCCTCAGAGCCCCCTGCCTGGGCTCAGCTCCGCAGACCCCCGCCAGCCGGGGCCTCCGCCTTGTGACACGGCGGTTCAGGGACCGTGGCTGCCATTCAGCCCCGCGTCCTGCCCGGGGACCTCCGCGTGCTTCACAGATGCCACGGCACCCGGTCCCTCAGCACCCATCGGGGTGGAAGCAGCAGATGGGAAGGTCAGGAACAGAGGCAAACAGATGCTAAGCCAAGGGGTTTTGGGGTCTCTTGGCTAGGCACACTATGCATCTTCTGAATTATCTGGCCCTCTGTACCGAAGTTCAGCCTTCCCATGACAGCCGTTCCTGTCCTCATCACCTGTTACCAGAAGAAGCTCAGGACCAAGCCGAGCCCCGCTGCACGAGCTGAGGGAAATGACAGAGAAAGGGAAAGGCCGAGCTGTGCCCTGGCGCTCGCTGTCTCTCCCCATGACCGCAGCTTTGGCCCTGCTCCTCCACCAGAGCCCCGTGCGCGGCGCAGGAGCCGCTCCCCGCCCTTCAGACGGCGAGCAGCCATTAAAACCGACCCTCCGGCAGGAACCCCGGGATGGGAGCTCCCTGCAGAACAAGCTCAGCCCCTTCTCCTTCCTGCCAAAAATGATCTCCGAGGCCCAAGCGAGCACAGTTCCCATGGAGACCTTCCGAGCAGCACCCCTTTGGGCAGCCCGTCCTTCCCAGCAGCACGCTTTGAAGGCAGCAGAGGCGCAGCGCCCCGGCCGGCCCAGCCCGGCTCCCGCACTTCCTGCGGGGACATTGTTGGGGCAGACACAATGACGATGCCGAGCCCTGCCAGCGCCGACAGCGATAGCGCGGCCCCGCTCGCACAAAGGCTCTGTGACGGTAAACACCGAGCGGGCCCGAGCCGGCTCAGCCCGGCTGCGGTGGGTATGGGGCCGCCAAACCCAGCTGGAGCAGGGCAAGATGGCTTCGACCGCACCAGAAACACCTCAGGGACTGCTGCACGAGCCCCTTGAGTGACATGTTTTGGGAGGCTGGGAGCTGGGCGAGGAGTGTTAGGGAGCTCAGAGCCCGCAGGGTGCCCCCCAGGTGGGACGCCCAAACACCCTCACCCGCTCGGCCACCCCGACGGCCGTCCCACGGCAGCCCCGCTGGGGAGCCCTGCTTACAAAGCGCCCCGTGGTTCATGGGATCACGGTAGCAGAGCACGCGGCATCGTTACTGTGAGGTGATTACAGGGAAGCGCCACATCAAAACTTGGCCTCATTTTGAAGCTGTGCAAAAAGGCTTGAAGTAAATCCCTCCAAGTAGCAGAAATATTTCTCCTTCCTCTCTTTTTTTTTTTAAAGAGACACCGGATAGCAACGTCTCATTAGTTAAATAAGCACTGCCTTCAGCATCTGCAGTCCTGGGAAGGCTCAGATGCAGCAGCTCTGGCAGGCGTGATCCTCCCTAGCTCATTTCCAGCTGCCAAGGAGAACAGTGTTGCAAGTTTAGGAACACACAAAATTAACTCAAGAGAGTGATTCAATTGGGAAAAAATTAGACTACCTAAGCAAGCAGCACAAAAACGTCTCCGGCTCCTTCCACAGCCCCGGGGCAGCGAGCACACCCCACCGCGCACACGAGCTGTTCCCACTTGCAGGAACTGAACTCATCCCCTGCCATTACCCAAGCAGCTTCTGCTGGGGCTGAATCCACCCCCGTGGATCGCTTCCATTCGGATGGAGTCTCCTGCCCCTGAGCTGCATCCCCTGCTAGCAGGCCGGGCAGCCGGGAGCTGGCAGAGCTTGCAGGGCAGGGGCAGCCGGGGGAGCCTGCGCCCCCCAGCCCCGCTGCCTGACTGCGGGGGGGGCAGCCCTGCTCTCTCCTTCCAGCCCTAACACTTCAGGCAGAGCTACGGCACGTTTTTGCACCTTGCTGTGAAGTTGTCAGAGAGAAATGCTACTGCTGTTAGAAAGAATAAATTAAGCCAGCCCGATTCCTCTTCAAATTTGCCAGGCGCTGACCGAAGACTCCCTGCACCTACACAGAAAAGAGGAATTTGTCCAAACACAGATGGGATTTTGCACCCAAAGCTGATAAATGCTCCCATGCTTGGAAGCCGAACTAACTCAGATGTAAGAAGACGCAAGGAAATCAGCCCCTGGAACAGCTGAAGAGTCATGATGGGTACTCCCCCACTAGGAAAATGTAAACCCAAACGTTTCATGAAGGCAGCTGCGTTAACATGAAGCCACTCTTAACACGAGGTAGCTCAAGCAGTGAGCTCGTGCAGAGAGCCGACAGTTACATCCACCCTCTGGCCTCTTCCCGATCCCCTGCATCTTGAGGAGCCTTGCACAGGCTCACCGCAGGGCTGTGCGACCAGCCAAGGTGAGGGCTGGGACTTCGCAGCCAGCGGATGAATTATCCCAGCAGAAAATGTGGATCCACTAATCATGACAACCAGGAGCACGTTTTATATTTCCTGAGAAATAAAAGCAGGAGAACTGGAACTGTAAAGCACCAGCACTCCCGTACTGTTCTCCATTTAGATGCTTCAGATTGAAAACTCCGAAATTTCTCGCCTCATTAAGGGTCTTTATAGCATTCCCTTTTGGCTGGTTCAGGACAGAAAGGGTTTTTCCAAGTGCCAATTTCCCCTGGAAGAAAGACCCAGCTTTTGAACAGCTGTCTCCACGCCTCTGGGGAAGGGGGAGCAGAGCACTTGCTGTGGGCTCGCTGCCTCACCGGGGACTGCAGGCAGCAACGCTCTTGGCAGCTGAAGGGGGGAGAGGAGAGAAAAGGGCTCTGCCTGTGCAAGAAGCGGTTCTGTCCTGGGGACAGACACCAGGCCGCTGCAAAGACGATCTGTCGATGCTCACGGGAAAGGAAGCAAAGCACTCCTGGCGTGGCACTAGAGGGAAGCTCCGTGTGCAGAGCTGAGACCCAGCCTCGCACTCAGCCTGACGAGCTGCTGGGACGCAGGCTGGCTGGTACTCGCAGGTCTGGGAGCAGCTGGGCTGTCCCAGGGGTGAGCAGAAGCTGACTCAAGCCCACGTCTACGTGTTCTTCTCTCTCCCTGTACTTCCAGCGAGGCCATGAAAGCGCTCCTCGTGCCCAAAAAGTGATCAAAGCGACTGGCAGAAGGAAGATGGGGGAGCAGAGCCCCAGAGGGAGGTGTCTTTACAGCTCCAGAGCACCACAGCTCACTACTCGCTTCACAATCCTTCCAAAACCGCACGCTGCCCGAGCTGCTGCCAGGCTGCCTGCGAAGTGGCAGCCCCTGCAAGCGGCTTGCTCTAACAGGAAAAGCGTCGGGGCCCCAGCCCTCGGCACCACCCAGCCGCGGCAGCAGGCTGCGGCTCCCGGCCCCGTGCAGCACAGCAGCTCCCTGGCGACTGAGCGAGGCTCTGAGCAACGCCGTTCCCCGGCGGGCTGCTGCGTGACGGCCGGGCCAGGTAACAGCGCGCTGCGGGGAGAGACGAGAAAGGAGCAATTGTTCCAGCGCTTCCTCCCGGCCCCAGCCGGGGCTGACGTGGAAAAGCCATCGTCTGCCTCCAGCACGGCGCGTGCAGGCGGCGGGCCGGGGCCGGGGATGGGGCTGGGGAGGATGGGTTGTCCCCCGGGATGCGGGGCCGGGGCAGAGCTGCAGGATGCGATGAGCACAGAGAGGCGCCGACGGCTCAGGAACCTGCCCCAGCACCGCGCCGCAACCTTCCCAGCGCTGGGCTGAGGCCAACTGAGGGAAAGGTGTTTGGGCAGGGCTCAGCTTTCATCTCTCTAATGGTGGCCTTCCGTCCTCTCCTTCTCCAGGGACTGATATTGGTAAGAACATGGCTGAAAGGTGCCTCCAGGAGTGTCCTCTTCTTCAGAGGAGACCGGGCCAGGAGAAATGCAGCAACCAGCCAAGAAGCCACCCCAACCCACACCCTGCTCTGCTCCCTCCCGTCAGAAATCACCCAGCTCAAGCTTTGGCAAAACATGGGGACAAAATCCCCGAGGCTCGATGAACAAGCTGCCAGGACCCAGTTAGGGGGCTGCCAAATCTTGTAACAAATTTCCTCTAAGGAACCAAAGCCTGGGTCTGCTGTGTCCATCCATCCCCAGCTCCCGCAGCAGGGGAGCTCCCTGGTCAGTGCAGAGGGCTTGGGCAGTGCCCGAGCTACCAAAGACCCCCAGCCGGGAAGGAGCACCGTGGACCACTCCTGTGGTCCCCAGCAGGTGCTGCTGGCAGCTACACCCCGTCCCCTGCTGGTTTTCCTCTCTAACCGGGCTGCCCAGCGCCCAGATTTTGGCTGCACCCTGCGTGGTGCTCCCTGCGGGAAACGAAGCTGCAGGTGCTTGTCGATGGGGAAAGCACACGTGGGCTCATCTCGGCGGTTCTGGAAAAATTGCATTAGCAGGTGCTCCGCAACAATGGGACGAGCTGCGTAAGGCACACAGTTCCCCCAAAACACAGGAAAGGCAGAGCTCGGTGAATCACACGGCCCACGTGGCAGGGTGGTACCTGCAAAGGCCGGGGCTGGGCACCGCCCCGGCAGCATGGAGGGGAGGGAAGAGGGAAGGGAAGGGGCTCGCAGGGCTGTCCCCACAGAGGCTCCCGCAGGACGCTGGGTCCCCTGGGCTGCTCTGGGGGAAAACCCCACCTCAGCCGAGGCAGGGCTGAAGCCACCAGCAAGCACAGGGCTGCCAGCAGCGCCACCACCGAGGCTCCACATGTCCTCCTTTCTGCAGCACCGCTGGCCTTGGCGCTGGGGAGGGCTCACAGCCCACCCCCCTGGCAGCGAGAGACCTCCACCAAGGGCAGGAAGGCAGCCCCCAGCCCCCGACTGCCACGGGGATGAAAAGCAGCAGGAAACTGCTTGCTGGGAGGAGGGGAGGAGAAAGGAAGAGAAGGCATTTCAGGCTTTTGTTAAGCACCGGGCTGACCATGGCCCCTCTAGAAGGGAGGGGAAAATTCCTTCCCAGCGGTGACCCCGGGCCCCTGACACCGTAACAGTTTGGGGCCGTGGCTGCCAGCGCCCGCCTGCGGCCCCGCTGCCCCTGGGCCAGCAGCTGCGCCGCGCTGAGGGGCTCTGCTTTGAGGCGCTGTTTATAAACAGAGCCTGCGTGTGCTAGGAAACATCTGGAGAACAGCACTTCCAAGCATTCAAACGCAGGGCCCAGGCAGCCCAGATAAAAAAACACTTCCACCAGGACTTCCCCTGCTGGCCAAGCACGCGCTCCTCCGGCCTGACCTCCTCCTGCGCAGCCAGCATCCCATCCCTGCCTCCCCGCCAGCGGTCACGAGCCCTGACGGGGCAGCTCCAAAGCTGTGCCACGGCAAAACCCCTGGAAACCGCAGCTAAAGGAGCAGGGAACCGCTGCTGGCAGACACGGCAGGGTCAGCGCACCCAGCCGGCAACACCCTGGGGCGGGCTGATGTGCCGGTACCCAGGGGAGATGACAATGCCCATGAGGCAATGCCCCGTGCAAACCGTGGTGCTGTTTGAGCAGAGCCCGCCCTCTGAGCCTAGCTGCTCCTGAGCAGACATTGTTTAACCTGTCACACCTCTGCACAGAATTGTCTTCTGGTGTCCTTAGCACCCCTCAGTTGGTGCTGCCACCGTCCCTTGCTGCCAACCCACAGGCGGCTTTCCCACCTGATCCTCAGCAAGAAGTAAGAGCGTGGCCGAAACACCTCCCTGCAGCCTTCTCCTCTTTGTTAAACCCAGCCTGCGGCAGGCAGCCTGCAGAGCCAGGTGCCTGGAGAGGAGCACCAGCACAGCACCAGCACAGCACCAGCACAGCCCTGGCTGCATCGAGGGACGCTCCCCTTCCCCGCCAGGGTGCTGCCAGGCCTCCTCCAGGACTGTGCCGGCTGCCCAAGGAGGCTTTGTAACAAAGTGCCCCTTGTAGCTAATTGCTTATTTCCCACGTGCAAATGCTAAACCCTTTAAGGAGCTGAGGGGACAGGTTCAGTACCAGCCTGGGCCGGAGCGCCTTAGCTCAAGCTGAGCAGCTTGTGTAACCCAGGCAATCCCGGCTTCGCGCTGCTGGGGAGCACGGCTCGCCCAGGGGTGTGCAAGAGCCTCAGTGCTGGGGTGCTGCCCGCTCGGGAGGTAAAAACATCATCCTGGGGCAAAGCAGGTGCCTCCAGCCCCTCCATCCAGCCCACAAGCTCCACCGCCACCATACCTCGTCTGGAAATCCCAGTGAAATGATGGATGGAGTGCTCAGTGAGGCTTTGGTAATTCCCTCATCAATCTCCCGTGTAACGCACAAATTACGTCTGTACAGCGATGGCCTCTACCAGAAGGCAGTCTGCATGCCAAACTTGCAAAAGGCCTGTTTTGGGGCAAGAAATCCATTCTGGATCATAACAGTCCAAGAACAGGCTCACTGCAATGGCTAATTAGTAAACTACCTGAGAACGCAGCTCATTATCTGGTGATTAATGAGAGCACTGTTCTCTACCAAACGTGCAAGGCGCACGCTGGCCTGCTCGGGGTGCTGCTGGCCAGGAGCATGCCAGGAAGGCCTTTCCTGAAGTCCTGCAGGAAGGCCCTGCAGCGGGACACCCCGAGCAGCAGGGAGCTGCTCCCACCCCAGGCAGTGACCACCAGCCCTGATGGGGGGCGGCTGCCCCTGCCTCGTCCTCCCTGCAGGGCTCAGGCACGTACTCCTGGGGACGGGCGCTTGGGTGCCTTACCCAGACGTACACAGGGGTTTTTTGTTCAAAATAAAAACCACCTTTGTAATGCCCCTATCTCAGAAGGCACAATAACATGACCAGCGGCATTAATGCTACTTATTACTGCACGATGGTGGTTGTTAGATCCTGCCGGGTTTATTCACTGCTTTTAAATGACATTCAGCTTCGGTTGGTGATGGCAGTGAGTGCAACGGGGCTTACGCGTTAGTGATGTGCACAGATTTAGGCAACAAAAACATTTACCTTCTGGGATTTCAGGCATCAGAAAGTAACACTAAGTTCCCAAATCTATTCTGCTGCCAATTCCTTTCAGGTTCTGCTTGTTCTGTAATTTTGGCTTTTTCTTGGTAGCAATTGCCAAAAGAATTCCTAGAATCGTTTCACCCTCGCATCAAGCAGCAGCACCTGCTACAAATCAATTCAAAGCCTCAACATGGTTTAAATCTGAAGTGCAAAGGGTTCGGCTTGGCGCTGGCTCCCAGGGCTGTGCGCAGGCTGCCACAAACCATCAGTGCCCCCAGCAGCAGCGGCATCACTGTGCCTAGGGGGACAAAAGAAAGGTAAAGATCCCCTGCCTTCTCCAGGGGGGGACTGAGAAGGACAGTCCCCTCCTGGAGGGGACTCCCTGCTCCCCCAGAGCAAAAGCACTTGGAGAGGAGCCAAGCCTCCAAATCAGGGCACCCTGCCTGTAGGAGGAGACCCTGATGCCGGGAGACTTCTGGCTGTCCCCAGCCCTGTAGGCCCAGCCAGGGTTTCCTCAACCCTCCAGCGGCAGAAGGGGCTGGGGAGGAAGTGGAGCAGGGTCTGGCCTTGGTAGGAGCAAGGACAGGCAGAGGAACATTACCAGAACCTGTGTGACCGAGCTCACACCACACCTCCAGGGCTCCTGCATGGCCACAGTCAGAAGCAAAGCTGCTCGTCCTCTTCCCTTCCATGACAAAGCGTCCGTCCTGTTTGAGCTCTTCCTAGGTTTTGGGCCAGAGCAAAGACAAACGTTCTGGCAGCCGTAAAAGGATGCAAACGTCGATCCTTTGCAGCCCCTTTGATGTAGACAGCCTTTCCTGCATGACAAACCTCCCTGATTTCCAGCACTGGATTTCCAAGATGCCTTAGCTTTTATTAGCTTCTCGTTATCAGGGCCAGCAGTGAGGATCTCACCCAGCAATGCCAAGGGGTGGTCTCGTGTGTGTCTGCTGTGACGTTGGCAGCTCCAGGCCCCCAGGGACATCCAGCACCAGCAGTCAACCCCAGCGCTCCCTGCCTGCGCTGCCTGGCTGCAGAGAGGAGCCAGCAGTTGCCCTGTGCCAGCAGGCTGCTCCCAATGCACGTGTTTTGGGAGGTCCAGAAGAGTAGATGGGGGCAGTCCCTGCTGTGGGCACACCACACCTGCGGACAGATCTCAGAGCATCTCTGTGCCATGCTTCGCAGCCACCACAGCCAGCAGCCGGCACTCCCAGGCAAGCAGAGGGCTGCCAGGGAGGCTTCCAGGTCCCCCTGGGGCAGCGGTGCTGTACCCCATACAGCCTGGGGTGCCATCCCCAGCGTGAGGCTGCTGAGGGCAGCTGTGTCTCCAATGCCACCGACCTGCTGCAGCTCACACGCCATCGGCGTGATCTCTCACCGGGAACCTCAGGTTTAAGCCTTCTGTAACCTGAACACTTCTGAGAGTGTTCAGAACATTTCTGGGAGTGCCGCGGCATCTCCCCACTCCTCTCAGCTGAGGGGCTGCTTGGACGCTGCAAGTTTCTCCCTTGGGCACCCGCCAGCGCCCAGCTGCCGTGCCCAGGGACGTGCAGAGCTGGTAGGTCCGGGCTGTGGCATCCTGCTCCCCCAGACACCCTGGCCGTGTGTCAGCAGAGACTGGTGCCGTGCCCGCATGCACGTGGGCGCACCCCAAGCCTAGCCCTGCAGCTCATGCCTCATCGTGCCCCATTCCCTCTTCCAGAGGGGTCATGGTTGTGCCAAGCCATCCATGGAGACCCCCCAAGGGTCCTGTCAGGGTGCTCCCCAGGCCATGCACGGATCTGCTGCATGCCCCGGGGACACTTTGCCTGCCCTCCTGAGAGCCTGCGGCAGGCTGCATCTGCAGCACATGCCCGCACGTTCCTTAGCAGGGCTGCTGACAACAGAGCACAGGAGGGTCTGGACTTCTGCATTTGTTTGGGATGTGGCACGGGAGCCCCAGTGCTACATAAATATTGATACAGCACATCACCACCTGTCCTTTGCAGTCTGGTGAGCAGGACACTGCCAGCACGCCTCAGTAGCTGAAATACTGCAGGGGACAGCGGGGTTTTTAATTAAGATTATGACTCCGCAGAAGCACTTCCTTGCATGGGAAGCCTTTTGAACCAGACAAACTTCAGATGCAGATTTTAATCTTTTCATCAAAACCACTGACATTGAAGCATGAGGTCCTGGTCTGGGCCGTGGCGGGGCTCCTACACAGGCAGGCACACGAGCAGACAGATGTCGGCATCCTGATCAGGAGCTGTCTGAAAGCCCACAGGTGTCCAAGAGCCTAGAGCACAGCACCATGTGTCCTCAGCTCCCTTGGGAGTGGGGGGCAACTGCAGGTACCCAGTCCCCTGCAGGATGAAGCTCTGCCTCTGCAGCAGCTAAAGCCCAGCGTTTGCATTGCGGAGGGCCAGGGGATCTTTTTGCTCACAGCAACACATTTGTCCAAGACAAACAGCGCCCGGGCATTGTTTCAGCATGAGTCAAACATATGGAAACACTCCAGTGCCATCCTGTTTTGCTGTCTGGAGGTTTCCCCCTACCTTCAGGATATGCTGACAGGCTCTGGACATTTCCTATCTCTTGTTCTCCTGCTACCCCATTTCCCGTAAGCACCCGCATGCAGCGCTGCTCAGAGCACCGCCGTGGCAGCCGAGCGTCGTGCAGTCCCAGCCCATGCCTGGAAATTCAGCAGGCAGGCAGCCGGAGGGAACAGCTCTGCCCCCCAGAAATGGGGAATTGCTTATTAAAAGTGCCTGCGTGCACACATTTACATCCTCTGACAGGCCAAATAGGCAGTGAGCATCAAGATTGAGCATCTAGCATGGCAATCTGATGGATCTCCATCCATCTTCCCACCACTGTGTAGCCAGGGGAAGAAGGCACACGGACCTTTCACTGTCAGTGAATGGCTTACTCTGCCCCTGCCAGCCCGCAGCTCCGTGAGCAAGCAGCAGCTCAGGAGAGCTCTGAGCTCCTTGCTGCCTTGTCCTCGCCTTTCGGATGTTGTGACCCATGCTGCCTAGCTTGCTTCCAACCCCTCAGTGTTCAAAGTGCAGCCATGGCTCACGCTGCTCCTGCAGAGCCAGCCCCACGGGGGACAACCCGGCCACAAGCACCATGTGGAGCACTCCTCCTGTGCTGGGGGAGCAGCTGGAGGGCAGCGGCACTCCAACCCCATCGCCTCGCCGGAGACATTTCGGGTGCCGTGGAGGAGCAACACCGGGATAAATTCCCTGGGGCAGAGCTGGTGTCGCAGAATGCTGTGCCATGTCGGGAGGGAAAAGCAGGAGGTAACTGAGATCCCCCCCAGTGGCCCTCACCGCCCAGCAGCGCTCCCCCCCAGCCACCTTTCCAGCGGATGCTCCCAACCTGCGTGCGTGGCAAATCGCACGGCTCGAGCTGACACCTCCGCTTCACGCCTAGAACACACATTTAACTTGCTAAAAATATAAAAATAGCAAAGATTTTTTTTTTTTTTTTTACAAAGACTCTCCGTGCTTTGCCAGCTCGTGTTCTTGCCTGGAAGTCCTTTTAGGAGGGAGGCGCGAGCCTCCCGGCATGAGGAGCCCTGTGGGGGGGAGGCGGCGCGTTTGCACAGCTCGCCCCACGCGGGGTGACCCGGTGACGAGGGATGGCAGGAACTTGTTTTCACGCGGAGAGCAAAACAGCCCAACAAGGGCAGCACAACACAGCCAGAAGTGACCCAGCACATCAAAGCCGCCCGACAGCAGGCTCAACCCGACGCGCGGCACACGAGGCCTGTTACTGCTGGGCTGCCTCGAGCCCCCCGCCTGCAGCAGGAGGCCACGGGGCGGGGCTTTGCCTCCGGTGGGATCATTGTTGTACGACGTTGCTCAGCCCTGCCTTGCCCCTGCCGTGGTGGAGATCTCCTCCTTTAGCTGAGCACCCTGTGGCTTCGCTCAGTACCCCCAGCAGGCCCTCTTCTACAGACTGCCTAGAGGGAGCCAGCCACCACCCCGGCTCTGGTTATGCATGGAAATACTGCAAAGCTGATCCATGCCTGGGCAGAAACGTGGAGCAACAGCACCTCGGGCTAAGTGCAGGCAGAGAAATGCCTCCTTTGCCTGCTCCCTGAACTGCCACAGGCTGTGTGGCTAGCAGAGGGGACCTGGCCTGTTGGGCAAGGCAGGCTTAAGCTCCCAGTCCTTCACAGCCCCAACACGGTGCTCAGCTGTAGCTCTTCTCTCTCTCTTCTATTTAAGCCCTAACAATTGGATGTAATTAGCTGGGGCTGGATTTACCATTCTGGGCACCAAAGTCCTGCCAGGACACCGAAAGCAGATACAGGAGCTCTCTGTGCTCTGGGCGTTGTGTTGCCTTTCAGAGAACTCACCTCAGCCCCCGCAGTCCCTTGGTCCCTGCTCACTGCCAAGCCCGCGAGCCAGGAGGACCCTGGAGATGGCTTTTCCCAGCCAGGCAGTGGTGGTTTCTGCAGCATGAGCAACCAGAAACCCTCTTGTGAGTACGCTCTCATTTGGCTTCTAGGAAACGATCAGCAGTGATTAATAACCACAAGGGACACCAGAACTGAGCAAGGCTCTCAGACTGGAGACACCATGACAAAACTCATACCCTAATAACAGTGCTGTGCAATTTGCTCTAAAGCCACAGTCCTGGGAGAAGCCATGCAAACTTCTAAGTGATTTATGGATGGAGCTTAAAAAAACAAAACTCGTGTTTGGGAACAACCTTATATCATCGAAATGTCGCTGAAACCTTGGTGGAGGGTGCAGAAAATGATGTAACTTGGCAAGCTCTATCCCTCTCCGCTGACAATCTGTTTTCTCATATGTTTAATATAAAGAAAATGGGAAATGTCCAAATCCCTTTTCTCTGCTCAGAATGATTCACTGCCTCTGCTCCTGCCCGCGGCGTGACCTTGCTGGGTGTCGGTCGCATGTCACCGCTGTGACAGGAGGGACTGGGTCCCTCCTGGGGACAGGGCCGCGCTGACCATGTCCGTGGGCTGCCTTGGCCTCAAGCGAGGAGCAGCACCACCGGGTGCCACGGGCACTGCCGGCCGGGGAGAGCATGGCATAGCCTGGCTGAAACGTGAGGCAAAGGGTGGGGACGAGGTGCGGCTGTGTAACACGGCCAGAAGGGATCACGGCCACACTGGGGCCGGCGGGGAAGGCAGATGCCATGGGAGCACTGGCCCCGGCCACCTCCATGTGCCTGCCTCCACTAATGAGGAGTTATAATTAGCCATCAGCAATCGTGCTGCTGTGTCAGCAATTCCTGTGCACAGTGAAAATCTGGTCTCCCTCATGTGCCCGTCATGGCCCTGCTCCCCCAACACGAGGGATGCCTGAGCTTCTGCACAGGACCGCAGCTTCACCCCTTGCTCCGCAGGTCAGCACAGTGATGTTCTCCGTTCCTGGCCTCCAGCAGCTTGTAGGCAGCCCTCCGGCTCCTGGAGAAGTGCCTGTATGGCTGCTTGGCCAGCAGTCCCCTCCTGGTGCACTGCTCTCTGCATCCAGCCTCGTCCCACCCTCCAGATTCCTGCAGGAGGCCGTCCTGCAGCAGGCACACACAGCACACCCTGCCTTCTGCTAAGTCACACTCGCTCCAAGCTCAGCCTTTGCCTAAGAGCTTTGCTGGACATGTCTTAGCAGGTTCAGTTATTGATCTCCTTATTAAGGCTTCCAGTAGGGAAAGAAAAGGCAGAGAGAGCTCTTAAGCTTTTTTATCTTTCTCTGAGAACATTTCCATTAGGATTAGCAAATCTGGCCAGGCTATCTCACTCAGCTCAGCTGAAAAGTCATTATGGCATCCTGAGTTCATGATCTGATTTACCCTGGATTAAAACAAAAACGGAGGTTCATCCTTGGCAGGATACATGTTAAATTCAATCAATGTGTTTAAGTATCACCCTGAGCTGATATCTGATCCCACTCAGCACAGCACCTGCTCAAACACAAACCTGTTTCCAGCCATACTGTCCCCGAGGGCTAGAGCCTCCTGCCACGCTTGAAAACGGCTCCAAGTCACCCTCCTCTAGCTCAGCCCAACTGCGTTGCATGTGGCGACCCAGGGAACAAAGCGAGCGGCAGCAGATGGGCTTAAGGAGAGGCCCCATGCTGGGGCTGCGTGTTACCAGCAGCTTTTAGGGCAGAAAGCTGGGGATGTCTTTTCCTCAAGACACGTGTGCTCCGGCTGACGGCAGAGCCGAGTTACGGACCCCAGCAGAGCGGCACAGCGACGTGCAGTCGGTGCTAACCCCATCGCCCACCCCCTGCACCTCACAGCCCACATGCCACAGCACCTTCACCCCTCACTCTGCGCATCCTGGCAGAGCTGTCACCAGCCCATGGGACACACAGCACCCAGCTCCACCGAGCTGGCAGCCCCTCGGTGCAGCACTGGGGCTGGTCCTGCAGCACAACACAGCGTGAGCAGCCAGGAGCCTGCAAGTCCGTGCGGGCATCAGTCAGAGCAGAGCCCTGCACCTCCCGCTGGTCCTGCCCAACATCTGTGTGTGTGAACAGAACCCCTCCAGATCGCCCAGCTGGGATTTTGCCTGGCGCACGTTTCACACCCGGCACAGAGAGCACGAAGTAAACCCTCAAGCACAGCTGGAACGAATCCACCGCCAGCACGCTCAGAGGAGGCAGCCAGCCCTGCATCTGCCGGGCAGCTCCGGAGCCACACACGACAGGACAGCAGTGACCAGCTCCCACACTGGGAATGCTGCACCTAATTGAGCTGCTTTCAGGACCTGAAGGTGTTTTCTGGGAGCGATGAAGTCCCAAAGCCTCTATCAGCTCTGGGAGAGACCAAAACATCTGCACAGCATGCCATAGGAGTACAGGCATCCCTTAGCATTGCAGGGGGGTGGAACCAGATGATCTTTAAGGTCCCTTCCAACCCAAGCCATTCTGTGATTCTCTCTGCATGCTTGCAAGCCCAGGTCATCAAGAGAGGTCCCCCTCAGGCTTCTCTGGGTGAACACCTCTTCAATACAAGGTGAACTGCAGCTGAGAACAGCACCTACTTGTTACTTAACTGCCAAGACAAGCAGGGGGTCGCATACTGAAGGACCTACAGCTGCACCATCTATGTGACGGGACACCCGTCTCTCCAACGTGCTGGTCATTTTTGGCACTTCCCAAAAGATTTCTCACATGTAGCTCAAACTCACTGCAAGTAAGTAATGGTAGAGCAGGCAGAGCAGAGAGAGAGGTAGAGCAGGCAGACTGCTCCACTTATACCTCACGCCAGTGGGATTCCCTGGATGCTAGCTTGGATATTTTGTGGAAAACACGGGTGGAGAGCAAAGAGGGAAGGTAGACAGAAGGATGCAAGGCAACCACACTGCTCAGAGCCAGGCCTCAGGCAGTGCCAGCCACCTGGCTGCACGCTCACCTTTGTCAGGCTAACACAATGCACCAATGTGGCCAAAAACACACTCGTCCCAGGTCCGCCTGGAACAGAAGGTGTCGCCTCTGCTGGGGCAGAGCAGCATTATTCATAGCCAAAACCTCCGAATCCCGACATGCAAGCTGACATGCTAAACTTCAGTCAGAGCACCTGAACAGGAACAGCTGGGGAAACACACCTCTAACAGGTATTTTGTGCATCTATTTATGGATTAGGCACTCGTTATCAGCAACTTGGCTCTGACAGCCTTGTGACTGTGGGAGAACAAGGAAACCACAGTGGTACTGTACACTTTGTTCAGACTGGCCTACAGAAGTCTCAGATTAAATTCCCCTGCAGGGATTACAGCAGGAAGACTGCTTCTCCCCAGACTTTGTTCCGACGGCTGATCTGAGCTGAACAGAAAATAAGAAAGCCACCCGCTGCCCATCCCCTCCTCCCCACGCTCGTGTCCTGGGCACGCTGCCGTACCTGTACACCGGCTGCATTTCCCTCGCAATCCCGATGACAGCTCCTTCCTTGAAGTTGTCGAACTCCTCAAACAGGTCTCGGATGTTGGCCTTGTACTTCAGGTCCAAGTCTACCTGGATGATCTGTGTTATTTCTGAAAGCACAAGGAGGAAAAATGAGTAAGGCAAGACAAAATCTTGACCAGCGATTACCAATGGTGAGGCGATGAATTACACCCACCGAGGATCTGGTGCAGTCAGCCCAGGGGGCGAGACTCAGCTGATTCAGGGCAAAAGCAGCCCAGCTGCCGCCTCTGTCCAAAGCTACCAACCCTCACCCATAACAACAGCACTTACCAGTTTGCATTTTAGGTATGACTGAGTTATGAAACCATTTCTGGTAGTGTTCTGCTTCTATCAACCCCCTCCTTTCTTCCAGAAAAATGGTTTTGCACACAACTGCAACAGCAAGAAGTAGCTTGAATGCAGGCTCCCAGTAGGTATCGTCTCCCTTTCTGGAGGTGCCCCTGCAGAGGCAGCCGCACACCACCCCGCGCTCACCTTCTGCTACGTACTGCAAGTAGAGCTACAAAATCGCCAAGTGTTCCCCACCTCCAGCCCTGCCTGGAAGCACGAGAGCAATTCCCACCGCAGACACTGTCAGCAATTCAGGAAGGCACACTGCACCTCGGGGCACCTGTCCAGGCTCACGAGCTGCCAGGGGTCTGACACGGGCTTCCCCATCTCCCAGCCTCGCCTGTGTGCTGTGACAAATGGGACCCCGTGACGGGCTCCCCCTGCCCTGGGCAAAGCCGTGGTCATCTTCTGGCCAGCAAAGCTCAGCCCTGCCTGGGAGCCATGCCGGCAGCGAGGTGTGCACAGCACATTGAGCAGAGTCCCACGGCCACCGTGTCAGGTAAGGCCACAGCTATTTATGTGCTACGCAAGCACAGAGCACGTTGGCCGGGCTGCTCAGCACTAACTGGATTACAAAGACGGCGTCAACCTGTGTCAGTGCCCGCTTACCTCATGCAGGTGCCGCAGCAGCTTTCTGCAGGCCAGCTGGGCCTTTTATTACCACTATTTCGTAGCAATCAGCAAACAAGGCCCTCACCCTTCCTCCTGCCAGTTATTCCCAGACAGGAGGATGTCACCATGCTTGCCACCCTCTCCCCACCAGGGCTGCAACATCGGTGAGTGCCCAGGACCCAGGAGGCTGTTGCTCTCGGAGAGCCTCCTGGTGTGGGGACAGGCTGCTCAGCGTCACCGTGCTGCAGGAGGAAATCGCTCAGTTTTCAGCCTCCAGAGCAATTGTTGGGACTGGAGGCCCAGAGATGATGACAACAGCCAGCCCCACACAGCTACCCACCAGCACAGGAGCCTAACTGTTCCACTCCAGATGCATCCATCACCTCCCGCTTGTTTCCACCAACCACTGGGCCGTGCAGCAGCTCCGAACTTTTTGCAAATCCTGCCTTAATCCCGGGCTCTCAGCACTTGGCCATATCTAACACGCTGTCCTTAGTTAAGTAGGAAAAAGCGCCGTGAGGTTAAGCAAGAAATACACTGCTTAGTCAGTGAAGTACCCGAGCAGACAGATAAATCACACAGACACAGCACCTGAGCTACAATCCAGCTGTATCTCAATTTATTTTCTAAACGTTCATCATTCTCTGCCTGCTGAAGGGGAAGGCTGACTCCCTTCAGCCTGCAGTCCCCAGGCCCTCCTGGTATTTACCACCACCCTAATCCTCTGTTTGCAAAGATTTAGAAGCCAGGCGGAATAATTCACTACAGGCTAAAGCGGGTCTTGACCTGAAAGCAATTTCCCTCAGCCTTCCTAACTGCTGCAGAAATCGCTAGCACAAATCAGGCAGGTGAACAGGCAGGGCAGAGGATTTCTGAAATGGGGAACGAGACATGTATCCCAACCACCCGAACCTAAGTCCCCATTAAAGCTATTCCGAAGCTAAGCCTGAACCTCCTGAGCAGTGCAAAACCCCCAGTCCCTGACACTGCTGCCCTCGAGGACACCCAGACCTGGCCACACAGCCAGGCCTTGCAGCTTGTTGCGTCTCACACCGGGGAGGGTTTGTGCCGCTCAGCAGACATCCCAAAGGAGAAAGTCACCTCCCAGTGCAATGCGAGGAGGCACAGCCCCCAAAACAAGCTCAGGCAGAGGGGAGCCCAAAGTGTCAGAGGTGCTGCAGAGCAGGGAGAGGGCCGGGGTCTCTGTCCTGCTCTGGGCAGCAGCAGGGACTGCTCCAGCACAGCTCAGCCCAGCGCAGCAGCCTTCAGCTGGCCCATCAGGTTTCAATTAAACCAACCACGAGGCACGTCATCTGATTGTTCTCTGCAATTACAGCTGAGCACTAACTGCAATTAATCACAACTGAGGATGAAAGCGAAGCTCGGGGGGAAGCTCCAACTCCCCGTCTCCTCCGTTTTCCCAGCCCTGCCCGCCCCAGCACCAGCACCCTGTGCCGGTCTCCACGCTGTGCTGGCGGAATCCCCCCGGGGAAACACTACCAAGTCAGACCCAGAGAGCACAAAGTACTTTTCCCTCTTTTTTTTTTTTTCTTTTTTTGAAGCAAGTGATAATGGGACGAAAGCAGTGGGACGAAACTGAGCGTGGGTACTGGCGCTGAGCACTGCTTTGCCCGATGCAGCTGCCAGGGACAGACTGATGGCCGAGCTGATTCCTCTGCCGTCGCTGTCTGTGGCTGGCAAGGGGCCAGGCACTAATATTTCTGATTTATCCTCGTGTTTTGTCCTCTTACCGAGCACTTTGCCCTGACTGCTGCGTGGGGGTGGACGGATCACATGCTCTTCTCTTTCTGGCACAAACTGCTTGGAGGGGCCCAGCTGGAAGTGTGCAGAAACCCTGACAGTGTTTTGCTCGGAAAGTGTGTTTTCTAACTTTGCTATGATATATTTTACCCTCTGCTCCATTCAACTCTGGCTCTTCCAGCCACCGCACATAAAGAGGAGTTAAGCCACTCAAAGCAGAGAAGATCTCCATTAGTAGTGACAGCTTTATGACACAGGCTGGCCCCACTTAAAGCTTGTAATTTTTTACTGCAGCCTCGTAACAGCAACCCCAGCAGGGCTGCAGCCCATGCTCGGCGCTGCTCAAGGCTTGCTCAGACTCCCACCAAGCTATGGCTCTTCAGACAGGGACACATCCTGACCACAGCGCCAGCACCCACGCTGCACCGCTCAGGGCTCGAAGCCTGACTTGGTCACGCTGACTCGAACCTTCCAGCTCAAATCCTCCTTCCAGAGGTGGACGAGGAGCTTAAGGAATGCTTGGCAGCTTCTGGAGTGAGCCTGATGCAGCGCACCCCCTCAGAGCCAAGTGCTCTGTGAAAACAGGCAGCGTACCCCCAGTAACTGCGGAAACGTGCCTGGCAGCAGGGGCGCGCAGGAGGAGGAGGTGCTTTGGCCAACCCAGGTGGAGCTCCAGGGATGCTCCTTGGCTCCGTCAGCCCAGCGGCACGCTGCACCCAGGGGCAAACACCCTCCTGATTTACCAGCCCAGCTCTGCCAGGCAGCCCTGCAGCGGGTGCTGCTGCCCCAGCCCCTCCTGCCCTGCCGTCACCGCTCAGTGCCTGCGGACACCTGGAGCTGCGCAGCCCCGAGCCTGCCCTTAGCTAGGACTGTTTTGCCCCAGTCTAATCTTCACCTGAATTTAAAGCTACAGAAAAGGGGATAAATGGAAGGTCAGGACACCAAGAGGAGATGCAGGAACAGGAGCCTGGGGTAGCTGCCACACAGAAAAGCCCAGGGGCCCGATTCCCTCGGCTGCTCTGGGAACACCAGCAGCCTGATGGCTCCAAGCCCTCCTCTTCCAGGCAAAGCGAGCCAGATCTGGATCACCGGCACACCTCCACCACGTCGCTCTGCAGAGAGGGGAAACGAGTGACAATAAGAACGACTTGTGTCAGGTAACAAATCACGGGAAGGAGAGTTGCCATCACAATGCAGAGCCCTGAAGCTGTCCAGTGGATGCCACGGCCTTAATTGCTATTAATTGAGCAGTGCTTTGAATAGCTCTAGACTAGGAGACGCGAGGAGACTGAAGCGTCCTGGAGCTGCAGCAGCTCTCCAGCTGATCGATGGGCTCTCTGCACAAGCTCAGCTCCCTCAGTGAGTACAAACCCTGCCTGCAGCAGGTCTGACAGCAATGCTGCTGCTCTGGCCAGGCTCTTCCAGGAGGCCACGGGTGCTGCTGCTCAGTGTAAAGCTGCTGTGACCCAGGCTCTGCAAGCTGAGAGCCTTCCAGCAGCGCTGCAGTGCTCTCCGGTTACAGCCACTGCCAGGCTCGCCCTCACCTCTGTCCTGCGATGTGCTGGGGGGAACAGGGAGGGCATGAGGGGCACAGCCATCGCCCTGCCGCAGCCCTGCAGCGCCCGGATCTCACACGCGGTCCTTAGGTAGATGTCTGCCTCTCATGGGAGCTGGTCGGGGTTTGGCTCTGCTCCCACCACCTTATACAACAGTCTCCACCTGTTTCAACAAACTTGTTTGTAAGGACCTAACCTCTCTGGGCCACCAAGACAACATAGAGACGCCCCTCTGACACACCTCGGACAGGGTCCTGCTCCTCCCCGGGACAAACGCTCTCCATGTTCCATCACCGCCGTGTGCCGGAGCAGCACTGCATCCCTGCAGAGCCTGTTTTCCCTGAGCAATTTGTTTGGGCTTGAGTATTATTATTCATAACCCCACCTGCTCACAGACAAGCTCCCTGCTTCACCAGACTGGGGATGATGATTTTTTCAGTGATTCACTGGCCAGGCTCCCGGGGGATAATCCCCACCTGCGTGTCTGTGCGGCGATGGCACAGCCAGGGGCCTGACGGTGACAGGCTCACCACTCTGACGCACCGGGCCAACACCACTGTGGGCACCTCCACAGCCCGCTCTGGGAGCCAGCACAGCATCCACATTGCAAAGGGGATCCTCACCTCCCCAGGGAAGAGGAGCTGCAGGCCTCCAGACGGCCGCCCGAGGCAGCTCACCGCCTGGAGACACGCGTGGCTCTGACCTCGCCTGCACCGCGCAGCTCTGCAAAGCTGCTCGTGCTGGCTGTGAAACAAGGATCCTCTGCCCTCGGTGGCTGCGAGGTGTGTGGCCAAGAACAACACCGCTCCCACTGCCAAGGCTGGGCACGGGCTCAGCTTCCCCCGAGAGCCTCCTGCTGCAACTGCGGTGGGGCACGAGGGCGGCCGCGGTGCCAGGCGGAGATGCCCGAGCCGCGGCCGGCCCGCTGACACAAACACGCTCCGCTCTTCTGCCTGCCCTTTGTTAGAAGCTTCCTTTGTTTTGCTCACCCCCACGCTCCTGGCTGCTCCCGCAGCTTTCCCTCCGCTGACACGGAGCTGTGAGCAGCTTCCTGTTTTGTTGTGCGCTCCCCTCTCCAGGGCTTATTTTCTCGGCAGATAAAGCCTGCCACTCCACTCCCGGCGTTAATCACCGCTGCCCGTGCCGCGGCGCTGAGCCCCGGCGAGCCTCGGCCAGAGGAAGGCAGCGAGGTTGGGGCAGTGCCGACGTGACACGCGCCACAGAGCCCAGCCGGGAGCACGCTGGGGGACAAGGGGGAAGCTCCCTCCCAGCACCTCGTCGTCTTCCCCCGAGAAAAGCAGCCCAAAGCAGCCCTGCTTCTGTGGGGCTTCTCAGCTTAGCTCCCAGCTTTTGGTTCAAGGCCTGCAAGCAAGCCCTGGCTGTGTCCCTCCCTGCCCACCAGGCTCGGAGCGAGAGCAGGACAGCCAGGGGAGGACGGCCACCTGCAGACCTGGCACCAGGAGCACGCAGCAGTCCCAGGAGGATGATCCCAGGCAGCCGGAGTCACTGCTGGCTAACTGTCACCCAGCAGCCTCCTCTAACACCTATTATGCACCCAGCGGAGCACGACAGCAGCTTCTTCACAGCACTTCCAGCCTATCAGCTAATTAAAAATTAGGCTGTCTGCCAGAGAGATGACAGCTCGTTGCTGCAGCCCGTGCACACCAGCCCCAGCCGCCCTGGGGCAGCCTGCAGGCAGGCAGGCATGGTGGGTGCAGCCCCACTGCTCCCAAGGCCACGCTTTCTGCAGAGCCCCTCCACGTCCTCCGGCTGCCCACAGGCCCCAGGAATCGGCCGGGGGATCACACTGAGGGGTTTGGCTCAGGGAGGCCTCCAGCGTGCTGTGAAAGCCCCTGAGCAGGCACCCACAGGAGCTAAAGCGCTGGGTACAGCAGCAATGACCCGTGAAATGCTCGTGGCAGCACCACGGACCGCTTGCCTGGTCCAGAGCAGTGTTTCTGTCCTTGCTCCCCTGTCCCTGGCTGGATACCGGCCCAGGATAACTCGCACATCCCCCAGATCTTCACCAACTCCGCACCAGACAACGCTGAGCACTCAGCAGCTTTCAGGGTGAAGCTTCGAGCACCGCTCGCCGTGTATTTAATATACAGTGTCACCGGAGGAGGAGTGAGAAGACACTTTTTGGAGCCAGAGTTAGAGCAGCAGGAAACCTTATAATCAGACAAAATAAGGTTTAATTCCAGGTTGCCATAAAACACAAAGCAGCGTGGATGGAAAGCTGTAAAGTAATGAGCGGGTGAGACAGAAAGGGAAACCAAAAAGAGATTCAAGAAAATAAATGCAGTAAGGTAAATCATCTCTCATCTTGATGGTGGGGGAAGGAGCTGCAGAGCTGTAGGTAGATTTTGTCCTTGTTTCTTCTCGCTGAACTCTATCAAGCTACGGCTGAGCCACTGGTGAGATGGAGGGGCCAGCAGTTCCCCCCACCCTGGCTGAATTGGAAGCAGGGCTGGGATTTTAGCACCGGGTGAGTCCCAGCAGCTCCCACACTGCTTCCCCCTACATATCAGGAGAGGGGGATTGCCTAGGGAAGGAGGAGGGCCTCCCCTCCCTCAGGATGACCAGGAGAAGGCTCCCAATGCCAGGTGGGTGCCTACTGAACCCAGCACCCCGGGCTGGCTGGGGAGAGACCCTGGTGCTCTGCAGGAGGCGGAATCACAGCGCGCGCCTGCCCCGGCCTGACAGATCTAGGACATCCCAAATAACTGGTGCCGGCGCTAAGGCAAGGGGCAGCCAATGGAAATAATGAGAAGCGACGCCCCCCGAGGGGCTGCGGGTCACGCTGGACAGAGAGGGCATGGCGCTGAGGGGAACGGGATGCCGCGGTGCCGCAGCTCCCCAGGGAGCCGCCTCTCCCACCGCTGCACCACCATCACAGCAGCCCGGCCGCCCGGCAGCACAGCTGGGCAGCTCCAGCAGGGCCAAACGCCCCATGAAACCCAGAGCAGATGGGCTCCTGGCCACGGGGACAGGTCCTGCAGGCAGCTGGGTGAGCATTTCACTTCTCCAGGTGGGGACCCTCCTACCACGCTGCAGCCTCCAGCACTTATCTGGGTGGGTTGAGAGGCTTTCTGCTGCCTGCTCCCCAAAAGCAGCATGCAAACAACACACAAAGCACAACAGGACTACCCCAACAAGGAACAATGGCTGGCACCACTGACCTATTGCTTGTCAAACCGTTACTTCAGTCTCTTCTCCATGCTAGCTCGCCACGAGCGAGTTCGGCTCAGGAGCAGGCTGGGGAAGGAATCTGGCTCTTTCTCACATGGCCGAAACGTGAAGCAGGGAGGGAGGGCATGAGAGCACACCAGAAACAATCAACACTCCCTCCATCCCTGTATAAATGGAAACACTTTGCCAGAAAATAAACCCTTCTGCCACTGCAACATCTCCTGGGAACTGTGGTTTGACAGCACGGGGCTCTGGAGCCGTCTCCCATGGCTCCGCCGCAGCCCCACATTATCTGTGCCTTTTCACGGCATCTCCGCTCCGAGAGAGCACGATCAGGCTGCAGCATCTGGGATGCAGGCGCTCTCCCGACCCGTGGCATCTCCGCGTGCCCCCGACACGGTGCGGCTCAGTGAAGATGGCAATGCTCAGCCAGCAGCAAAAGGTCAGGACTGATGCACTCTGAAAACGCTCCTGTATTAACACTGAGCAGTCACTGAATTATGCAGGTAGCTGGGCTGCGTACAAGGAATTGCTCTGCAGCTGGCAGAAGGAAGAGGAGGAGGTTGTGCTTCCCTCTGCCAGGATCCACGGTACAGACCTCTGGTGCCCGTTGTTTTGTTCAGCGTGTAAGACAGGATTAATGCACCGTAACTCACTGCCAGCAGGTGCTTCACCGAGGATCCGTCATCTGCAGGGAGTCAGCCGGCATCCCAGGGGCAATCAGAGGTGTACACAGGCTTGGGTGACCCTGCATTGCAGCTGCAACGGCAAACCCCCAGACATGCACGTACAGCTCTGTTTTACAAGGGCAATATAAAACATCTCCAGGATACCGCATGGCTGCTTTCACAGGCTCGCATTAACAGAAGACAATTACTTGTGAAGATGCTGTTCCAGCTAACAGACTATTTATTTCCTGACGTTTCTGCTTAGCACATTCCCCCGGCCCCCACATCCTCCACGGCTCATTGGAAAGGTTGGGTGAAGCCTTGCCAGGCCAGGCCAGCTTTGTGCCGTTCCTGTGTGCACCAAAACGCAGCCGAGGGACCGTGCAGCCAGGGGAGCCTCATGCCGCCCCGTCTTTCCGTGCAGAAGCTGGGCCAGAAGACGCAGCGCAGCTCGGTGCAGCCGTCTCCACCCTGCCCTTTGCCCTGCATGCAGCTCGGCTCTGTGGGAACGGCACAAGCCGGGGCTCACAAAGGCTGCTGTGTCCAGGCTGGGACTCCCAGAGCGCTCGCAGGGCTGATAGCAGTTTCGTGGGAGATCATCCCCTCAATCGGGCTGGAGCCAGCAGCTGGAGCCTGTTCCAAGCTGCGCCAGTTCCCAGGCGGTTTGTGGCTTTGTCATTAGCAGGCTTTTGGACAAACATCGCTGCAATCCGGTCTGCGCTTAATAACCAGTATGACCGTAGATAACGAGCTGGAGAAGTTACCAAATTCAGGGTTTGAGGCCAGGGAGAGCACTGGATCTTCCAGCATGAACCCAACGTGTCCCAGGCCGCTAACTCCCACCACTGTCCGGGCACCCCCTGCAAAGCCACTGGTGCAGCTCCCTGCTGGGGGCCACTTCCCCCCACGCCGTGCTGCTTGCTCACCTGCAACGACTGCCTTTAGGTCCCCCCGAGGTTCGCAGGCATGCCTCCCTGCGATGGTTATCTACTGTACAACAGCCTTCAGTGATTTCCTTTCATGCCAGCCCTCCGTACGGCTGGATAAATTTTAACATCTACAACCTTCCACAGCAAAGAGCTCCACAGATCACCACACCAGGGTGAATAACTGCCTCTGATTCCAATTCTGCATGCTTTAAATCTGCCTCTTGCTAACTGTGATGCCCGCTGGCTCTTGTCCGAGTCTGCCTCCCACAGCTCGTGGCTTTGCAGACCCAGCCGTGACCCCCTCAGCCAGCTCATCTGCAGTCGGAGGGTCCCTATCATCGGGGCCGTCTTGTGCAGAAGGCACTGCTCTTCTCTGAGCCTCTCTCACGTTTTTCCAACACACGATGTTGTGTGCCGTAAGTTTAGGCAGTGCATAATCACTGCTTTGTTCTCCTCCCCTAGCAGCTCTCCATCTTTGTTGAGCCATATGAAAACTTACCCTCCTCTCTCACTGCTGCTCAGTTTCCTCCTGAGCCCTTAATGAACAAGCTTACCAAAGGCAGCTGGAAATCAAGCTCCCGAGTTAGCAGCCAGCAAGCACCTGGTTGTGTCTTCCCTGTCGAGTACCGCTCAGCTCCTACTTCTCCTATCCGTCATGTTTCTTAAGTAAGCACTGCAACCAGTGGTTTTAATAATTTAGTCAGGCATATCACCCTCCCGACTTCAGTGGTGACAATTACGTCAAGGATTTCTCACCATGTATTTTCTCTCAAGAATTTCCCAACACATCCTCATACCCAGATTCCTACCACTGGAATAAAGGGGACAGGGGACAGAATCCCCTGAGACAGGGGATTCACTCTCATCCCCTTCTTGGTCCCATGCTTTCAAAGTATGGAAAACAAAGCGAGTTGTACTGTGCTTGCCCCTCCCTGGCTGGCAGCGAGACACCCCTGCCACGGCTCTCACACCTGACATCTGCATTTAGGACCTTCCGTGTTCACACGGGTCATCCCTAGGATGCAGCAGACATCAAAGCGGTAAGGAGGCTGGGCACAAGCAGGAAGGAACTATCCTGTTGCGCTGCTTTCCTGGAGATCTCCAAGCCTGATTATTTATATGTGCCTGTAAGAGATACTGCTAACTGAATCAAACAACGCGTTCACATCCCACCCTGCTCTGCACTCTTCCCTCCCCTGCCCCATAAGGACACAAAGCCTCATCAGCACAAGCGAGGACCCACCCTGTGACACTCAGCTCTTCCTGCAGAAATCGCAGCCGCGGTTCTGCTCAGCTGCATCCCATCAGCTTCAGAGAAGCAGAACCACCTCCCTGCCCCTGCCACCCAGAACAGCACCAGGATTAATGAGTCAGTGCTTCACGGTGCCTGGACAATGCACCAGGGCTAACCTCCTGCACTGCAGGAACTGTGAAGCCCAGGGGCCCTTTCCACCCTGTGCTCATCTCTCACCCTTTGTCAGGGCTTCTGCCTTCATGCTGGGCTGGTCAGAGGGAGAGAAACACTAAGAGCCTCCCCACAGCCTGCAGGTGTGGGGAGGACACTCAGAGATGATGCTAAGCCCCTCAGGAAGACTGCCAGCTGTTCGTACAGCTAGGAAACCCTGCTGCCTCCAATTTGTCAAACGCCACCTTCAGTCAAGCTCTGCTAAATACCCTGACTCCACGTGACATGTTACCTCCCAGCTGGGTCTCAGAGGTTCCCCTGCAGCCAACAGACTCCGTGCCTCTGGTCCAGCCAGCAGAGATAGCCAGGAAGCTGCTCCACTGAGAATCATTCTGCCAGCTCTGGACAAAAGTTACTTGGGTTTTGCTTTTCCATCCTGTCCTGTTCCCCAGGTATTTCCCTCTGCTCCTTCCCCTCCTGCCCAACACGGCCATCCTGCAGCAGTAAGCAAAACCAGGGCAGCCAAACAAGCCCAGCAGCTTCCACCGCTGCTTCACCCTCCTGGCTCCCAGATCAGCTGTTGCCCACGGTTCCCATTTGTTACTTGGGCATCCCCGCGTAGCTGTGGAGTGCTTGCAGCTCCCTGAAGAAGGCGTTGGATACAATCAATACCCCACTGGAAACCCGTACAGGGACACACTGACTGTGCTGGTAATGACCAGTTCTTCAAGGGAGAAATTCTGCATCTTGAGAAACGCTACATCTCGCTGAGGAGGCATGCTGCCAGGTCCCTGTGCCTAAAAACCCCCACCACAGTAAATTGCTATAGCCAAGCCACGGGACAGCAGTCCCGAACAGCAGACCTGACATGATCATTCATGAAGGAAAGCTTCTTTCTCACTGGGGGCAGCAGGGAGGAAGGCTCGTGGGTTATACCACAAAAGAGCCGAGCAGGCAGAGGGAATTTAACACCAGGGAGAAGCAGCAGGCTGTGCTCCAGCGGACACGTGCCCACAAAAATCACAAAGCGTACGTGCTGCCTGGGCTCTCACTGCTCTCCCCAGACATTCTCCCCAAGCCACACGGCACTTACACACGAGATGATCTCACCCGACACATAAAACTGCGGCGGAGTTGCAGTGGGACAGAGAAATGGAAGGCACAACGGCTCTGTGTCACATACAGCCAGGCCATGGCTGCAGCCTGACACCCACAAGCTGCAGTGGGGCCGAGCAGGGAAGCTGCAGGCTGCTCGATCAGCTCTCCCCGAGAACTTCCCCCACGGCGCCATGGGCTGGGGTCTGCTCTGAGGCTCGCCAAGGCCGAGCCCCAGGGTTAGGATTACGAGGGACACCAAGCCTAGATCTTCCGCTTGAGCTGAGCTACAAAGGGCTGCTAAACTGTGGGTTGCTAAACTAATTGTCTCCAAAAACTTCCTTACAAGGGCCAGGGACGGGGGGGCTTGGCCAAGGCTCACCAAGGCCACGCTTGGGGTTAATGCAGAGACAATGCCCAGAGCTCCTAATGGAGCGGGGCTGGGAAGGCGCTGCCAAAAGGAAGTTGTGGGCTGTCAAAAGATTTCTTCATAATTAGACCAGGACTCTCAAGAGCAGTAAGTTTTCACAGAAGAACAATCTTTCTGACAGCCCAGACCTCCATTCGTCAGCCCCTGTCTGACTGCAGCCACCGGTGCCCTCAGCCCTCGCCCTACCCTGGGCACATACACAAAGCCTGAGGGGAGCTCACCCCTTCCTGCCCTCAGCCCAAGCCCCCTGCCTGGGGAGCACCTTCTGAAGAGCCCTCAGCTCCCCCTGGCTGCCCCATGTGCCCATGGGCCCTAGCCTTTCTCTGTTCCCAAACCTAGGCCCGGGCAGGCTGCCTTGTGAGCTCTGAGGCCACGACATTCCCACACCTGCACGGTACGGCCGTGCCTCCTGGGCAGAGAGGGCCAGGCGTTACTGCTTCACATGTCCCTGCTGGGGATTACAAATGCTTGCTGGGTCCTCTGTGCTGCAATGCTGAAATGACAAGTGATTAGGGGGATTAAAGCCAATCAGCAAGATGTGTACTGAAAGTAAAGTAAGAGGCCCCAGTCGCTGCCCTTTCTCCTTCTAGCCCAGACACAGCACTCCTCCCAAGCCTGAATCCCTGTGGATCCCAGGATCGTCTCATTCTGGCATTGTCCTCATCTTGGCAAACCCTCCTAAGTTTGAACCCTGCTCATCCTTTCCGTGTGACTTTCCCATCACTTCTCCCTTGCAAACCCCTGAAAGGCACCAAGCCTCCTCCAGCTCCTCGGGTCTTGCCTCGCCGCCCTGAGCCAGGATTTACGAGGCTCGGGCCCAGACGGGAGTTATGCCGTCCGCACTGCTGCACGCCGCATACCAGCTCCCCAGCTGGCTTAAATCAGGTTAATTCCACTGATGTCAGACATTTAAGGCAAGAGAGTTACATGATTTACAGCGGCTGAGAAGCTGTTATATTATAGCTTGGCAGCTGTAGGTTTTAGATACAAAGTTCTGTGGGCAAGGATCCCAAGCGGCAGGGAAAAACACAACAGCTGAGTGGCAAAAAACATTTATTTTCCATGCGATACGCACACAGTCATGCAGATGTTCCACAAAAACCTTTACAAAAAACTGCTGTTCAGTTTTTGAGAGCCATCAATCTGCAAAGTTCAGTGCATCACCACAGCCCTAGGGCTTCAAACAAGTCACTATCCCGTGGTAATACAGAAACACCAGGGTACTTTAAAAGTGATAAATGTGGGATCCTAAAGCTTGGGAACTTTAATGCAAGGGGTGCTAGCACTGAAAAAGACTAGAGACAGACTGATACAAATGGAAACAAACACATAAGAGAGAATTAAACATTCAAATCATGGCCTTCGTTTCTGCTGGAGCATGTTTAAGCTTGCAATTAAATCCAGCTCCCAGAAAAAAATGGTGCTAAAACTATGGAGCCAGACACGCCTGCAAAGACACAGTGTTCCTGGTGGGTGAAATGGCACAAAAAGGCACCAGGAAAAATGCTAATGCAGCATGAAAATGAAGCTCCAAACGTTTCTCCTCCACCCTTAGTAAAGCAGCTTCTTCCAGGCCACGGAGAGCGGTTTCTCAGAGAAACGGAGGTAGGGCCAGGGGAGCAGACAGGAGCACAACCCCATTCCTACACTGTTCACAAGTTTTCAGGGGGGCAGCAGAGTGTGCAGCCCTGCCTTTCCCCAGACAGAAAGCTCTTTCATTCACACTTAACAAACAGGTGGGTAAAAGCACAGGTCCCACAGCAGAATCCCTGACCTTCACGCAGCTCACAGCCAAGGCGGCTGAGCTACAAGGGGGACTAAGAAGCAAGCACCAAGCCCAGCTGGAGCAGAACCAGCATCAGAGAGCAGCAAAGCAGCGGTCCTTGGTCAAAGGGCATGCCATGTCCTTGCTGCAGCAGCCTGGTTCTTGCCAGCCTGCAACGTATGAGCCTGCTGCTCCTCGTCAGGTCCTAGATGTGAAGCTGGAACACAGGGAAGGGGCCTGTAAGCTTTGCCAGACCCATAAATCACCAGGCGCTGCAGGCACCCAGCACAGTACATCTGACCTCCCTTGCAAGGGAAATATAAATCAGCTTTACTAGCAGCTTCTGAAACAAAACCTAAACTCGTGAAACTGTAAAATGCCTCTTTAAACATCCTGTACACCAAACAGACCATTGCAAGCCCTCATCAGACTGCCAGAGAGCAAGCAAGCTTTTCAAGAGACGCTACTCACAGGTTGATGAACTGAGAAGACATTTCAGAAGGTGTGATCAGCTTCTTGCTGGAAGGCTGTACAATACGGATATCTTTAGCACACAGCAAAGCTACAGTAGAGGTATCAGGACAAGAAAATTAGCATTAATACTGTCATTTGTATTCAACATACTTCAAAGCACTCACAATGCAGACATCACCAGACAAAAAAAATAGCGAAGTCCAACAAAAAGCTAAGTGCTGCACGTTCACTTAAAGCCACCGAGCAACAGAACTGCTGAGGCTGGATGGGACCTCTGGAGATTGTGCGGTCCTACCTCCTGCCCACAGCAGGGACACCACAGCAGGCTGCTCAGACATAGCCCACTTTGGTTGCAGGCCCTCCAAGGATGGCGACTTGGCAGCTCTCTGGGCCTGTTCCAGCGCTTCACTATTGTAAAACTGTGTTTTCTTATGTTTAAGTGGAATTTCCCATGTTTCAGCTTGTCCTCACTGCCCCATCTTGTCATGGGGCACCACGGAGAAAAGATTGCCTTTGTCCTCCCTACCGCACCCATCAGATGCTTACACGCATGGAACAGATCAGGTCCCCCTGAGCCTTCCTTCTCCAGGCCCAACGGCCTCAGCTCTCTGTGCCTTGCCTCACAGGAGAGATGCTCCAGTCCCCCCACCAGCCTGGTGGATGAGCCAGGCCCACTTCCCTGCAGACACCTCACCCGTCCCAGTCCCGTGCCCCAGGGACAGACAGCAGTGCTCCCCGGCCCTTCAAGTAGAGGCACACCATCAGTGCCCCACAGCCCGTGGAGCAGAGGCACACCGTCACGCAGTGAGCACAGGACCCGCACTGCTGTGCGAGGACTGCTGCCTTCCTGCCAGCACGGCAGGAGCTGGGGCAGGGCCGGGGTGCCAAACAGGGCAGGAGCACGGCAGGGAAGGGGTCCTCCCTGCCTATTGGGGCTCCTGGCTCACTGCCCAGGGCTCTGCTCCCTGGCACATCTCCCATCTCAGTCCTTCTCCTCCTCCACCTCCAGCAGCACACCAGCTCTGGCCGTGGTCCCCAGCCCCAGGCTCCTCGGTCACTCCTGTCCCTGCAGCTCGCTGGGCTCTGAGCAATGGCCCCGCTGCCTCTGCAGGCTCTGGTAGGATGCATGCCTCTTCTGCCCCGGTGTCTATCCAACAAAAGTGTGCTTATTAAAGTAAATAATGATTTTCTGACGTTCACCTCACCCCCTCTGCAGGACTTCCTGATGCAGCAGGCAGGCAAGCCTCTCAAGGCACCTCTTGGCCCCGTGAGACACGAGCCGTGCACCTTCTGAAGGATCTCTGCCTTGCTCTCCAGGTCATGCCCCGCCCTGCCCTCACCCCTTCTCACAACCACCTCACACTTCCAATCCCAAGGCTGGGACCAGCTGGCATCTTCCAGAAACACCTCCAGACACAGCTCCTAGGACCAGGGCTCTCCAGCAGCCCGGCCTTCCCCTGCCTTTTCACGGAGAGCACTGACAAGCCTTTCGCTGGGCAGGATGCGGGGCTGCAGGAACGTGGTGACTGCCTGACACGTGGCCACCAAGCCAGCACTTAGCTCGCAGCCCAGCAACAGAAAGGCTGTGCCTGAACTTTGTGGTAGCAGGACTGCAGGCAATGTCATGCCTGGGCAGCCGCCAGCACGAGCTGCCGCTCCGGCCACAGAGGAAGCAGTGGGTGCCAGCTGTGTGAGCCAAGGGAAGAGCTCTGTCACCAGCACGCGGCAGCAGGGGCGGGCTGACACCGCATGCCCAGCTTTAGGAGCCTGCAGCATAATGCAGCAAACACGGCGAGGGCCGGGGGCACAGGACAGCCTGCAGCCCTGCCGCAGAGCACAAGGCATGGGGCAGGGCTGTCCTCGGTGTGAGGAAAGTAGCGGTGGGCGTCCCAGCTCTGCGAGGGGGGCAGGGCCAGGTTGGCCAGGGACTTGGGAGCGCAGCCAGGTGTGATCTGCTGCCTTCAGCAAGCACTCACCAGGCGTTTGAGAAGTGGTTTCCAGATCCTGAAGACATGGGACACGGATGCTCGGGAGACCTTCCAGGTCTCCAGGGGAGAATGGCCCCTTGGAGCAGCCAATGCAGCTGCTTTAACAGCAGGGAGCAGCAGGGAGGCAGCTCAGACCCCCAGGAGCCTGGCAGCCCGTGCCCCCGCCTGCCTCTCTCCCCCAGACCAGCACAAGGCCGGTGGGCTGCAGGCTTCGCAGCGGGGCCGCCCCACACCTCTGCCAGTGCCTCTCGAGTGCGGGCTTGGCGCAGTGACCCTCCCCAGAAGGATGGCCTGGGAACACAGGAAGGAAAGCAGCGTCTGCTCCACTTCCTTCTTGTCTGGCAAGCAAGCAGGGTTTGTGAAACCACAGTGGCTACAGGACATACCAGGGCCCCGAGCAGGCCCCACTGTTTTTAACTCTCTTGTAGAGGGCTTCCCAAATCGCCCTCTCTCAGAGAAGACCCTGCCCAGAGGACCCTGTGTGCATGCACGCAGGCTCAGCCGCCAGCCGGCCCCACTGGCAGGATGAGCCCCGCTCTGACGGGCAGGGCTGGGCGAGCTCCAGCCTAGGAGCTGGCTGTGCTACCCCTGCTGCTGTGCGTGGGGCAGAGAGGGCCCCTGCCCACCGCTCCACTGCGTCCCCAGGGAGCCTGGGCTCAGCAGTGCCGGGCTGACGCACGACTGCTCGCGTTCAGCGCTTTGCTTTTAAGGGACTACACACCAACAGCAACGTGATCCTGGGCCATCAGTCTTACGGGAAAGCCTCTGACCTTTCTCCCAGCCCTGACCTCAGTGTAAGAAAAACAAGCCTGACCTACAAAACGAGAGGGACGCTAAGTGATCCAAGGCTACCGAGCACGTAGGTCCTAGCAGAAATACCCGTGCACAGGCGGGGAAGGAAAGCATGGCATGGACCGAGCCAAGCTCCCTTTGCCAGCCGCCTTGTTTCCTTGCAGATTTATTGTTGTTCCCTCACTCAGTAACAGCTGAGCGAAGATAATAAAGTTAAGTGATCGGTGGCTGTTACGCAGCCAAGCCTTCCAGGAGCTCAGCAAAGCCCCAGGAGAGGAAGGTGCGCTCGGTAACCGCGCTGCTGACACCTGCTAGCACGCAGCCAGGCGGCACAGTCAGTCACTGCACTGCTGACACGTGGCACCTCTTTCTGCTGACACACCAAGGGGAAGGGAGGTTGGAAAACCACACATGACAAACGTACTGCTGCACATGGCCAGACCAGCTCCAGTTTTGCCTTTTGTTACATCTTGGGGCACAAGGGCAGCACCAGCCCACTGCGTGGCACAGAAAGCCCCCATCACTCGCCCCAGCAGGCACTGGGATGCGAGTGGCCTTACACCAACGGGTCTGTCATCCTGCAGGAACGGGCAGAAATCTGGCTTGGCCCTGGGAGCTCACCCCAAACCCTGAAGAGGGCACACCTCATGTAACAGTACCCAGGACAGCCCCGTAGTTATCAGTCCCTGCCATCTCCCAGCACCGTTAGTACACGACAAGCACAGTATCCAAGCTGAAGCTCTGACTCTCTCTGGGCACTTGGCTGCCGCTGCCCCTGCCCAGCAAAGCTGCAGCACTGGCAGCTAACGCCGTGCTCGTGCCAGGGATGGGGAACGCGCAACCAGAACCATTCACCTGGCTGGGCCACCAGGGGCGAATGCACCCAGGCTCTGTGCTCCCACCGGCATGGCATCAAACCAACCCACTCTGTCGTGCCGATGGGCGCCCTGCTCCAGTGGCAGCAGGCTCTTTTCATGGTGACTGGGTCCATGAGCTTGCTTTCTTTCATGTAGCACTGAATGCTACCTACGAGATGAAGCAAAAGCAAGTCTGTGTTTGCAGCTCAGCGGAGGCTTACCTGGGGGCATGATCCGATGCATTGCGACTGACAAGAAGAAGATTGAGTCGCTATAGTAGGTCCCTGTTCCAGCACTGAAGTGCTTCTGCATGGCTTCGACTATCGGAAACAGCTTTTCAGTCAGCTCATCCACATCGTGGGTTATTACCTAGGAGAGACACCAGAAACACCCGCTCAGCCACAACATCCAGCAGTTCTCTCCCGGACCCTGCTCACCTCCCTGCCCTGAGAGGCAGCTACGTGTGTGGGGATGAGAGGGAAGGATTTTTATGGCCATTCTGGAAATGCGAGGCAGGCACCAAGGGACTCAAACCCATGCACACAATCAAGTCTGTTCAAGGGATGTTTTCCTGCAGCCTCTGGTCCCAGCTGTTGACACTGCCTAAATGTGACCACGGTTCTGGTCTCCCATATGGAGGCAATCACGAGAGGTGACAGCTCACTCCAGGCTCTGGCACCCCGCAGCTCTGAGGCGAGCCAGGCCACGTCATTTACCCTGAAGACCAAGCCTTCCTCCCTGCCACAAAGGCAGGCTGGGATGGGGCCAGGAGCTGAGCCCGGATTTCCTGAGCCTCAGCCCAGCGCTGAAGCAAGCTCCGCAGCATTCCCCCACCGGGGCTGGGGGAGGAAAGGGCAAGCAGGCCACAGCCAGCTGACGAAAATCAGACATCAGCAGTTACCAGAGAGCTGAGCATCTTCTTCAGCTGGAAGTGAGCCTGCTTGCGCCGGAGCCTCCCAGTGCTGCTGTGGGGTAAGATGCCAAGGGGCCCTGGCCCATGCCTGCCTTGCACTCAGCAGGCAGCACTGGGTGCTGAGCCCTGTGGTGCTGCCTACACAATGCCACAGGGCAGAAATGGGTGCCAAGGGAAGACAGACGCTGACACCACCCCACACAGCCCTTTTTGTGTTCTTATTCTTGACAGAACACAGAAAGTTTTAAAACGAAGCAAAGCCCTTCCACTCTGGTTACCGATGACCAAATCAACGCTCACCAGGCTACCCACTGTACCTGTGTTCAGGAGTGACCTGAGAGCTCAGCAATAAAGCCCCACCTGCTCCAAAACCAGGAGCAACTGCTAACAAACTGTCAGCTACTGAAATTGCACAGGCTTACACCTAACTGCACTCTGAGTCTGGTGAGCAGGAACACGCGGGCTGCTGCTCGTTACACGCACACGAGGACACAGGTCACTGACTCACGCCAGAGAACCGGAGGGATTTTTGGCGTAATTACCAGACACAGGGGACATGGCCCTGGTGCTGATTAGAGAGTTCAGCAACTCCCAGTTTGAGACTCGAAGTCATGCTGCCTTCTTCAGGCAACAGAAAGCAGGAACTGAATGCTGCAAGGACACAACTTAGCAGCTGTATTTTAAGTTTGGGAAGGAAAGCCTGGACTGAGGATGCTGAGATACCTCCCTTAGCTGGCCCTGCCTTCGGCAGAGGAGTCAGCCCCAGGATCCCCACCGGTCCCTTCCAAACTAAACTATTCTGTGCTTTCACTCCGTTTCCCTACTAGAATTTTATCTGCTTAAAAGCTAGGAAAACTGCACTATACACTTAAACACGTAGGTTAGAGCATTAGCTTTTTTTAAAAAAAAAACAAACCCAAGTCAAGTGCTTCAGAAGAGAAGCCCACTGAGCCAGCACTGCAGCCAGACTCTCTGCGGGATGCACAAGGGGATGCTCTGACACCACGAGAAGCTGGCACGGAGACGGAGGCAGTGAGCAGCATGGAGCTTTTTCCTCCCACACCTTCTTGTTGAAATTGTTCCCTAGATCAAAGCTCCCGTGTCACAGCAGAGCTTGCAGGAGCTGGGGAGCTGTCGGTGGGCCCAGCAGTGCTGAGCACTGATGTACGTCCGTGCCCAGCCTGGATGCTGGAAGAAGCCCTGAAGCCGCAGGGCACAGCACCAAGCCCTCAGTGGCGCATTGCTGGGGCAGAGTCGAAGCAGAAGCGTTTCATTTTGCTCCTGGGGAAGCACCCCACACACCAACCCCAGGCCGAGAGCACGGTCTGAGAGCTCGAAACTTGGCCCTGCGACTTCACAGCAGCGCGACCGCGCCGCGAGCTGCCTGTCCTGCGGCTGGCCTCACGCCAAGCGGCCTCGGGAGGAAGGCAGGAAGAGCACAGGACGGCACGTACCAGGGAAGTGTGCTGCGAGAGCTCATCGCTGGCCACGCTTGTGTTTGGACAACACAGCATACGTAGAACTTCCCCGAGATACCAGAGAAGGAGAAACTCAGTTACCAGCAGCATCTCGGCCCAGCTCCCCGAAGCGCAGGAGGACGCTGTGCATGGCCGGCCTTGCCCTCACCATTAGCACAGGATCACACAATTGCAGCGAGGAGATCGGCAGCAGCCAGCACTGCTGCAGGGTGCTGAAACACAGCAAAACGCTGCTCCCCGGGTGAAAGGCACCAACTGCAGGTGCACGGAGCCAGGCCCCCGCCCAGAGCACCGACCCAGGGAGCCTCCCCCTGGGAGATCCTTGCCCTGCCATGGCCCTGGAGGGAGCAGGTCTCCCTCTGAGAAGTGCCCAGGCTTAAATCACCTCCCAGCTCAGGAGATGATGATCAGCGGAGCAGGGAAAAAAAAAACAAAAAAAGAATTCAAACCAACTCCAGTCAATTCTGAAATGAGCAGATGGGTGCCAAGCACTGGTGGACAAAAATCAGGGGAAAAACACTCCTGAAACTCCAGACACAGTATCATCTGTCTTCCCTGGCCTTCCAAAGTAAACAGAGGAAAATGTGCTTCTGCTGCCCATCCTTTGGTGAAGCACTTCTGCAAAGCAAACTCCTGACACGATGAATCCTCCTGCAGCCACAGGACTGCTTTCCTCACCAGTACTGCAGAGGCTTCTCCTCTCCCCAGCACTGACCACGCAGTACAGCTTGTTTATCTGCTGCTAATTTTGCACTTCGTTATTTATTTGCGTAGCAGCTTTCAGTAAATCCCTGTGGCTAAATCTGACCAGGTTTGCTGAGGACATTAAGAAAAGTGAGTTCTACGGGTTTCCTGTGCAACTTATTTTCATAAACTCATCTCACGCTGAGAAAAGACCCTTTCATTGTACCACTAACAAAGCCACCACACTCTCTCTCCTTCCCTCTGTCTCATGGCAGGTGCCTTTGCAGAGATCTTGTAGGTGCGGGGTCTCAGTGGCTCAGCTCCTGACAGCACCAGCCCTGCAGAGGACAAGGAGAGCTCAGCCTTCACCCGCGACCCCGGTGCGGTTCCCAAAGCACCTCCCTGGGGTGGGCTGGTAACTACATCTCAGAGGGGGACAGAGATGTAAAAGTAGGGCTGACCTGCCCGAGTGAGGAGCACTGACTTGTAAAAACCATGCTCAGGCTTCCTGAAAGCTAGCCCTGTCACAGCACTGCGTGCTTGCAAGTGCTCGGGTCTCCTTCTAGAGGGAAGGCATCTGGAGACTGCAGGATGCGGCCCCCCAACGCAGCAGAGGTGACACCATGGGCAATGCTTTGGCCCTGTGATGAAGGACAGCTGCAGACGGGTGCTTCAGCTTGGCTCTGCACTGCATTGCCTGGCTTGGCAGACAGGCAGCAATCCCACGAGAGGGCTCTGCACATGAACGGACAGAAATGCTGCGAGTCAGCGCTGGGCGGCATCCACTGAGGGACCTACCTACAGAGAACCAGGTAGCACGACGAGCTGCAGGAGATGGGGCAAGTCGGGCCTCTCGGTGAGCAGAGCAGCAGCATGGGCACGGCCCTGCTGCCCGCACTGCCCTCTGCTCGCCAAGCAGATGGCCCCTGAAGCACGGGGCAGGACCTGCTCTCTGCAGCTGCAAGCTCAAGCCGTGGTAAAAGCCCAGCAGGATCCCTCTGGGGCTCAGAGGGCAAGGCATGGCCAGGACTTACCAAAAAGCCCAGCCAGGCTGGCCCCGGGCAGGCTGCGAGCCCGTCCTGCACACAGCTGCCGGCTGCTCCCTGCTGCGCCCCGTGTCCCGCAGGCCCACGCAGGCAGCGCAGCGCGGAGCACCAGCTCCATCTGCCGCCGGCACGCTGCGCTCCCAGCCCCGCTCCGTGTCTGCGATGTGTCAGCTCCCTCCTGGGAGGGTCCACGGGCTCACACACGCGGGGCTGGTGCCACCACGCGATGACGGTCCCGCAGCGTGGGACAGCCCAGGCCCGCGCATCCCGAAGCACTGCTGCTCACCATCAGCACGCTGCCCGGGAGGCTGCAGCCAGCCGCCGCGTTCTCCAGAAGGCTTTGGAAGTCCCTGAGTCCGCACGCATGCTGCAGGGGGGATGAGAGCTGGCCCGCTGCCTTCCCCAAGGATCGGGATCCAGATGTTCCAAAGCCTGGGCTCTGCTCTAGCAGAGGTTCTGCCTGATCCCAGCTCTGCTGGGAGGGGAGGGCAAGGACAGCTCCAAAAACAGAGCCTAAATCCTCCTCTCATGAAGAAAAAGTGAAGTGCAGGGTTCATCAACCCTGCCTCAGCAGCTCCAGCCGCCCTCCAAGCACTTTATCAAGCCCTGGCTCTGGGCCTGCTCTAGAACAGGGTAAGAACCAGGAGAGTGTTCTGGGGATGCCAGCAGAAGCCAGGAAAGGAGAGGTCTCAGGACAGAGGCTGGTGACTGCTGAAGCCATGAGAGGAACAGGCTGAAGGTGACCCTTCCTCAAAATTTAACAAACACAAAAGGTCCAGGTTATGCTGCTGTTTTCTTCTGACCAAGAGGAGGAATGGAACAGGCTCCAGCAAGAATAAAAAGGCACTGTTCCCTGGTAGCACACCAGAAATGTCACAATATCACGGGCAAGTGTGCATGTCTAAGAGCTAACACAGAAGCCTGTGCTCCATCTACCTAAAAACCAGGTAACTGCGGAGATCTGAAGTCTGCTGCCAGCCCCAGGCCAACTGATGAAACCGAACACCTCCAGGAGGCATCACGCCTTCCAGGGAAGGGAAGGAGCTCCCGCTGTAGCAGACCCTGGTGCCCTCCAGACAACGCTGCTTGACCCACCCAGGACAGATGAGCTCTGGTGAAGAACTATTCCCTGAGCTGAGCCATGGTTCACTGCAAGTCCACAGGCACCTAAGGCACGCGGAGGCTCACCCCACAGTACGCTCCCACCTCACACAACACTAACTGGTGAGTCCCACAGGCCCGTATCCTCCCAGAGCAGCAGTGCTGGACAGGCTGCCTGCAGAAGAATTTGGTTTCTGACAAAAAGCAGAGGGCTGTAAGGCAGCTGCACACACACAGGGGCGTCTGTGAGGGAACCTCACACCATGGTGGCCCAGTACCTGAACCTCTCCAAAGGACACGATGCCACAAACCTGAACTAAGTTGCTGTGCTGCACGTTTAGTGTCCGCTTGGCTCTGGGGCAGAACGGCAGACACCTGTTTAACGTGAAAGAACTTCACAGCGATTGCCTTTAGGGAGGCAGAACCACTTCTGTAGCAGGCAGCAGGATGAACATTCAGGTGTGCCAGCTCCCCAGCACCCCCTTTTCCAGGAGCCGCTCGCAGCCAGGTGACAGCCTTTTGTGGTGACAGCCTGGCAGCACCGCTCGGGAGGCCACCTGCACACAGGCACCAAGCCCTGCCCAGGGCCTCGCCTATCAGTACCAGACCGGACAGTCGTGCTGCCGAGAAGCCGAAGGGGGCTGAGCAGGGGGCCTCCAGAACAGAACCTCTCCGTGCCGGAAGGCTTCTCCAAGCCAGAAGCGGCTCGCCCCCATCCCGCACAGCCCCGTCCCGGGGAGGACCGAGCTCCACCACCGGGAGCCCCGGAGGCCCCCGGTGCCGCCTCACCTGGTGCGGGAAGGCGGCGCGGCTCAGCGCGTCCCGCAGCAGGCCCTCGCCGATGTCCCTGCTGGCGCCGTCGGTGACGAGGTGGAGGTGCAGGGCGTCCCCGCGGCCCAGCCGCCCGTGGCGCAGCAGGGAGCGCAGGGCGGCGCGGGCCTTGTCCCGCAGCGCGGGGCTGCGCTCCGCCTTGGTGAACAGCACCAGGAGGTGCAGGGCTCGGCCGCGGCGGGCCGGGCCCGGCGGGGTGCCTCGGAGCCGGCGGGTGGCGGTGGAGAAGGTCTCGCCGCCGCCGCCCAGGTAGTAGAAGGCGCACACGGCCAGGGCGGCCGCCAGCGCCAGCGCGCAGGGCTGCGAGCGGGCCCAGCCCGCCCGCCCCATGGCCGCCCGGCTCCCTACCCGCCGCCCGCCGCCATGCTCAGGCCCGGCCCGGCCCCGCACGGCCTCCCCGCCCCGCTCCGCCCCGCTCCGCCGCCACACGGAGGCGGTTCGGGGCCGGGCCCGGCCCGGCAGCTGCGCGGGGGCGGCGGCGAGAAGCCTGGCGGCTCGCACGGGTCTCGGCCGCGGTTCAGATACAAAGAGCGCAGCCTTAGGAAGGGGAAAGGAGGGCTCGTTGTACGGTTACAGCGTCCGGGGGAGAGGGCACGGGAGAAAAGGAGCGTTTTACTGCTGGGATGCTTAAAACAAGTACAGAGCGATACACAAAGACAGAAAAAAATACTTCATTTCAGACAGAGGAGGCGCTCGGCTTGAGGAAACAATGATTTGTGGGTGATTTCTAGCAAAACAGCATTTGGAGTCTTCACAAAAAGGCGATGGGGATCTCTTCCTCCTTTGTCATCTCCTTCCATGGGAAGTGAAAGAAGAAAATAGGGTGCAGAAACAAGGGATGTACCAAAGCGATACACTGAGCCTGGCCCCAACACTGCCCATCGGGGCTTGGCCCGGGTGTAAGAAATGTGTTCATGGAAGCACAACAGGCTATAGGACTGGACAGGAACGATAAACCCAAAGACTAACTTAGGTCTCACCCTGGGACATGGCAAAGAAGGCAGCTTGCAATACTGACTTCCCATGTATTAAAGAATAAGCTCAGTCATTTTGACAGTGTTTTGAAAGTATTACTTCCTTGCACATGATTTGTAACTCTATCAAATGGTCCTTTTATAAGCACTGTGCCATGGGAGGTTCTTATAATGAAAATGCAGAGCTAACAACCCTACTTTAAAACAGATGGCTGCAGAGAAGCATCAAAGTCTTGGAAATACCACAGCCTCTCCTATGCTTACTCTACTTCTCACTTTTTTCTTCAGTGATTTGAAGTTTTTGCTCTACGAAGCAGAATTCCACTAATTCAGATAACGTGTACGAATGTCATACTGCAAAATAGGAGAAACTCCATTTTTTATGGGGATTTGCAGACAGCAGGAGGAAGGTCTGGTTGCATTTTCTGAAACTATTTCAGCTCAGTATGTAAAATGATAAAATATAAAACCCTAGGGAATGAAAAACAAAGAAACAAAAAACCCACAGTGTTAACACAGGATCCTTTAACACAGTGACAGGGTGAACCATAAAGGGTACAAGCCAAAGCTAAAATCAGGGGAAGGACGGCCATAAATTCCAGTGAGTTCTTGAGTTAGGTCCTGATTGGTAAGGAAACTGAGACCACCTACTGTGTTCACCCAAACTTATGGGAACAAATTTCAATGTCTAATATAACTCAGTATAATAATTTAGAAGTTTTACATACATCGTACCAACATTAACAAAACATGAAACCTTATGAACAGTCAACACAATACAGATCCCTATGGAGATAGTACAGATACCATCTGAACATGCAACATAAGTTATACCTCTGAAAATAAGACGCATTAGAATAGATGTTGCAATCTTACACATTTGTCTTTCCAAAAGACTTTTGGAACATGTGATCCAAATCTGTCTACGAGGAATATCTGAAAATCTTTTAATTGACTACATAGTAAATTACTAAAAATCCACATGAAAGATGATTTTAAATTGTTTTTGGAATCTACTGCTTTGTACCCCACTGATTACTGATGACCTATTGTATTTCATATATCAAGAAACATGAACTGGAACTGAAGCTTTCCATTAACTGGTACAGGGTACAAGGTGTTCACACATACCAGAGTCTTAGAGTCTACTACTCAAGTTATACTCAGATTCATATTGTAATTAAAAAAAATGGAAGTTTCCTAAAATTACTGTGCAGAACATCAGCACTTGAATCAGAACTCAAGGAAATCTAGATCTCCATAGCACTGGAGTTAATCATACTTTGTTTTACCGAGGGCTGAATCCTGTGAGGTACAGAGACCCTGGAGCACTGAGCCTGCCAGTGTCTAACAGGACTGAACCCTCGACATGTTTCATGGCATATTCATTTTTGCTGATGAGCAGGATCTTCAGACATGTATTGCACCTGACCTGAAAAATGCAGTTCATCCTGGACATCACAGTGTACCTAAACGGATCAGGGAACGAGGCTGCAGGATCAGAATTGATACACCTGCTCCCCAAACCACTGAAACTCCAAAACTCCTGAAAAGTCATACAAGTTGTGGATCGGGTGTGTTATGGGTCCTTTAGCATAAACAGCCTGATACTGCAGAGTATCAGACAAGAGCTGGAATGCAGTAGATGAATCTGCAGAGCTACATGGAAGAAACTTTTTGTTGGTAGGAAATTGTACTGCAAAAATTGTCAGATTTTTTTTTGATTAGGAAAGAAAACACCAGTGGATTGGTTAAGTGTCCCACATGTTTTCCCAGCAGCGAGGAGCAGGACAGCGATTATGCCACTAAACTTTTGGGAGCTTTACATTACCAAACAATCACATTGTACACTGTCATGTAGGTGGCAAAGGATACAAATCTTTTGAAAAAACCCTATGTCTAAAGTGTATACTATACATAGCCATATCTTACATTGTCCCATCTGTACACAGGGAATTTTACTTTCTCTAAAATCTACTAAATAAATGTCCATTGCTGTTAAATACTACAGAATACAAAGTATATCGTCATTTCATAGACAACTATTTAAAATAAACCTATGAAATCATCTCTAAGCAGTAATTCCTAGTAAGTTGCTTATTATTCAACTAAACACACTCTTCAAATGGGCAAAGTCTGCTTTTCCTAGCATAATTAGACCACATATTAAACTAAACTTTTAAGATTCTCTTTCTTGGAAAAACCTACTGGACACTAAGATGCCATTAACTTCACATCAAGAGTCGTCCAGATTAAATGCACTACTATACATTTGCTGCAAAATGATAAATATTTAAAATACATTGTTCATAAAATTAACATGCCAGAAAGTTTAGTTTTTACCACAATTTAAATAAATTCTTTACCCAATTTTGCTTATACAAGCCAGCCTGGAGGAAAGCCACGTCCTAAATGCACATAAACAGAAGATTAGCATATTGCCATGGCTAATAGGATTATAAAAAATTCACACTGATGTTATGTTACCTAAAACAAAATCCTTAAATTGTCCATATGGTAGACAAATACAGTATGAAGAATTGCCATCTGCTGGTCTGTGGCTTCTGGTGACTGATTATTTTAGTAGTACATAACCTGATACACAAGCATGTATCTACAGACGCCATTTGTGCATGCACATCAGCAGGTGGAGTTCACCAAAAACAAAAAATGAACTTGTGTTGTTACTCTCATTACAGCTGGAAAATATTCTCAGTTGTTACTTTGCAAAAATGTGCAACGTAATTCCTAGGTTTTCTTCTGCAAGCCTTAGTTTAGACACATACATTCGCACCTTTGCGCATTATGTTATACCATGCTGTGCTATTAAGGATTGATTGACCTAAATTTAGGGTAGCTGTACTACATATGCACTTTTATATATGCAGCTTAGAGCTAGTAGTGAAAACAGCAAAGAGAAAAGGTGACAAACAGCTGTTGTGTGACTGTTCTACAGACTCCTTTGGCTTTCTATTTTTACTTGGCTGTCTCAAATTTCAAGTTTTGATGTCAAAATACTGACAAACCCCACATCATGTCCAGCAGGATTAAATTTATTTCTTTCATTAAAGGTTCCAAGTGCTCATTTAAAAGTTACTTCCTTCACTGCAATCTTCATTTCAGAAGGGGCTGGGGCAAGGAGAGGGGTGCAGAAGAAAAACTGACTAACTCTTAGAATTTGGTCCTCCAGGATATATACTGATCATGACTGACCTGCAGTCACTAGTATAAAAGCCAGCCTGGTGTTAAAACTTCTGCTGCAAAAGAGTTTGCAAAAGAGAAGTTACCACATCTTGTTATTAACAGCCTACCTCTAACCAGAGTCAGGGTAGGAACAAGAAAAGTTACAGGCCCACAAACAGAAGGACAATTCTGTAAGTCATTACCTGATTTCCCTTCCAAACAGTCCAAGAAAATGTAACCTAGACCTTCTTGTCAGAGGCACATCTTTATGGCAGCGGTGAGACAGATGACAGTATAGGATACTAATTAGCAAAGCGGATCTGGTCATCCTGCCACTCAGAGTCTGCAATACATACAGCTATGCTCTGCTAACTCTAAGTACGAGCTGCAGCTTCATACTTGCTAACTGGTACTATGTCTACACCAAGCTAGCAGGTATTCCTTTAACTTTAAAAAGTTTTCTTCAGCTGCTGAGGTATATGTACTGTGGAACATAAAACTCTGATACATTTCCCCAGCTACCATGATCTACAGCTACATTAGAGTGGTCGTTTTATCCAAACTACCTAACAAAATGTATATAATTCATTCTGTTAAAGACGACTTGCACTAGAATGAGCAGGTTCTTTTCCTTCTTGACACTTAAGGCTTCTGGGAATCTGACTGCTGGAAACGGTTTAGCTTCTCTGGATTATTTGATGCCATTTGAGAAAAGTCACGAAAAATGTCCTGATAAATTTCATCTCCTAGAAGGAAGACAAAAGGGAAACAGTTTCAAACATTTGCAGTGATTAACATCATCCATCATTGCACAAACACCTTACCATGCTACCATTTACTGTAGTAACATCTATATTCATGTAAAGACTTCTTACACAGATGGAATGATGCTGATGTGAACTGGGACTGTTTAATCACATGCACATTCTGTAGAAGCAAATTAAACAAAGCCAAACTATACCTGAAATAGTACCTCAAAGGCAGCCACACAGAGGAAAGTTCAGAGTTAGAAAAGAAAAGTGCGTTTTTAAGCAACGTAAAAATATAAATGTTTATTAGCAATCAGGGAAAAAATATTTGGTTTTGGAAAGGACGTGCTAACCAAGACTCATCTGTAAATTCAAATTATGGCATGAATTAAGATTTACTTGGAAACAGAGGTCAAAAGTCTAACTGCCAGAAAGAACTTTCCATGAAAGAAGCAATTAGCAAACAAGAGTATATAAAAAAGGCAATCCTGAATAACCAGGGAAATTATTGTTCATAAACATTTTTGGTCTATTACTTCCACAAGCGTAAATATTTACTGCGTTATTGGACATGTATCTTCTAGGTTTACAAAAGTAATGATATTTTCTTTATTTTTTTTTTTAATTTGCTGCTTTTCTGTACCCTTTGTGTCTAAAAACAACCTGACCGCTAGCACAAATCTATTTCAGAATGAGAGAAGGCAGCAATTTTCATCTGCTCTGTCTCCATCCCCTCTTCTATCTACACAGGAAAACCACATTCAAGATAGAATACTTCTTAAGTCATGGCTGAGTCATTCTTCTACCATTTTAAAATTGAGATTTTCACATTACTTTAGTCTGCTGCAGCATTTTGGGCCTTGAATTAACGTTCATTTTAAAACATTAACCTTTAGCATATTGACTTCTAAGGGAATTAAATGCATAAAACATTCGGTCCAGTCAGGAAGTTTTCAGCCATCCAAATTGTGCTCCTGTCTTCCCAACATGGATGACTGCATGGGATAAGATTCCAGCATTACTGCTCCCTGCTGACACCTTGATTAATAATATGACAGAAGAATCATCCCAAAAACTCTGCCATCGTGTACATTCCCCCACCCACCCCCCCAAAAGGATTGTGGAAGAAAGAGAAGCATCATTTCACCACTAGCTTCAAAAGGACAGATTTTAAAGGGATTTTATGTTAAAGACTGTACTAAAGCGAAGAGTTACACTGTTTGGGTTTTCTATCTTTTTAATGTACATTTCCAATATTAGAACTGTTATCCTTTTCCAGCATCGGAGATGAGATTGCATTCATTTGAAAACACTGTCAGAAATGACAACTGACTTTCCACAAATACTTAACATTGCACGAGGGTTTATATGAAAGTGTAATCACAGTTCTGCCCAGAATTTAAAGGACAAATTAATTCAATGCTACTCTACTAGGAAAACTTAGGTCTAGTAGAATTCTCTTTTGGTTTTCAGGTTTAGTTTCAAGTCTGTTCTAGAGATCAAACAGGCATACAACACATTTTATCATTAAGTTTCTGATAACTGCTTGCACTGAAAGATAAGCACAGATTGAAAGAAGAGTTTGTAACAACCATCAAAAGAACAGGTTCAAACAGAACAAATGAGAATCAAGCTTGTGTGATGCAAGCAAAGCAACTATGTTTTTATTACAGAAATGGGTCCCATTCACGAACTAGTACTGTAGTTCAAGTTGCTGTATTTAGTTCTTTCAAATAAAATTGAAAGAAAAAAACAAAAGCTACTTTTGCAAGGTACATTGTGGCTCTGTTTTGGCTATTACATAACAAAAATATTACATACAAAAATAGATTAAAATAAAGTGCCCCTTTATGCTGCATTAAAATATTTAATACTGTAAACCTTATAATTACTTTAAAATCTTACTTTAAAACTTAATTCTGGAAATTCCATTTCCAAGTAATGTTTTCCCTAAAGTGCAGATTTTATATACAAAAATACTATAACACTGCTTTACCATTTAACACCAGAATAAATTAAAAGGCACACATCATACATTCAAGAAAAAATAGGAAGAAAGTAGCAGTACTAATATCAAATAGTTAGCAGACATATCGTAGCACCAGAAGATGAGCACTCAAGTATTATACAAGAAACAGCACAATGGTGCATATGGCTTCTACCACCAGCAACGACCATTTTGGGGAACAAGCTAGTTTCAGCTAGTTCCCATTCTAAGAATATTTTGGAAGACCAACTGTACTTTGCAAAGCAATATATACATTCCCTAAGTAGCTCAAACCAGGCAGGTATATTTAAGTCAGAGATGTTGATGCTATTAGCTACATTAGTAATTATCAACTGCATTACTAAAGCAGAGCAATATGCAGTTAGCTTCACTGTGATGACACTCTTACATTGATATTTACCCTCACTTATCTCCCAACAAACACACAATTGTCTTAAAAAAATCCTTATTTTTTACCAGAATCATAATTTTGGAAAAGAGGAGTTCTACAATAAGGGTAATGCAGATATTTTAACACATCTATGCAGTGAAAAAACCTGCCTTGTCTATGACCAAGTAAGGGTATTTATACATCCTAACAGTTGGACTAGATGCTCTTTGAAGGTCCTTTCCAACTAACTCTTCTATTCTAACAGCAGAGGGGCTTTGTGCTTACACTTACACATTTACACAATCCTTCTAGCAGGCTAGCAGACATCAACATTTAAAACACTCAAATATTTACCTCAACTTTTAAAGAGACCTCAGCAAGTAACATTGCTGTACTGCACAATCATCTGGCTGGAACACTCCTGTACAGCTTGTAGTATGAGTTTCAGTAGTTATTCTAACAATACCCTCTCTTTGATTTTAGGTGAGCTCTACCTATAGTAATGGCTCTACTTTCCACTGTCAATCTTGTGCATTTACAGTGACTGGAAATTGTAAAATATCTAGTTCAGATTGCAGTTCCTAGATTCTACTCTAAAATGGACTGACAAAAGGTCAAGATATTTTCAATACTCACCCTTTGGCTTTTTGTACAAACTATAGAAACATTTTCTACTTCATAATAATTTTACATTTTTGACATGTCAATTGAGTGATCCAGAATATTTTCGATATAGCACATAGCTTTTGGATCAAAATACCCACTTCCCTTAAAATAAATGCATTTCACTATTTTAAACTGAAAAATTGGTTTTTACCTCTTCAAATCAGAACTAGAAGAATCCAAAGTAATTCAATACTTGTTACCTTCAGGCTGTCAGTAAAGTAGTATGCATTCTATCGGAAAACAGCCTCACATTCAACATGACCAAACAGGTAGCAGCTTCCCCTTCCCACATATATAACCTGCTGCATTTAGAGTGGAGAACTCTTTCTCATTAAGCTCATAATTGAGTATTCACTTCTAAATTATTTGTTGCTCCTCCAGAGAGAGCTTGTGAATGTCTGAGTGTCTTTAGTACTTTCACGGTTTTAACTTGACTTTCCTGGTTTTGTTTACAGATAAATTTGCACATAAACATCTACTCTTCAGGAGAAACTTTGTGGAATACATACATTTGGTTCATGTAACAGCACTAATCTGGGATACTGATAGGAGACTCAACATTGCCCCTTGAGTATATTCCAGCCCCAAACTGGTAAAAGGTATAAGCACACAGTCATATGAATCAACGACAAACACACAAAGGCTTCGTAAGAGCAAGCCAAGAGTACTCACTCAACCTTAAAAGTAATGTCTTCCTTTCACTACTGCCCAGCAGACCATGTTTTTGTGCCTACCTTGACAATCAACTGTGCCTTCACTATTGATCTTTGCATGAGATTAGATTAGGTTCTTAGGTAAACATAATAGAGAAAATGGCTTACATAAATATCACATCAGAACACAGTATAAATAGAGACTGACTGCCTGAGAATAAGTTGCACAGATTCATTAAATAACATTTTCTTGTACTGGTTGCCTCAAATGCCTGCCAGGTGTTTTTTGTTTGTTTTTAAAAATCAAACAGTAAGATATTATGCATACAAAAATACATACTTAAGAATAGCTGTTTTGTTAAATATCTAACATAAAATATTTTTAAATAAAAATGGAGGAAATAATGCTTTCCTATTTGTCTGGAGTTATTTTGCAATATTTGATACACATTTGTACAGTGTAGAAGGATTTTTTTTCCTAAAAAAAATAATAAAAACAGGACCACTCCACAAGAAGAATGGTATCCTGTAATAACATGAACTCCTCAAGTGTCTCTGAGCAGCCTGGCCTAACAGGCTGCCCTAACTGTCAGGTAAATCCTAACATTATATGAGTTTCAGTGGAATGTCAGTAGGAGAAAACCATACAACAAATTGCAAAACAGATTGGTAATGGTTGTACTAACAAATTTCCATAATTACGTACTTCAAACACTGTCCTTTCAGGTCCCCTATATAATCTGACAAAACCGCACCATAATGAAGCTTTAATGTGTGTGTAATGCTTATAAAAACTATTATTATATGAAGCTATCTTAAATTCTCCTCAGACCCTAAGGATCTAGTTGTAAACTGATGAATTCCTGAATACATTTCTTATACTGCATCTCAGTATGGTTATTAGTAGAGTATTGACCTGACTGTCCATAGAGTCCTTCTGATTCACGCATTTCTTCATTCATCCTTGCTAAACGCAACCTGTGATTTCAGAAACAAAAAGAATAATGTCACCTTTAAAGCAATGATGACAACTGCAAGTAAAAGACCTACAGTCCATTCATGAACCTCAACAGCAAGGTCATCTATGGATACCACAATCAATTTTCTTTTGCTCTCCCTACATTTTACGTTTTTACGTAAAGGAATTTTGACACTTCCTGTATATTTTAACTCAAAACGATATGAAAACTTAGATAACTAGTTAAAAAACATAACATACAACTTACAATGTTACAATATCTGCATTTGCAGCTTCTACAGCTATACTCAATGGATCTTTCCCATCTTCATCAGTGGCATGCTGGTTTGCTCCTCGTTTTAGGAATAAACACACTTGCCTGTTTAGAAAACAAATTTAAGAACAATTTCCACAACAATATTGGAAAAAAAGCAAATAAAGCTGGATGCAATGTATTTGACTTAATTTACCAAAAGTCTCTTGAACATTTCAAAATGACACTATTAATCTATAGTTATTAAGATGTTAGCACAGAAGTAAGCAAAGCCTTTAGCTATCTTTCCAAAGAGGAATAACGAAACTGTGAAATCATGCTATTACAGCAAGGAGTTGAACCCTTTAGAAGGTAAGCCTCTGCCTTTCTTTATCATCTTAGGTCATAGAACCAAAACATTTCATTCTTTTTACTACAACACAAGAGAAATACTGATCAGAATAAATCAATACAGTAAAGAATCCTCAGACACAGGTGCCTGTTTTACTCAGTAGAAACTGATCTTTCTCTACTGTTTTTCATCTATATATGTGCATATATAATATAGTTGAATGTGCACAGATGTTTCTTCACCTATATAAACATGGCGTGCTGACTAACCTTACACCTCAAACTCTCTCAAGCTGTGAACTTGCACTTCTCTCGAGATTCATGCAGGCATGATACATTTTGAATTGAAATACTTTCTGAGTAACACACAGGTGAGCTGAAACAGAAACATGCCTTGCCTCACTCACCACTATTTCTCTTACTCTTACCATACTTCTCAACAAAACATCTCATGAGCCTTCACCAGATGTCTACGTTATTCCAAAATTTTATTAAATGAATATTTTTCCAAAATGGACTGAAGTGTTTATAGTCATGTGCTTTACTAGCAGATGAGACAATCAAAAATATTGTTTTCTCACTCATCATAAAACTTTAAGAAGAAACTATCACCTGAAATATATTAAAATGCCTGAATATATTGGGAAGTGAAGCAGCTTTGTGTTAACAGAGATAGCCATTTACAGATTCTGGAACTGTGAGTTACCCAGTGTGTCCTAGAACTGTAGCATGGTGCAGCGGTCCTCTTCCTTTCGTGTCCCTGATGTTCACATTGGCACCATTCTGCAGTAAGAATTCACAAGTAACCAGTGAGCCCTATGGAATAAGAGCAAAACAAACAATATAACACCAGATCTCTAGAATCAGAGCCAAACCTGTCCTGCCATCTCACTTCTCAGTCGTGGTAAAGAGAACGGAAAGGATTGCCTCCATATCAAGTTTAAACGCCGCTAGGATGTATAACACTACACGTATAGCACTAGCAAGGAGCAATAGTTCAGAAACAACTTTGAGAACTCTGTAAAGACAATTTCAGTATCACATTATCATTCAAGAGCAAAGCAAGCAGTTTAGAAGCAGTGACACAAATATCCCTGTTACTCCCCTCCTCCCACATCAGTCAGGATGCTGTATACCACATACCCCTCGCACTGCCTGAATGAGTGGTGTTGCTTTGTTTTCTTCTGTATTGACCCAGTTTACTTCAGCTCCGTGGGCCAGTGCTTCTGCCATATCAGGAAGATTCTTCTCAAAAGCAGCTCGATAAAGCTGCAATCCTGGACTAAGCTGTTTGGAGTCAATGAACACAGAAGACTCTTGCTTGTCTCCTTCTGAAAGGAAAAAGAAATATCTATATATTGCTTACCTGTAATTCCTGCTTCTGTAAGGTACTTCCTAGAATTCCGACCAAAGTTCTCTGGCATCAGTTATCTCAGACTTCGCAAAACACTCTACACTAGTGCCCTGTTTTGCCTGAAGTCACCACACACACCTTTAGCTTGTGCCAGCATTCAAGCACGGACACTTCACAGAATTATTACTGCCCAGGAAACCTTCCCTCCGTGTTACTGGCACGTGTGAATATCCTTCAATCTACCTATTCTGTGTCATTTCTAAGAAATTATTTAGCTAAGAAATACATCTTGTCCCATACTGCAAGATATCAATACAAATAATTTCCTGCTGAGATGTAGTCATACAAACGTATGTTTCTGCAACAGTTTGATACACCTGAATATATGATGATGCTAATACTGTTCTGAGAATTTTCATTAAAAGACACCATTGTCACATACCAGTTACATGCTGGGGCTATAATCCTTTGGATTACAGCATAAACTTTCATCTTGAAAAGAGTAATACAGAGTGGAGTATGGGAAGTAAAGACATTTTTACATGTAAGCTTTCATGAGTTACAGCATCGTGTTTCTACAATGCAGTCAGAGGATCCAAGCCACATGCTGCTTGCCTACAAACCACAGCTGAGAACTACTGCGTTTAAAATGTACCTCAGAGTGCTGTGATGTAGTTGAATATGCTTGCTTTATAATTGCTTTGAATATTTTGACAAGCCATAGTCCATATGTCTGTCAGCCCATGACAATAATAGTACATAATTTTATCAGTTTAAAAGTTTGAGTAAAGAGTAAAGTTTGAGTAAATGTTTAAAGGCATGGTCAGTTCAATGTAAATAGAAAACTAAAAAATTCAGTAACATATTCAAGTAACATGCAATGCTTATTGTCTGTGACTTCACAGGAATTCTTTCTCCAGATATTTAACCATTTATGAAATTATACATTTCTCTGGAGGCACTTCTATATTAAAATGAAGCACTGATTCATCTGCTAAAAAAGTAAGTTTTGGCTCAATATCATCTGACTAAAAAAGATCTCTGAACTTATCTAGGAGGATTCTATGTCATTCTCCCTACCAAGTCTGGAGGAGAGAAAGGTCACTCAGGCAATTACTACCCTTGTTAAAATGTTTCAGAACACCAGAATAGAAGAGAGGTGAACGTTACCACCAAGTTCTAATCCTTTTGACATTAACATGCTAGCAAAAAAAAAAAAAAAAGAGATTAAATCTTCATCTTAAAAGTACAAAGCCTAGAGCACCTGGTTCATACAAACTGTTAGCTGATATAGTAGAGGCAAGGTGCTCTCTGCTGTCATCAGCACTCTGCTGGATCCCACTGTCACTGCTTCTCACTGTTTGGGGGAGAAATGAAAATTACTATACAGATCGTAAGTTACCTACATTTCACAGACATGATAATAAAGCAAGCTCTTATACTTGGTCCTGAATTAATATTTATTTTTTTCCCCTCCAAATGACCAGTAATTATTCATTATTTTAAAAAAATCTGAAGTCATATACTTCAACCATAACATTTATAACGACAGTGTGAAAGATTATTAGAAAGTTAGAAGATCAGGATAAGTAAAAAAGCTTAAATTATTTCATGAAAACACAAAGCAATGCAATAGCCTGGAGACAATGGATTAAAAGCAGGGAGATGGCCACAATACACAATGGGTCACTAGTGCAAATACTGAACATGCCATAGCTATAGTACTTACTACTACGTAGTTTTGAAGAGGTATCAAAGTAGGAGAAGAGTGAATCTAGTTCATCAGGACAGAACAGAGACTCCCGCCTCGCCTCGTCGCTACTTACAGCAACCGCTGGGACATGCAAGTTAGCAAAGCACAAAGCAGGCAGTAAGGAAGGGATAGGGCAGGAAAAAACGTTATTGGAAAAATTAAGGATGGAAATACGGAGGAAAGAAGGTGGTTAATATGTTTCTGAATGGTAAGAACCCCCACTCCACAAACTCTTCCCATCTGAAAAGTGCACATTTCTCAACAAGCCTTTTCTTCCCTGCACTTCTGGACTAGGATTTGACCCATTAAAAGAAGGAATTGATTTCCCTGCATGAGGCAGGAAATCAGTACACACAAAGTTACTTTAAAGATAACATGCCTAACACAGCTAAGGAGAGGAAGTGTGTAAATACCTTTTGGGGATGCCACACCTTGTTCCCCTGCCAAAAGAGATTTTTCAGGGGCACTGTGCCTTTTCTCTTCCTGACTTTGAGGAAAAACTTTTGTTCCAGATTCAAGTGGAGATACAGCTACTACAGGCTGCTTTTCTACAAACCTTCTTTCCACATATTTTGCTCTGATGTACGCCTCTTTCTCCTGCCTGTCATATACAAAATGTTAGGGGTTAGTAAGCTGATATTTTATTATTTTCCTATCTTATAAGGACATCAATTTCATACTACAGCCAGTAATCAAACGGCAATCCGGCATTGCACATAAGACACAAGACATTTTCAGAAAGATGAAGGGCATATTGTCCAGCTCTTTCTAGATTCTTAATTAAATTTTGCATAAGCCTCAAACAAAAGCAGCTTATGAAAAATTAAGAATTAAATGTTAAAACAAAGTGTTATATTTATATAGGTCCATTTTCTTTCAGGAAGAGACTCTAGAAAGCAGTATGTGGAAGAAAAACATGATTATTTAATAATTAATTAGAACGTTATTTATTAGTACTAATCCTTTAATAACTAAGTGATATAGCATATATTTAAATTCTTCAGTAAAAACATTTGTTAAAGGAACATCAAGACTGCATAAGAGAACAATAATCAAAGCCACAGGTAGGTACAATCACCAAATGCATAATGAATGCTGAGATATGTTTTCTTGAAATTTAAGGTTATCACCATAGGGCACATACCAGTTCTGACACAATGAAGAAAGCAGTTACAGAAGTACTATTAATGAAAGCACTGAAAAGCAATTACCACTGGAAGTAATATCTAGTAAATCTCCTACAGTTATACACATGTTATCATTGTCTCCAAATTGCTAGCACTTTATAAATCATGGTTTTCTATAGCATGAAACTGTTTGACAGCGAGCAGCATATAACTAGAAAGCTAATAAAAATGTTTTAAAAGACTTATCCTTTAAAATAGAAAAAAAAAAAACTTTAGGAAACTACCTTCAAACAAATTAACATCAAACAGAAACAGTGGGCAGGTGTATAGTCATTAGAAGGTTGTTGTAAAATAGAGCTTGTATACAATGTAGGAACAAAGAAAAGAGCATTCTGGGGATCAGGAAGCAAAAGTCAAACTTAAGATTGAAGCATAGATAGCAGGAAGTGAAACGAGCAGTGACATATACAAGGTAAACCAAGAGGAGAAGCATTACAGTGGCACCAACCAAAATCTACAGAGCCTGGAGAGCTGAAGCTAGAATGGAAATTAAGGTAACTTGAATGTGACCTGACCCCAGGTCAGGTGGACTCAAAAACATGTGAGGAGAAAGGCAGCTACATTTTAGAGAAGCAGTCAGGGGAATGATAAAACTGGAATGGGAAGAGGCAGAAGCAGCTAACATGAACACAACTGCTTAAGAACAGACTGCTAGCTTATATAAGCAAAAACCTTTAATCACTAGAGGAATTAAACATTGGCCCAAAGATAATCATGCACTATTTGAAAGCCAAAAAAAGGTGTATACCCCCAGAAAGGCAGTGGTACAAAAGAAGAAAAAATAAATCATGTACTAAGAAGAAAAAAATAATTTGCATTTATATTAAATAACGATGCCAATTGTTCAACTTAATGTCACTTATAACCATAATGAACAAATGAAATCTAGGCATATTACTACCTTTGGCTTCCAGGTTGTGGCTTCTTTACTCCCACTTTCTCCAACTTTGCTTCATATATTCTATTTATGACATCATTTCCCAATTCACACATAAGCTATGAAGCAAAATAAATTCAAATACAGTTACAAAAGGCTTTATCTACTTAATAAGTTATTTTTACCCCACTCAGACTATTTTCACAACTCAGTGTTTTCACTGAGTTTTACAAGTCCACTTCCAAAAATAAGCACAGGTTTAGTTCATGACAACGAAACAATCAGTGAATAAAGGAAGCAAATTCAGAATAAGATAACGGAAATGCAGTTATTATTGTAAAGTACTATTCCCTTCTGAAAGGGGATTATGAAAATTAATCTGTCATTGAAGAATCTTTTTTCTGCAGTTAGAATGACATTTGCAGGCCTCCTCAACAAAGGCATTCTTTTCCACCAGCTTTGCTGTTATTCTTATTCCAATCCTTATCTGGCAAGACACGATTCACTCATTTCTGTTCCAACTCATCTACCATACATTTTTGCTGAACCACAATCTGTTACATCTATGTGATCAAAGACAAAGCATTCTGCAGATACTACTCCCAGGTGAGCTCAGACCATGAACTCCAACTTTCTGATGGTAATAAAGAGATTTTTTGTTTCTAATAGCAGGTAAAATATTCAGCTTTTATTTACATGAACAGAACAAGAGCTGGGGTGTTTTTGGTGTCGTTTGCTTCCCTCCTCCAGCCCCCCAGTATGAACAGAGGGTATTACAGAATTATTTAAGGGCAAGAGATGAACATATACACAAGCTGCCTTTTTACTGTTCAGAATAAGTAATATATAAGTTCAAGAACATGACCTAGAAACAAGTGTATTGTATCAACTATACAGCTGCACATTCGCATCTATGTAGAAATTCCTTTCTGTATTTCAGTATCACATGCTGTTCATAAACACATTTTAAGTTAGAATTTTGGTAAACGTAGCACAGAGGAGCAGTCACATACAATAGTCTCCTAGAAGCCAGTAAGTGTATGAAATCAAGATCTTACTGTAATAGTTGGCATTCAAATTTTTAAGTATGATCATGTTTTAATCTAACATAGATAGCACTTCCAAACTTTTCCAGCCTGCTACATTATTCATCTGTAAATAGACTTCCATTTTTATACACTGAAAGCATCAGATGAAACCTACTATTCAAAGGGTATTTATGAACCTCAGTGTCATAAGGCTTTCAGGCTTGCAAGTCTGAATCAAAAATGACTAGTACCACTGGAGGTTGTATAAGAAAAGTGTGAATAAAAACAAACTGTGAATAAAAACAAACAAAACCCACAACATTATAAGCATTTTCTACTCAAAAGTAGAAGAAATACACTGGATACAAAAGCAAGTTTTTCCTGCACTGAAAATTCTGATGCCATGGCTGTAGAACAATCATCTAGAGTAGAAATGGTCATTTGAAAAAACTGTCATACCTTTAGCAGTTCAGGTTCCCATGAATCCAGTGTTAAAGATCTTACTTTAGAGAAGTGGACTCCTAGGCTCCTGAACAGAAAACAAAATAGTAACTGCATGCTATGCCTTACCTCAGATAGCTTTACCATTGGTTTATGCAAATAAAGCAAGTTACCTTCACGCCATTTACAAAAGTGTTTCTAATCTTGCTTTAATATATACTTTAAGAGGCAAACAGCACACTTTCTAATCAAGTCAATGCATAAGTCAAATATACTTCTGAAGAGCCAACCAACCTGTGTATCCCAGAGCACTCAATACAAAGCGTGATTCCTAGGTTGATACTGGCCCAGCGAGGATCTGCCAAACCACAGTCACAGCAGGCAGCATTACCAGGAATACACTGAACTCGCTGTAGAGCACTTTCTCCCTTTAACAATTTCTCTTTTGTCTCGCTGCCAGTTTCTAAGCTTCCAGTAGAAGGGGATGGTTTCTTTTCCTGTTTCTAAAAAGAAACAAAAACAAGGCAAATTTTAAGAAAAAGATCCTACAAATACTGAGATCCTGACTGTGCATTAGAATCCTAGAGAAGAAGCTTCTGCATTTGAAGTCAAAGAAAGCCACAGAACTGAAAAGAAATGCTTGACCTTTTTAGAAGAAATACAGAAATAAGTATAACAGCATCCAATAATCCTATGAATTTTGATCACACTACAAAAAAAAAAATAATCAAAACATATAGGCCAAAGTACCATTGGAAAAGTGGAGTGAAAGATAGATTAGACAATTACTGCCAAAGTTTCATTGCATTTACAGTGAAAGACAGCAAATGGACTTTTTTATACAGTTCTAAGGAAAAAAAAAAAAATGATGTTCTATTTTCAATCCTCAAAATCCAATAAGGGTTGCTTGATTTTTCAACTCACCTCAGATTCATCCCCTTTCTCTCTGTATGCTGTAGCAATACTGGTCTGAACAGCCTTAATCCATGCCTGCCGCAGCTTTTCTGAGTCAGCCTGAAGCATGCAGCTTCTGTGAAAAACCAAATAAGTACTCAGAGTCAGAGACTGAGCAAGCAGTTATAAACACACTGACATGAGCCTGAATTTTATTGAACAAAGTCTCTTGCTATCAGCACAAGTACACTGTTTAGTATGTATTGCTTAGTATCCATTTCTTTCCAGGTAACAATGCAGCTGACCACAAACTTGCTGTTTCAAAACTATTTATAGGTAATATTAAAATATGACTCTTCAAATAACCCAGAGAATAGCTTAACTTGCTATTCCCTTTTTTATTAATTCCAAATTTTGCATGTTTATATCCTCACGTACAATTTACCTCCATGACTACCTACACAAGATCAGCCCTTGAAAACCCAGTTCATTCACCAAAATAAAATGATTTTGAAACACTCTGACTAAGAACTACTTTTGACACTAACAGCCAGAAGAAACAAATCACAAAGTATACAGCTGTTCCAGCACTTACTTAAGGGCTAAAAAAGAACAGGCAAGCAGGAGCAAAATACTTATTAATGAACCACAGGCAAGGATGCAAACATTAGGACAGCTGTCTATTAAGAGAAGAAAAATAAGGACTGGGAATTATAGATCAGAACCTAAAATAAGTTTGACTCAGCAACAAAAACTTAAATATGGCCACACTCAAATTGTTAATGAAAAAAAAAACAAAAAAAAAAAACAAAAAAAAAAACACATCTTGCCCTTACTGCAGCAGTAACTGCCATACTTAACCAAAACACAACTAAAGTACTGTGTTGCCAGACCCCAAAAATACTCGTTTTTGGTCTTTTCACTTAGTGCATTCTGAAATGTAGTTTAACATTACTGACTCAAAAGCTCATTCTGTGTTTGTTTCTCATTATCTCAATTAGAAATTTACAGAAACTGAACTATTGTCGACGCTACCAGCCATACTACTTGTTTGGAGTAGAACTACACATTTTCTACTACTAAGCCACAAGAGCTCCATGACCACAAGTCATTTATACATAAAGCACAAGAACACGTTTAATACCAAAAGTAAACTAAATACTAGGAATACTTCCCACAGCACCACTTACTGTTTGCCAAAGTTTCAGAGAACAGAATTGTTCAGATATTTTCCCTGTTTGTCCCAAGAGACATATTCATCTTGTGTTTCACAGCAACTAAATGTAATTTCATTTATTCATTTTTTAAGTAAACAAGTGTTCCACCACTTCTCCTTACTTTGTTGGAGAAACCACCTCAAAACAGAAACGTCTTTCTATGTCTTCACAGTGTTTAACTGTGCAAAGCCGCAAGTCTTCAACAACTACTGTGGGATTATCCTAAGAAAGAAAAAAATAAAGAAATAAAGGGGTCATGGCTGAACAAAACAGTAGCTAATACTCTCAAATTACTTCATTTCATTTTCTTGCTTTACAGATTTTTTCCCATTGATTTTTTTTTTAATGAATGCTATTACACATACTTGTCAATAAATACTTCAATTTTCATGCTTGGCTATATTTTGTGAAAATTTGGACGATGCCTTTTTATCTGCAATCTAATTACCAAATAATCAACAGCTTAAACAACAACATTCAAAGGAACTCAAAGGTAATCGTCTCCCTTCTCATAATGTAACTTGCAAAGAAATCAGCAAGATTACACCAAAATAAGCTGTTTTCAGTGCCAGGTACAAATCCGGAAGCTGCAATGCAGTGGTTTTGAAAGTTTGATTCAAGTCAGAAGACATCTATTCTAAGCTAATGGCATTTTAAAGGTTCCTTTTGTAATATAAAAACATATCAAAATGTAATTAGAAATTATAAACACAAACTGCCTAAAACGTCCTAACACAAACTCAACCATTTGCGTCCTTACCAACCACAAAAACAAAGATCTTATCTCCTGATCTGTGAGCATTAGATAACAACAGGCTCTGAACCTGATCTGGTAACACTGAATCATTGTAAGTTTTTTTTTGTTTGTTGTTGTTGTTGTTGTTTTTTTTTGCCTTCTGCACCCAGTTCTCTGCTAGCTGTTTTCCAAACATCAAGAACAGTTACAGCTTTGTGGCGACAAATTGATTCTAGAACAGTAAATCAAAGGGACACGGGCCCAAAGGCTGTATGAAAAAGCTGGCTTTAGGCTTGGGCAGAGCTGCGCTTGCTGCTGAATACAACAGCAGTGATAAAAATTGTACTTTGCCACTGGCTAAAAGACAGACATCAACTGCTGAATTGCCTGATGTGCTTAGTATTAGATGCACGTACATAGCATCCAGAACTGTTTTGTAACAAATATTTTCATGTCTTTTTATTTTCCTCTCTCTCCAAGCACAAAATTGGATATGAAAGACCAGTAACTGGAGAGAGCAAGTCCTTAAAGAGTTGAACAGAACAGCCCAGGGAACTGCATGGAGCATTTAGTCTGCCAGCAAGCGCGTACAAGCCTTTTGGGACCAACAACTTCCAAGTCTCTTGGTTAAGTCTTCTCTGTAAGAAGGTAACAAAAACGCATTAAATAAAATACATGATTACAAGTCCCTGTGGGAGAGTCCAAAAACCTGTAAATTCAGGTGTTAATCTCATTTTACAAAGAAAGAAATTAATTTAGAAAATTAAGTAGATTGTTCAAGACCACACAAGACATCCCTGCTAGCACTCTGCTTTTACTTCCCCATGTCAGAAATACAATCGCCCACATCAAACTATCCCAAGACAAATTTTGATACCTACCTTAAATTTCTTCTGGTACACAAGTTGGTTATTTTGTATTGAGAACCAGCGCCTATTGGAATAAAAAGACATCCAAACAGTACGTAACTGGTTTCACACTTATTTGACTGAAATACGCTAGCATACAGTCTACAGAGAGACTGTAAGAAGAAAAAGAATTCACAGAAGTAACGCCACTCAGTTTTGACATGTATTTCATGAGACTAATGAAAGAAGGAGTTCAGAGACAAAACAGAACAGAAAGCAAGGTCCAAATAATTCAAGTCCTAAACAAATACATTCGTGTTACGGCAACATTAGTAAAGCTATCGTACACAACACCTTCATTTCAAAGAACATTTACTTCTGTATTTTAGCAGCAAGCTACCATTTTAAGTGATTTGATAATACAAATTCAGATGGTTTAAGTAACAAACTATGCAAACTACTCACTCCTTGAGTATTTTCAGTAGAAGGAATCACTTACCAAGGCATTAGAAAAAAAAAAAAAACTAGACTGTTACTATTCCATGCAAGTTTCTCTACGTCTGGCATTTCTTAAAATTTTAAATTAAAAATTGCACATAAACATAAAACAACAATAGAACCTTTCAAGTAGGATCTTAAGTTAAGCCTTCGGTTTATAGGAAACTACTAAAAACATTTAGGCATCTTCTAAAATCCAGAAGATAACACTTGAGGAAAAAAACCTCTGAACTGTTTCATCCCTTGTCAAGCTCCTGTTCATCCAGGATCCTATCCTGTTCAGATAGGATGCAATTGAAAGAGAACAGAAAAACCATTCATCTTTTGGGAATAATTCTGACCATCTCAGACCCAGAACAACTGCTTTTAATCAGACCACGGAAAAGTTTAAAAAAGAAAATATAACCATCCCCTTCTTGCTTTTCTGGGGAATGTGCAGAAGAGAAGCCAATCAGTCACTGGTTGTGAACTGACAAAAAATACAGGAATACAAAAAGCAATTCAGTCCTGTGGTGAGACTGGTGCATATTTATTTTGCTCAAGCTTCCAACATGAACCTGTGTTTACCATAACATAATGGCTCAGTTACCTCTAATTTCCTATTTGTACTGCAAATTGCTTTTTCTCTTGCACTGCCAATTCGTTTGAGTGGCAACAGTACACAAAATACTGCTGAGAACAAGATATGGTGCAGTACAAACTGGTGAATATCAAGCTGCTGGTCACTAAAATTAGTAACAAGAGGGCTCCGTAAAATTATTCAGTCACAAGCCATTCATGAAAAGAAGCACACACATTGTTAAGAAAATACAAAGGGAAAGAAACTACGCAAGTTAGATTCAAATCAGAAAACCTAGTATTTGTTAGAAAAGTTAGTACGTAGTAGACAGATGAGATTCTACCTTTTAATAAGTATTCTTTTAAAATGTTGTGCAGATATATTTCATTTTGAAGTAACAGTCTTCTTTCAATACTGGATTTATGTCAAAATAGCTGTAATCTTTTTGGGTTAAAATAATTGAGCAAAATTATGCAAAAACAAGTCCTCAGTTGATTAACAACAGTAGTTTTAGTCACTGCTATTTAAAAGGCATCCTTTCTACCACCTATTTAAAAACAGATAGGAATTAAGCCTCTAATGTATGTAAGGCAGCAAGATTTAAGTAGGTAACTCAAACAAAAAAGAAAAGCAGACTGAAAAAGGAAAATAAACCAAGGTGTTTGGTTTTTGTTTTATGGAAACTTAATACCAAAGATAAAAACATGAAAAGCAGGGCCTAAGTTACAATGGAGAAAAAAAAGGTAGCCCTGCCCCAAGATAACATGCAATGGAGCTAATCCCTAAAAGTGAGATTAGTGTGATTTACTTCATTTATGTCATACTTTATTTGTTCTAAAGCCAAATGTTCTCATACCTCATCTAAACAAGCACAAAAAATTGTACAAGTTTGTGTCATCTTTAAAGCCTAATCTAGAAGTTTTTGAAGTATTCCAGGCCTTTTTTTCCCCCCACCTCCATCAGAGAAATTGAACCTGTTTAAGAAAAGTTGCCAAGTTCAGCCAAAAAGCATTGATGTGCGTGTTACTTCCTGACTTTTCCTTTTTTTTAAAAATAATTTTTTACTGAATATGATAAATAATGTAGAGCACAGCATAACTTGTATCTCTCGTTTTTGAAGTAGACTTCAATAGAAAATAAAGCTAATACACTGTATTGTACTCTTTAAAAAATGTAAGTGGCAGCCTCCCTTCCAAAATGTCAGCACCACAACAATTTTGTTCAGGCCAAAAACTTGGTATTTTCTAAATTTGGAATAGTTCATAAACTCTACTGTAGGAAACAGAGTGCTTGGGGCTCACAACAGTAACAGGAAGGAAAGTTTTGAGCTATAACAGGTACTGGAGGTGATGCTATGGGGTATACTATCGCCGTGTCCTGTAGTAAGAATTGATGTTCATGCATCTTTAGGCAACACGCATGCTGTAATACAAGTTTCTTGAAATGTGACATTCTGTCAAAACAATAGGAAAGAAGCGTGGTGAGAGAAAACACATTGGGAAATCTTAAAATAATTTGCATTGCCCCACTGAATTTATAGTAGTACTTAAATACAGTTGTTTGGGTTTAAATGACAAAACATGTAGTTTCTACACTAACATAATTCAAAAAAGCGTTTGTTAAAACGGAATCAACACAATATTCATTGACAAGCATTTCAAATTTCTGAGAACTAAGAGAAGTAATACCAAAAAGTTTAAATTATTTGAATTTTACATGAAAACTGAACCGTGCTTATTGATTTTTCAAAAGGAAATCACTTTCTTCACTCGTGTTAGCATGCAAATAGAAGTGATTAAGAATGCACAACATTTAAAAGTTACATTTCTATCTCCAATGCAGCTGGTGAGAAAAATCCCACCAAGATACAAAGGAAACAAGAAGTCAAGACACTGATCTCATATGCTCAGAAGTTTGAGTGTAGAAACTTTGCTTTAATTCCTTTTTAGCTAAAACCATCTCAATCTTACTAATTCTTTTGAAAGCATTGAGCAGCAGGTGTATTGGCATCCCAGGCAGAATCCTTCTGTTATTTTCTTAGACTGAGCCACTTTACATCCATTGCAAGTAATCAAAATTAAATGCAGGGTTAATTTAGAGCTTTTGCGTGCCAAAGAAACATTGGGAAGGTATAAAAGAAGCTGTTTGGTACCTGATGTGATCTGGCTTTTTCCTGTCATGTGAAAAAATGGGGGAGGATTAAAACATAAGGGCAAGGAAGAAGAGGAATGAAAAATGCAAAATGAGCAAAATAAGCAAAGAATTAGCATGATCTGAAAATACAGCAGAATTAAAAAGGAAAACATCTAATGCACTAACCCAAAAACTATGCAGAACACACCAGCATTTGGTAAAGGCTCTCTACCCACACATACATTTATTCACACACACCTTTTTTAATCCAAATTCCTAACAAAAGTATTTTTTAACCTATTGTTCCATAATAAATTCAACTGATTATGTTTTCTAATACATCCAGAAAAAATGTAATTTCAACAGATACATATATAACCACAAATGTCTCTGTAACAGCTGCTGTGAGACTTTACTGTAAAGACTTAATAAAGATTTAATTTTCGTTCCACTAAAGCGTCTCATCTGAAATACAAACTTACATTTTACATTTACAGTATAATAAGGTTCTAAAATCTCCACCTCTTTTAACACAAAGCAACACCGAATGATAATTAGCTCTCATGGTTTACTTTAACCTCCCCACAAACCATTTGCTTCTTAACCCTGCAGCGTACAGAACTATCCTGAGACTAGGAAACTTGACACAAATGTCCAAATTAATTGTAAGTATTTGGACAAGTGAACCAAGCTAACAACTGCCCCCAAAAAAACCAAACACCTACATCATCCTAGCAAGAAATTAATTTGGATTGAAAACAAGTTTGATACATTAGAACAGCTTTGTCCTTCTTCAAAGGCCTGCATTATATGTTTTCAAGTTTTTCTCTCCACAGCACTTTTACTTTTCCCACTAAAATCCTCTACAACATCCATGGATTCCTATACCAAGACATGCACAGAGAAGCATCATGCTATCTAAAATCATAATGACATATCCAAGCCAGGTAAAATTCATTGCACCACTTCCTTTTCTCATGTTTTTAATACTGGCAAGTATGCACTAGTGGTGATAAAAGCAATGATTTTTGATACCTTTTCCTAATTTTGTTGTAAAGGCATATTTTGGAAGGCCTAGAACCATCAAAATACCAACAGAGAGAAGAAACTACTGTACTACAACTGGCACTGCCACCAGCAGTTAGCAAGATTACTGCCATCACCATTGATTCAGAGTATCAAAGAAGTTCTGTTTTTCTTTCTAAATGAATTATTCTAGTTTTGTTTCAGCTGGTTGATTTTCCATTCCTCACCTTCCCCTCAAAGGTAGGCATATAACAAAGAAACAAGCTACCTACCTGAGTAGAACACTGAAAGTATGTTGTCTATACTGGGGGCCTCAGACTTCAGCTCTGAATTTCCTCATATAAAATACATAATTCTCTAAATGTGTTCTCCTTTGGTATTTCACTGCACGTTTTTATGCACAGGACAGTTTAAAGCAATGACAGTCCTTTCTTTGGCTGGAAGTACGCTCTAGCCTCTACTGTATCTCAAACTTCAGCCAGTATTATCTCCACGCAGGTGAAACTGCAATACTATGGAGTAAAGCATTCCACTGGGGAAACGGGCAGTGGAAAGAGGCAATGACCACTTCAGTGCCTACAACGTAGCAAGCAATTACAAATGATTCAGAAATAAAAATAGGATTAAAAAACTTCTGGTTTTAGTAAAACGTGAAAAATAAAGCTAGACTCAGATAATGGTTGTCTTCATTAAGGTCGCTTATTTGATGTAGTATAATAGTAATGAGTTTCACAATTAGTAATGGTTTGTGAATATATGAAGTGCAAAATTAAAATGATTCATTCAATTTTTAAACTACGGTTATAGATGGCTTGTTCACTGCTTAATTCTGACACATCCATGTAGCCCATCACAATGAGATAAATTAGTTTGAAGTCTTGTGAGAAATAAAAAAAATTACAAGCTGTCATAACTTTGCCGGGGATAGAGTCCATTGTCTTTGTAGAGGCTTATATGATGCTACTTTTGGATTTTTATGCAAACAGTGGTGACAGCACAGATATTTTCAGTTGTTTCTGATTCTCTCCCCCATCCCACCTGGGAAGACCAAGTGAGCAGCTGTGTGGCACTTGGTGCCTGATGGGGTTAAATCACAACACGAGCAAGTATTAACTGCATGCTAGAAGTAGGCTAACTCTGAGTCATTACTGAGCTGTTTACCTTGGCTCTCTGAAATGACTTATTGTTTGAATGTTTTGATTGAATTATGTTGAAACACATAAACTTAGGCTATGACCTTCCTTCAGGACATGTTGATTTAATTATGACTTTCTTTGTGCCCATATTAAATTTTCAACAGACAAATTAGTTTTAATCAAAGCCTATACCCAATCGTCTTAAAGAACGATACAGTTACAGTAATAATAGGTATGAAGCCATGTCGAAAGAGAATTCTCAGCTACCTTCAACACTACGGTCCTGCTTCCTGCTGTTACATCTCCACAGAGCAAAGCCTTCATAATACACAGAAGAACCCAAAGCAAGAGTCTTGTCTTCAGTCACTTATCGAGAGGCTGTAGTCAACCCTGCAAAGCACCTTGCAAAAAGGACTCCTTGAGCCTGATGTAAATTTGGTGAAGGTCAGCCTCCTGCCCTGCTAACTGTGGAGTTTTCTCAAAGTGCACTTACACTAATGTTTTACTTCTGACCGGGAATGTGCTCTTGAATCTTATCTACCAGTTTTCCCCCTTCACCATTCTTTGATGCCTTGCAGAACTCCAAACGCGCACAGACAGAACTAACCCAGAAGGTACATTACAATTACAATCGTACCACAGAACCAGACTAGAGCTGGTCCAAAGCAAAACCCCCTTGGATGAGCTGCATGCTACTTGCTAGTAAGTACAGTCTTACCAACGGCATCAGTGCTTACATCAGTCTATCCATTTAGCTGAAACAACCCCAACTTGCTATGGCCTTGTGCTGTTCCAAGATGGTCAAACTGTTACTGAACTGGAATTGAGGTTGGAAGGGACCACTTATCTGAATACAGATTCTGGCCTTTGAAACACAGAGAACAGTAAAACAGATGTACTGCTGCAAAAATTGTGAAGTATAAGACAAGCTCTATATCAAGACAAACTAACTTTAAAATTCAAGGACTGTACCCAACTATACTGGAAATGCTCCAGAATATGTAATGTTTCCTTGAAAAAAGTGTACACCATTAGAAATGCAAAAGAAATCCTGTTCAGTAAGAAAAGCACTTAAACAATAGTAAAATAAACACTGTTAAAGAGACAAGACTAACAGTATATTTTGAATTCAAAGTAGGACCGTGAAAACTACTCAGCAGAAGTCACTGCACAGCACAGGAATTGTAAAGGATAACGATTTCATGCTTTCAGGAGAAGTCACAGTATTTCAACCCTTCGCTACACTTCCCTACTTACAATAGCCACACAGCTTTATTTTTACATTTACACAGCATATTATATACAATTATAAGAATTACTCTGTTTCAACACTAAAATAAAGCCAAAATGCCATCACAGAGCCAGACTGTGCATGATAAAGCAAACCTTCTATACACAGGACCTCTCAGTACGCTCTTGAAAAAGGCTTGCAAACAACTAGGACAGACAATAAAGAGAAGCAACCATGAAGTGCCAGCTCTGCATCAATTCACAGAGCAGCCTAAGGGTTTTGGTGGAACTATGGAATCAGTGGGTTGCACAGGTTATAAGTCAGGCCAGAATTTAGCGTAACAAGCAGCATCTTATAAAGCCAATAAATAGAGGTTCTGAGTAATTACCTGTTCCAAGTCTTGAAGGCATTGCTGGCTCGCTTAAATAGATAGCCTTCCATAACAATACCATTGGCTGCATCTACATTATATTCTAGTTTAGTATCATCACCGGAGTAATCCTATTACAAAGGAAAAAGACAAGAAAAAACAGATTGTAGTTTCAATTAAAAAGATCAAGTATCAGCCACGTTGTCAAAAACAGTACTTAAACAATAATCTTTTGCTTGCAACATTCACTAGTCATGCTATGACTCTCAGCCCCAACACTTCTTTAAAAATTATTTTTAGGAGATCAGATACAGGAGATTATTTTTATTTTTGAGATCAGGAATTGCAAGGTTGCATTATTTATTTTACTGTCTTTTCAAAGATTGTACAAGAACAAAGATGACTGCCTCTGAATCACAGAAGCTGCATTTCAAAGAAGAGGTGCACACTTATCTAAACCCTAGAAAACAAGTTTAATCTTTCACACAATTTAGCTTCTAGGAAATGTTAAGGTTAAAAAAACATGACCATATAAAGTGTTATCATTTGATTAGTACCTAGCATTTATTGTTAATGCATAATAAATGCTGACAGCTACTGAAAGTCTATGATGAGCGCTTTGTAGGTAATTATCACCTATATTAAAAGCCCTTGTCTTTGTATCTTTCCTGAGCTTTGCATAAATAGTATGAGTGGGATTTCTCTTGTGTTGTGAGATTTTTTCCCATCTGGACAGGCATTAAGTAGACATTCAAATGCATTAAACTTCCAATATCTCCCCTAAGTTCTGCACAAACGGAATTTAATAATGGGAGAAGAAATTTTGATTCTTCACATTCGCAGAGTATTTGAAGACCATCAACTCTTCACATAGTCTTCACTTGGTAGTATGAGATTATGAAGTCCAAGAGAACCTTTTTACATTCCAGAGAAAAATACTTAAAAGCATCTGAGTCAAAAATTCAGAGAACAAAACCCACCAACTTTAAGTGGTGGAGCACTGCCAACAACAGCCAGCCAATGCTACTGGTGTATATACTCTCCTATATATTTGGGATTTAAGCAAGCATCTCCAAAACTTCTCTCTGTAGCAGATGAAAGAAAAAGACACCAGCAATTTCCGATTCCACCCCGCCCTCCACGTATTCAGACTTGCTTTCATTCTGATCTGCAGCCAGAATCTAGCCATCTGCACACAAGGAATATTTCTTGCTCAGGTATTTGCGACCTTTATGGCAAATCATCTTGTGGATATTTCAAAGAAAAGGAAGAATAAACTAGAAGAAAAAAGTGGCAATGCGCATTGAGTCAAAACTTAAAATGAATTGCAGCCTGGTGTCGAGGACTGTATACAGCCAGCCAGTCCTGTAGCATTTTCTTAAGCTCTGTCATCTAGACAGGTAAGCCAGATCAGAAATCAGAAGACAAGTAACAAATACATACGGTGCTATCCAAGTTATCCCTAAATTGAAGCAAAGCAAGGTGCTGGCAGAGATGACAACCTAGTTATGTTTCCTTCTTCACAAACTGCAACAAGAATATGAAGCTAGAACTAGTAAAAGCAATGTTTATTTTTAATCTAGTAACAAATATCTGCTAATAGCAGCTTTACAATTTTCAGAAAGCTAACACTGCTCCACACGTCCAGCAAAGGTTGAGTAGACTAAGTAGTAAAACGTATGGCATTTATAATCACAAAGCCAAATGTCACAGTACAATTTTAACATAGTATTACACAGCTTATAACATATACAAACATTCTCAAACTGTTCATAGTTCTTTCTTTTTTTTTCCTCTTATACCTCAAAATAAGAAGAACAGAAGAACCCCCCCCAAAAGCAGAGATTTCTTTTACATCCTGGTGTTGACTCTCACCCGAACCCCCAAATCAGAAATGAACTTACCAGCTCCCAAACATAATGAAACCTGCTAAAGATTTGCATCTTCCTGCCTCAGTGTTGCCTGCAATTCCTTGACTAGTGTAAGACAATGTACACTCCCTCAGTCTTTTCTATCCAAACTACCACGTAATCACATTTTCCTTCACGTTTGGAAAACTTCTGCAGAAAATGCAATTGCCTTTTCCAATCAAGCTCCTTTAAGCTTTGAAGACACGTACAAGCATAACAGGAAAACTCCTTTGGATCATTTATCTTGCAACCCTCTTGGTCTAAGTAGTCCAAACTAGTAAGCGTTCCTCATGAAGAGCATTTAGTTTTTATTTTTAATTGTTATCCTGAATGATTTGTACTTTTACAGAGTAGATAAAGACACAACTGTATGCAGACAGAAGTTTGATATTTTCCTAACTAGGCACAGACTACCAGCCGGGGGGGCAGAGGGGTTGTTAAAGCTTCCATAAGCTTAAGCCATAAAGCTTAAAGTGAGGGGAAAAAAAAAGAATGGAACTGAACTTCATTACAATTAAAGGGATTAAAGCAGAAAAAGGAACTAGATAAGCCATGTCTGATCTTACAGCCTCTTATTTCATAATTAAAGAACAGGGAAAAGCAGTCACATTTAATTTATTTTTAATCTTGGCTCATGGAAAAGTTTAATGAATCACAAAAAATAATCAGGGCCGGAGAGAAATACATCCTTATCTTTCCAGTATCCCACAGAAGGGAATCACATGTTAATGAAACCAGTCACTTTAAGGAATATAACATTCTGAGTCACTTAAGCAAACACACAGCTGATAAAGGCTGAGTTTTAAATATCATTTATTTGCTAATTAGGAGTCAGAATTACAGTATGCTTCACCTAATTAGCTAAAGCAATTAAATTAGTATTATGGAAGTTACACTGTAGTGAAATATTACACATCTCATTCAGATTTGAAGGAATCAACATCTATGGCTTCTATTCTGATTAATTTTTCAAGCTTGGCCAACTACTGGAAGAGAAACATGCAGAAGGGAATTATACAAGTGAAATATACAATGTGCTTTTATGCCTTTTTTTCCCCAAAACAACGTTAATGAGGGATAGGAAATCAGATAGCAATAGAAAAAAAATCCACGTTTACTATTAATCTGTAGGTCACAATATATAGTAGTCTCAAGAGCTTTCAGTGAAGACATTTCTATACAGACTTACCAATTTTTCACATACACCAAGTCATTTTATAGCTTGAATGCTTTTTGTTTCTCTACAAATTTTCTTGTGACCAAAACATCACAAACCCAGCTTTTCAGGGGGCATAGTTCTAGATTCACTTCCGATATGAAGAATACTACTGTCATAAAAGCCATTCAAGTCATTTGATTAGGAAATCACAGGGAGCATATCAGCACTAACTCGGAATTTGTATTCAAAGACATTGTTTTTCTTTAAAGAAGCAGAATACAAAAGGATTTTAAAAGGGAAGGAAAGGGTAGAGAAAGAATACCAAAGAAAAGAAAAATGTGAGACGTTACTCCAGCTGTACACAGCACAACAGAAGACATTCACTGTGCAAAGCCCAGTTTAGATTCCATTCCCATCCCATAGGATAAGCAAACTGGAAGAGGAGTTGGTTAAGCTGAAATTGAAAGCGCCTTGAGGAAGAGCTCAAAACAACAACACACAAGTCACAGTTTACAGTCCAAGACAAAGTGCAAAATGTCAAGGTCATCACTGAATGTACAAGTTCCTTGAAATACTGGCACTTCTATTTTTGTGACAAGAATCTGTCTGCATTATTTCTCAACAGCAGTTTGGGTTTATGCCTGCTTTATGACTGTGGTAGCATCTGGTTTCCTATTACCTTGTTTACTCCAGATGTAAAAAGCTTTTGAATCATTCTTACTACAGCTGTTTCCTGAACAGTCTTTCAGAAACAGGGGTTTTGTTTGTTTTTTTAAATCATAGTTATTTGAATACAACGAAAACTACTCCAAGTTCCAAGCAAATGTTTTTCCTGCATCATTTCCCTGTTTACTGAAAAAAAATTATTTAGATCTACCACAAGACAAAAAGCCATAATGTTGCTTCCAAGCAATTTTTAAATGATTTTGTAATTCAACATGTTACTAGAGTAACAGGCTGCAAACTGCTCATGAAACACAAGGAAAAGATTCCTGTAACAAGGACATTTCTAGATTATTCCATACTATGTGTTGTCTCAGAATAACAAGTAAAAAAAAAAAGTGTTTCTTACACTAAAAAAAAATCTTGCACAGTTGCAGAGTGAATAGAGCACAAGAGTTAAAACAGAAATCAGACACCAATTATCTTCAACGAGAAAACAAAGTAATAGTGGTGACCAAACCCTTCCATGACTTTTACATTAGCCACTCTAACAGTCTAATTAAAAAGGATGATGATTATAAAGAAAAGTGTGATGGGTTATTTAATTAGTGCAATTATTCTGCATGCATATGCACATATATGCAAACACAGGTAGTGGGTGGGTAGGTGTGTGCACATGGGCACTTACCTATGGATTTCAGAAAAGGAACTGCTGTTTATCCACACAATGAAGAAAAGGCATCATTCTGAAGCATCAGATTAAAACTTCAGTACATTAAATGCATAAATACTTCATGGAATATTCAACTCAAGAAGCGTAAGTTTCAGTAGCTATAAAACATGTAAGGATTTGGCACTGGAAGATTTGGGAACATATGCTTAAGGGACAGCCCAATAGAAAGAAACAAGAAAAAGCATAAGAAGAGAACAGAAAACAGGCTGCCATCCTGGTCAGGCTGACTGGATGACAAAATGTTGGAAAGAACAAGATCCATATCTACGGCAGTTCAAGATTCTGAACTTGGTGGCATGGCTGGGAAAAGCAAGTAGGAAGAGACAATAAACAACCAGACAGTATGGTTTGAACAACAAACCAAAAAAAAAAAAAAAGCAGAGCACAAAGAGGAATTTCCAATAAGCATGCCCTCCAAAGCCTAGCTGCATTATTCTAGGCATTATCATCACAAAACACATTAGTAACTTGACTGACACGAGACAACATTTACTACTTGAAACACGGAACTTTAGAAGACATCTTACAATACAGTCTGAATATGCTGATTATATTTTTGCAACAGCATAAAATAGCCATTCAATTAAAATACGGAATAAATCAATCTCACTATGATTGCTGTTCGTACAAGAAACCAAGAGAATTTATACACACACACACCAGACACACCTTATCAAGTCTCACAAAGCTTAGAAGTTCAAATAGCTATTAATACTATTAGAAACAGTTTACCTGTAAAGCAGCCTTAAGCAGCGTTTGAAGAAAAAAAGTGAACATCATTGGCAACAGCAATGACCATAATTCATGCTAACAAATTATTACTAATACAGTCTATTAAACATAATTGCCCACAACTAACTTCTTTCACCAAGTACTGCTGCTCTCTAACAGCAAAACCCCCACCTACTGCCCACTCCTACAACTAGCCTTATTGAACCAAAACAAATTCAAATTTGAACACAAACATTAACCTCAGTTTTCCCATTTCCTCTTAATATTGATTCCTACTGATGATACCTGAATTGAAATCTTAGCACGTTTGCATTCCTGAATTTACTCAGATTTCAATTACGTTAGACTTTCTCTTTTTTTTTTAAAGTATGACACCTGAATAGATACAGAATGTATTTGAATGAGAGTAAGAAGCATTCCATTACCTTCACACTGGTATCTAATCCCTTTCAAAAGTACCTGAAGTATTAGCTCACTATCGGAGAGTTCAGTGGAAATATTTTTAACTTCTAGCATTATACCTGCAAAATCAATACTTATCTAGAGCTTATGAAACATCCAAACAATAGAAGTTATTCCCCCCACAATGCGAATTATCTACATTTTTCTCAATAAGCAAAAATAAGAAGTATTGTATGTACAAATCTGTCCAAAAGGGCAACTTAACATTATCACTTTCATACTAGCAAAGAGTTGAAGACCATACATTAGACAGCTGTTACAAAAGTTTACTTTAGTTCTTTATAAGCAATAGCTGCTGCCACACCCTACAAAGTGCTATACTCATTTGGCACTGGCCCGGTAAAAAGCGATACATCAGACTGGAAGGAAGGCTGTGCAGCGTGTGTATATATATATGTATATATATACACACACACATATATATATACACACACACATATATATACACACACACCTCTTCTACAGGCATACAGGAGGAAAAGATAGCAACTTTTACAACTATACCAATTCCAATCCTATCTTGGATTCAAGAGTCCTAATGAAATGTTTAGGGATCCCCATATAAATCTACTGTTCCATTTACGCTTCAGTCAGAAATGAACATAATACCCTGTTCTGCAACATAAAAATGATTATCTGCAACCCCACCCTATGCTTAATAATGTGCAAGTCTAATCATCTGTACTAAAGATAACATTGTTCACAGTTCCAATGCAGAGATGCACTGCTGGGGAGAGATGCGAGAGACAGGAAAATGTGTGTGCAGTCTACCCTTTACATTCTCTCAAGTACCTTTTGTTGAATAGTGGAGTGCTTTTGCTCCATATCTCTCTTCTCCTTTGCAGCATCTACAGCCAACTGATCCAGCTGTAAAGAGAAACAGAAAATTGGATCTTTAGATTTCAAAAGAAATTTGGCTCTGTAGATTTCATAATGCTGACAAAAAAAGAACACATTATGTCTAGACATTGCATGACTTGCTTTATTTGCATAGTAAAAAAATTAATCACTTCTCTGGTCACAAAGTGTTTACCTTTAATAACCACTGAAGCCTTGTTTAAAGCACTGCACTACCATCCTGAATTAACCTCTATGAAAGGTGTACGTTCCTTGTAAGCCTTAGGAGGAATGTTTCAAAGAACAGCATGGTGCCAAGCATATGCGACTTCTATACCGCATTGGTGCTCAGTCTCTGAAGAGAATGACTCATGCTTTAGCTGCTCTTGCTGGCTGACTGGCCTATGCAGCAGTGCTGGCACTAGCAGCAAAAACTAGGAAGAGCGAATGCTAGTGTGATTTTTCTCTTCCAGAGAAAATGAGGGATTTGCCCCAGCCAGACTTTTGCATTGATGGTTTCACTCAGGTCACCAGCAGTATTTGAGCAGGATTGCTTGGTATTGACAGTAGAACCCACCCGCTTCCAGTTTCAGAAATAATAATCTGATTTTGCAAACAGACTGTCACAATAGAGAGGATTTGATTAGTTATTTTTCTTATCACAGACTTTGTAGGGATGCTACCAAAAACTTGTACATCCATGTCTATAATATGGCCCTTTTATTTTTTTCTTTTTGAAACCATAAGGAGGATAAAAGGTAGAAAAATAAGACATGCTGTTAGACTGCAAGTTTGTTTGTACAGGCTCTGATTTATAACTAAGTAATATGGTGAAGTGGAGAAGCAGATGCTACCTGTACATGAAATGCTACAGAATCAGATAACTCCTCCTTTATCCGCTCTGTAAGGCCCAAGTGCCATTATCCCCACTCACAGCATCCTACTGGACAACGGCACAACTGCATTACCTAACACAGCTGTACAGCCCACGGCTTTACACCACGTGTGAGGCAGACCTCGTTCTACTCCAGACCTAGAACCAGGAGACTACAAACAACGTGCAACTACGGTTTTCCAGCTTAAGTCAGTCATGAGGCAGAGGGCACTATATGAATAACAGAACTTCCCATTTACACACAAATTATATCATCTCCACCCACTCTTACAGCCACAAATGAAAACCTCTGCCAACTCGGTCATCTTTCTCAGCGCTGCATTTCCCCCCTTTGAAATGATACACATGAAAGGGGGGAAAAGGGATGCTAACTGGCTCCTACACCCCTGTATCAGACAGCCCAACAATTACAGCCCCAGACCTCCCAGCCATCTGATGGTTCCAATTCCACACTCTGCTAATTTCCTGCAGTCTTCTCTCTCTGGCTTGTTTAGCCCAAATGGCCACATGAGCACTTCCAGTCTATCTCGTGTTCATGTTAACAAAGAGGCACTGGCACACGCCAGAAAAGCTGTGGATGCCCCATCCCTGGAGGTGTTCAAGGCCAGGTTGGACAAGTCCCTGGGCAACCTGATCTAGTGGGTGGCATCCCTGCCCATGGCAGGGGGTTGGGATGAGTGTTATACTTGTGTGACAACAATGATTCCCCTACAATGATCTCATTGACAAGTAATACCAGCCTGACTTAAAACATCCAGAAAGCAAAGCTGCTCAATTCTATTCCATCATGTGAACCAAATATTTTGAAAACAAAACAAAAAACCTACAATTGTACTACTTAAGACCACTCTAACTTTAATATTTCATGTGCAGTTAAACCTTGTGATTAGGATCATACACAACATTTACCTGTAAATGAAAATTCACTAACAAAAGCAGTTCATAGTATTTTCAGAAAAATCTAACAAATGCCTGTTTCAACATACCTTCTATCTAACCCATCAAAGGCAGAAACTTCAACCAATACAACCGGCAAAATCATCAACAGTTAAACTTCAATGAGCTTTTTACAAGTCTGCTTCTGTAGGAAAAGCTATCCATTACTTAAAAGCTAAGGTCTGCTACAGGAAAATAATTCAACAAGTTGTACAGCTTCAGGGCTTTCATTGTTTGTCTTTGCTCCACTGCCAATATATTTCAAACACTCAGCTTTGGATTCTTCTAAGTTTAGCTCCTTCAGTTCCTCTGACACCTGCACCAAAATGAGTATTACACAACACTCGTTCCAGGTGAAGCAAAGGGATGACCAGCCATTCAAAAATAACCTCATGTTCCTAACTCAAGTAATCTCTAGCTGCTAACATAAACCACTACCAACTACACAGTTCTGGTCTCCTTTCCAATCCCCTCCTCTGAAGGGATACAAAATACATTCTGTACTCTCACAACACTGCAGTTCAACAGTGACAACTCCAAACGGATGGATGTGAAGGCACATGGTCAGCTACAAGCAATCACACGCACCTGAACCTTTCGATTGCTATTAGTACACCAAACACAAGGGGCTGAGGCTGAACAGCCTCTTCCCTTCTTGATGGAGATGCCAGCTCAAGCAGCCTCTTTTCAGCTCCATCATGTACTTTGCCACACATGCTTGAACACACAGAAGTATATCCTTCTCTGACAGGCATCTGTACAACTAATTATAATTATGAAGACCCATAGTAACCAGATTAGGGTACTAATCTACCAGAAGAGTAACTCCAACAATCAAATGTCTAAGTAGTAATTTTCTACAGTTCTCCGTCTGCTTCACTGCACAGCCACACAAGCAGGTTGAGAGGCACAGATGACAACAGCAATGGGGCAGAAATATGCAGCCAGAACTAGGAACTGTTTCAAACCAGGACAGAACAATGTAATTTCATAAACATTCAACAATGTATCTGCTTGAGAAAAATGCAAATATATCTGTTTGCTGCCATTTATTTGCTTTCCTATATGGATTGGCACTCAGAATTTGGGTTGGCTTTGTTTTGTAGATCAGGCTGTGGAGTGGAAACAGAGGGTGTTGCATCAGTGCAGTTGTTGCAATTCAGACTGAGGAAAAAAAAAATGGTACAAATATTTCCAGCTACACTCACTTGCACTGAAAGCAAGTCAAGAGACACTGCTGAGCCTTCTTCCTGCACCACAGACAGATCTTCAAGTGAATACTTTATGTTCCTAAACTATTTTGCATAACTATTTTCACTGTCTCTTGTGTGCAGCTGGCCACAGTACATGTAATGAATCCTTCACTGAAAACCCAGAAGTTACAATTATGTGTTCTTAAAGAACAGAAAAGGGCAAGAAGGATTTAGAGTATGAACTCAGTTTTGCACCAATTATTAAAAATTGATTTGTTTTTTATGGTCAACTTTAAATTGCTAACATCAAGTTTTATTTTTACATACCAAACAATTTATGCAGTATATAACATATACAAATTGAAGAAAACAAATATTACTTTTTTCTTGTTAAATACGTAAGATGGGGCACGCACACAATTTTTTTGAAATGAAAGAAAATCTAGTGCCCTAAATACAACAGAGTACCTCAAGTGGCATCATGTGGCTATGATTAGGTATGTAGATCCCAAATGCAGTATTAATTTTAGTAAAAAGACAACTGACTAACAACGTTAATTCAAACCACTTAAGTATTTTAATGCTTTGCCTTTATCAAACTCGTTTCCTTTTTCTTGAGTAAATCTGCAACGTATCTGATATATACACATTTTCTTCCATTTCAGTGTATAGTTATTAATCTGTGAAGTAATTTCTTACCTGTGCACCAAGATCTTTCATATAGGGACCAAGCTCGCTGAAAAGGTCATAGCCTTGGTGGAAAAATGCCAAATGGGCGTACATAAATGATAACATCTGGAAGAAAAGAAGTAGATATTAAAAAAGCTAAGTATTTCAGATATGTTCTTTAACTAATCCACCCGAATAAACCGAACAAAAAAGGGCAAAACAAATTCCATGGTTATTTTCTGGTATGTCGTCATCTTGCAGCTTTACATCAATATCTTGTGCAGCTTCCTCTGTTGTAAATAAACATGCGAGGCAAAGGCAGCTAAGAACCATGCCAGAAATCTCAGAAATGAGTTGTAGGATTACCCCATTGACAAAAGCTAGTTAAGGGCAGAAAATTGCTTGTAATTCTTGTAATTTAAGAAACTTCTGTTAACTCCTGTTTAATTAGGACATGTACAATAGAGACTACAGAATATATTAATGATCCATAACCATAACTTCCATCAACACAGCTTATACGAATGTCCAGTCTTAAAAAATGGAAACAAGCTGGGAAGATGCAGAGCACAATGGCAAGCAGCTATAAAGCTGCAATTCATCTAAAATTTTTGCTATCTTTAAATAGCATTTAATTTAAACACAACTTTAGACCTTTGAAAGAAAAGCACCATTTAATCTGGTAATCTATTTCGCAGACAGCATACCAAAGCATATCATGTATTAGCTGACTGCGCTATTTATACAAAAACACCATTTTTGTAGAAAGAGCTGAAACCATCTTAGAGCAAACTACAAGTACTTATCGTTTATAAATGAATATAACAGGCATTAAGAGAATTCTCAGCAAAGTTCAATTTTAACTCTGAAACATGTAATTTACGTTTTCGCTGCTCATTTTGTTAAGTGTTCATATCTGCACCATAATGATTGCCAAAAACCAGCTAAATATCTAAGCCAGGTTATAGGAAAGGCCAGGCTGCCCATTGCAAAGTGCCAACTGTACTAGTAATGTTTGATGGGCAAAAGGACAAGTTCACTTAATATATTTCTTTGCAGTCACATGTTTAACTTCGGATGTATTTAAATATATTCTAATACAGAAATCAAAGTGTATCTTACCGATTTTAAGATTTCTGATCTTCTTTTAGACTGAAGAACATTGATCTGGAAAAAATAAGTTGCTTATTTTATTCAATTTGCAAGTTCCTCCCACAGAAGTAAGCTTCAGACTTGTTCCAAATAATCATACCAAAGCTTAAAACATCAGACAAATATAACTCAATGTCTGATTTCACAAAGCACTTCCAAAGCTGCAGAAGATGCATGCTAATTTAGTAATATCGCAGTGATGCCATTATAAAAGTTTGCCAAGATAGAATTCCATAGTTATAACCCCATAAGTAAGAAAGTTGTGACTCACTTCCCCTTGGGCTAACACCATCTCAAGTGTCCTAAAACTTGGATATAGCCCCAGCCACTAAAACGAGCAAGATTGCAACATCGTGAATAAGTAGCATTTCATATATACTTGCACTTTTAATCTGTCTGAAATCCCTGACCAACAGTGTTGCCCTAGAATCTTGAAATACTTCACTTTATATAGAAAAAAGGGACATTTTATTTTTGATGTTCATCTGATTCTTCTATTCTTTGTCCCCTAATCTTTCAACTTGCCGTCTTACATTTCCTACATTTGCTTTAAAAGGCCCATAGAGCAGGGAAAAACATTCCATTTTGTAATTTAACACCTATAGATTAGTTTAAAGATTCCAGCAGAAGAAATAAACTTGCTGAAGCTATAATCAAAATCAGATTGTACTTCCATACTCAAACAATCAGTATTTTGGAAAATCATCTGCAGCAAAAATAAAACCTGTACAGAACAAACCCTCAACTTATAGGACAAAAAAAAAATGGAGGAAAGCAATGGTTTTGAAGTACAATTTATTTAAAGTCAATACAGCTATAAAGAGACTACTGTTGTGAAGCCACTTGTCCAGCAGAAGAGTCACAGAATCACAGAATTGTCTAGGTTGGAAGAGATCTCCAAGATCACCGAGTCCAACCTCTGACCTAACACTAACAAGTCCTCCACTAAACCATATCCCTAAGCTCTACATCTAAAGGTCTTTTAAAGACCTCCAGGGATGCTGCCTCAACCACTTCCCTGGGCAGCCTGTTCCAATATCTAACAACCCTTTCGGTAAAGAAGTTCTTCCTAAGATCCAACCTAAACCTCCCCTGGCACAATTTTAGCCCATTCCCCATCATCCTGTCACCAGGCACGTGGGAGAACAGACCAACCCCCACCTCACTACAGCCTCCTTTAAGGTACATATAGAGAGCAGTAAGGTCAGCCCTGAGTCATCTGAGTAGAAGGGATTCCTAAGGGTGAATTCATTTTTTGCCTGCACTAAGAGATACTAGAACTTTTCCTCACCCCTCTAAATACACCTTTATCACAGGAACTGTTCAGCTTTAGAACAGAGAAATTGCACAAAGCAAACGAACTGCAGGGCAATGTGCATACAAGGGACTGGCCTACAGCAATGACTGCCAAATTCTCCCCCCCACACCTCTCCAACAGGTCTCTGCCAATTTTTTCTCTTCCTAAGCACTGGAGAGTCTCCCTTCCTTCACCTCCCTCCCAGGCTCCCCAACGCTGCTCTGCTCTCATAGCACTGAGCGTAAGCACATGAACATAAGCAGCAGCCTAACGAGGCAAGGAGGCACCCACTGTGCTGCAGCCACCCCTGCTCCCTGTCCCTGCAGCTCCTGCACCAGGTGAGCTGAAGCAGGGCCCAAGCAGCCCAGAGTCTGACTGATGGCACAAGCCGCAGTAGCTGAGAAACAATGATTCGGGCTCTGAGAGGAGCATTTCAGCTCAGTAATGAGAAGAGCACACGATGCTAGCTCAAGTGAGAGGTGCCAAACTCACACCATTTGAGTACAATTCCAATACACGTCTCTAATCCACTCTGTATTGAAACGTGAGTAGAGAAAAGGGGGCTCTAAGTCATCAGCTCCAGTCTCTTCCTATCACACTCACTCAAATCATAATCTCTGTAGGCAGCTCACACGCTTGGACCCCGTAACAGCAAGGAGCACAGTGCTGTAACAAGCTACTGGTTCAAAACTTCAGCTGGGCTTATAGGAGTGGGCACTAACATTTCCTGCAGCACAACAGATGCTTGATTGCACTCATGGAAATGGTGTCAGTACAATCAAGTGCTACGTAATTCACCTGACTTTTCAGACATTGAAATGAACTTTGTCCTTGGCGTCCAAGAGACACAAAACCAGCGTTGATCACTGTGTGCGCTCCAGCTCATCAGATGGATGACCACTCTAGTGGGGGCTTTGAAAATTCTGCCTCACAGGCAATACATACACACAGGCAATATATACAATTTAAAGAACAGGAACTAAGCTTTAAATAACCAGCTGGATTGTCACAAATCAAGGTAACTCTTAATATGAAAACAATTTTAAAAATAATTGTTCTGTGTTTGTATGATCATGAGAACATAGATGCATTTAGGAGTTCACACCCCTTGTGCCATCTGAGTTACGCAGTCCTGTTCTGCTGGAGTTATGGGAAACCACGAGACATGAATTGGAAGGGGCCACAAAAATTTATTATTTCACAGGCTTCAAAACAGTAGGACAAAGAACACCTCAATGCTCTACAGCAGATCCACACTAAAAAACAAAACACTAATGTTCTTGACTTCACCCATGGTACAACGAACTCCTAGGTTCCAAGTAAAGTTGGATTTGTTAAATAAAACTCAAAGCAAACAACTGAAATTGTAGAGAGAGACAACATTCTAGATCAGAATTATCCACTGAATCTGTGTTTGTTAGGCTACAGTTTATTATTGTTTCATTTATTGTTATTACTTTAAATAAGTAAGGAACTACAGCATAGCCAGCTTACAAAATGCATTTAGGTAAGTATTGCTAAATTTGAAGAGAGAACATTATTGCTGCACTTACCTGAAGAACATAATCCAAAGCTATGTGCCGAAAACATTTCCGTGTTGCAGTCAAAATATTGGTTGCTTCCTCTACTTCATGCTGTTTATTTCTTTGAACTTGAGCATTTTTTACTAGAGCATTCTCTTTTTCTTCACTAACTTTTTCAAACTGTTTCTTTGCATCTTTGAATTTCTTAATATCTCTAAAGAAAATGAAACATAGATGACAAATAAATTCCAAAAGACAAAGTAATTGTTTAAAAGAAATACTAAACAGACCACGTTACACTGTTAGAGCTAATTTCTTTGTTTTCACATTCTTTAACAAATGCTCATAACAAACAGAAATCATACAAAGTACAATGGCAGCCTTCCTGTCCTCCTCTTCTGGGGGAAGGAAAAACTGAAATTTAAATGCATCTCATGCTCACTGGGAAAAGCTTTAGTAATGAATTTTCTTCTAAGGCTGGACAACAGCACATAATAAGATTACTAATTGAAACTGTTTTGATTTCAACATTTCTGCAGATAGATTTAAAGCCTCTGATTTTGAGTGATTTTTGCCAACTTTAATATGCATTTCTCAACCTATGGCCAATGGCTCTCAGAAAAAGCATTTCACCAAGTCTCTGAAGTCAGACGCTTTTAAATTCATTTTTATATATGATTTTCCCAATTACAAGTGCAAGTTAACTTACTCTTTAACAAAAGTCTGAAGCTGTGCTTTAATTGATCTTTGGGTTTGGTCAAACAGGATCTGAAAGAAAAGTATTAACATGTAGTTCAGTAATTTTGGCACACTCATAAGTTTTCATTTTAGATATGTACAGACAGTACTTAGGAATCCTTTCTATAGCCCCTTGTAAGCCACAGCTTTGCTCACCTTATTGAGAACTCTCAACCTAACAATAGGTTTTTAAGTTTATTCTGTGTGTCAAACTGAATACTTTTTCACATTATATGTCACATCTAGGGTTAAAAACAACTTGCTCTGAAAACCTTTGCAGAACTTCATTGCGTAGCAAAAAAGAAAAATGGAAATAGTATAGCAATAAAATAGGGCTGATAGTATTGCACCAGCTCACACAGGTGTTTATACAGGAAGGCATGAAGTTGAAAACTGAGTTACCCATGGCACAAATTACCTTGATGTTACATAAAAAAATAATTATTTCCTAAATTCTCAGAGGCACCTCAATTTTGAGAGATGGGGCACCACTCTTCCAACACTACAGTAAGTGAAGTGAAAAAATCTTTCACGATACCTTTGGAAAAAGATGGGTTTGAGTAAAGTGTACCAAAACTGGCATTGCTGCATGCCCATTTGCAGCAACACACTGTTGGCACAGTGCAGAGATGTTGACGCACAGTGCAAAATCAAAGTAGTAGAGTGAAACCACATTCACCAAAGCAATGGCAAAAGATCTAGCAAGATATCTCAGAGCAGTGTACTTCACCTTCTGTGAAGTCACCTCTTCTGTTGGCACCTGGACAACAGAAGAGGTTCAAGTTCAAGTGCAGCACCAATGACACGGCAAACTATTTGCACAGCTTCACTAATGCAACTCAACTTTGACCCACATTATAATTCAAATCCAGTTCTTGTTTTTTTAAAGATGACTGGCAGTCTCTGTTCACGAGCTATGTTGAACTACGTTCTCGATGGTGAGATCTGGACAGATCTTAAGGTTTAACCCAAGATCAGGAAATTGATTTAAATACTTAAGTGTCAGGAAGATTTGTTTTTTTCTTCACAGGCCAAAACCAAAGCAATCTGAGGCACAGTTTTTGCACAAATACATGTGGTTATCATGGAGAATTAGAAAAGAACTACTATTAAACCAATCAAACTCTAACACCAAAACCTAAAACCATGCAAAACTGAAGATGATACTGAAACTGTAAAAATAAATAATTAATAACATCTTCAGATAATAAATTTGTAAATGAAAAACACCTACAGCTGAACTGCTAAGAAGCACAGTTGCTCCTTTTTCGAAGTGTTCTAAGCCATGCTTCTTAGCAACTTGCCTAAGATTTGGGGGGGGGGGGGGAACAGGAAGGGAATAAATCAACTTATTCAAATTGTAAAGTTTGATAAATTTTTTAAGTTTCCAAGGCCAAAGCACGCCTGAATGTTCAACAAATTATTTTCTCTTGCATCCCCAGAGACCCTGGTAAACGAATGAAAACACACATTCCTTCAGCTTTACATCTCTCTTTCACATTTCAGGACAGAATGGAACAGATCGATGGCTACAGGACAAATCCTTTTCCTATTAATCACTGTGCTGACCTGAAATGATGCCCTCATTTCCCACTTTTCTATACCTCTCATTCTGCATTATAGAAATAATAAAAAAAGATCATGAGAAAAAAAAATGAAGAGGTGAAAGAATACAAGGAAGCAGCAGCTATTCCAACTGAACAATCTCTTCCAAAGGGTATAGATTTAAGCATTAAATAACAGCATTGACAGAACAAGTCAAGAACTGAGTTTTAGGTCCAATAGTGTTTTCTTGAAACACGTTCTCAGTCTTTGTCACCCTACTCACAAAATCTGGGAAGAAAAAACACAAAAACATGTAGTACCAAGTACTGACAGCAGAACCCTTATCAGCTTGTTTTTTTTCTTTCTAGAAAAAAAAACGAAGGAAAGAAAATACAACTGAGTTTAAGTCATCTACTAACAGTGGTACCACACCCTCTATCCAGTCTCCATTCTTGAAAGCTTGAGACCAAACAGGATAAAACACTAAGCAAGCTGCTCCAACCCCAGAGGTGACCTTGCTTGAGGCCGGCAGTTGGACCAGACATCTCCTGAGGCCCCTTCCAACCTGAACTATCCTTTATCTAGCAGTAATACAAGGAGCATTCTGAAGATCCTGTTTGTACTTTGACTTTGTGGGGAAAAAAAAAAATCAGATAAAAAACAGATAACTAGAATAGATGAAGTACTTCTTGACAAGCTGGAAGTCATACTGGGACTACTCCCACTGCTGACATTTAAGCTTGCCAGTGCCTGAGGAGTGCACCAATCAAGATCAATACAGAAAGAATATAACCAGATGGCAATTTCCACTGATTACTGGACTCCCAGAAGCATAAGCCCTACAATTCTACTTACAGTAACGGGGGGAGGGCACATTAGGCAGAAAAATACATACACACAATTTTCCCAAATGAACAGAACAAATTTCCCAGCCCATGATCCGACTACCTTTACACCTTCCAGCACATTACCTTTCACATGCTACAAAACAAGTCTGAGAAAGCTGCTATGTGCCACCAGCTGCAAAAGCCACCTGTCCCCCCCCCATCAGTGCAGATGTCACATCAGTCTGGTCCTTAGCCTTTTCCATAGCTAAGCCACATACAAGAAGAGAGACAGTAACCCACATCCCACTGGGACCATCTCCTACCCCTTCCCTCCTTTTCCTGCAGGGTGCCTGCTTTTCCTCCTTTCTTCCTCTAGCTCTCCCCCACTCATGGGGGCTCTCCTGCCAACGTGGTCAGCAACTGAACTGACACTGAGCTATTAAGTCCTGCTGAACTAAGTAGATTCACAAAAAGCTAAGCCGGGCCACAGCGTAAATCTGACAAAGCCCTACTTTAGAATCCCATACCATGCCTCACTCCTTATGCTTGTGCCTTTTGACAGGAGCCACTGTTCTACTTAAACGTGCTGGAGCACAGCAAGGAAGCAGAGGGGAAAGAGCAGGACAGAACGCAAGAAAAACCCTACTTTGCTTTGCAAAGTTTTCTTTTAATATGGCTTGGTCTTCGCTATCCGCACTCAAACTGTCCCAGAGGAAGATCTGGGATATGCAAAATCTTTGCCAAAGCCATAATCACATAGAACAAGAATAACAGTAAGAACGTAGGTCCTAGGTGAGGTGTGTCAGGAGCATACATAGAGCAAAGACATGGTTAAGAGGGTAACCAGCGGCAAGAAGTACCATGAAGAGTTAAGTGACAGCCAACTTGACTCACCTGCTCTGAAACTGCTCACACACAGTGACCCCATTACTGCTGCTTTGAACCTTTGCACTCACTCTTCATTGTATCACTGTCCACTCACTTCCCTCTCTACTATTTTCATTATATTTCATTAAGAGCTGTAGATATCCAACTCAACAGTATTAATCCACTTCCCTTTGTTTTCCTTCCTTCTAAGCATGCATTTTAGAAAATGCCGTTCAAACAAGTTTGTTAACATTAATCTAAACCCGTAAGGCTGTGGCTTTTTTTTTCCCCTCATTACTTTTTAAGCTCCTAGGGGTAGGAAAAAAAACACATAACACCAAAACCCACACTCCCAAATTTTTAAGTGTCCTGCATATCTTCAGCACTTCGGAGATGACTGAGTTGCTCTCCAGCAATTTTCTGGAAAAGGAAAGAAAAGCAGAAGGTGCCAAGGGGAGAAGAAAACAGAAGAGAGAACACATGCCTTTGGCTTTCACAATGCAAAACTGAACTCTTGTCAGAGAAGGAAAAATCAGTTTTCAATCCAGGCAAAACTGAGCTTTCTGATGAAGTCTGATACACAACAAGTCACTATTAGGCTTTAATCCCGGTGTTTTCTTCTTTCTTTACTCTTTAACTTGCTCATATATACCAAAAAGAAAACTACACCGAAGTCAGAGATGCTTTGTTTTGTCCATTGCAGAGAATGAAAAAAGGTAGAAAGCACAGAAAAGGTAATTCCAGTGAAGAAATAAGCAGATGGTCACTTCTCCCCATCAGTTTAATTAAAATGAACCTAGAACTGTCTGTCTTACAGCAAGCACAGCAATTGACTTTAGCAAAGCTTACAAATTTCAAACAACAAAAAAAAATTGCAGAGTTGAATATTTATAAATATTTAATATGCATTACAAATAAAACACAAGTAGCAAATGAGAAATATTTAATAACACTTTTCAAATACTATCAACAAGAAAAAAATATTATCCTATTATTAAATAGGACTAGACTTAATAGATCAGGGTCATGTTCCATCTAAACTACTTACATTGTGATAATTGATCATTTCCTGTAATGTATCAGAGAACTTTGTCAAGCTAGTCTGTAAATAAGTTAAAAAAAAACAAGTTGTTAAAGTTGAGTCCTACTAAATACACAGCACAAAAACAATGTTTACAGTGTTCGGTAAGAAACTTAAGAATCATTTTTCCTTAGCATGATTATTCCAACTAAAACATTATGCTAAGAGAACATGGGAATATCATCAAGTAAATCTATTACCAACAACAAAAAATGTTACTGCTACCTATAATATAAAGGGGAGCAAACTGAAGGAAAGCAGGAAAATACAAATTTAGTTGACTAAAGCTATGGGAAGGCTGCATGTTTTAAAACATAAATTTATAATATTTAATATTAATGTACTATATATTTATTCATATTTAACACTAACTCCAAAAACCCGGTTAATATGTCATAATCATCAGAACATTCATTTATTGTGGGAACTGCTGCTTCACAGCTAACATGTTTAGCAACATCAACATGAATCCATAGAAATAATGTCCCAATTAAAACCAGTTACAAAATAATGATCCCTGATATATTCGGCTAACTGCTTATCTGACAGTAAGTGTAAGAAAACCTAGTTGGAATCAAATAATTTAGTATCTGATCTTAAGTAAAACCAGGCTGAGTTTTAGGGATTTTGTCATCACTTGGTCATCGAGTTACAACCAAGCACACTTCCAGACAACAACAGTCTCAGTCACACAAGGGCTATACTGAAGTTCACAGGCATTACGTATTCAACCAGTGTAAGACACATACATGTGACTGATGTTCTGTTACATAACATGCATTAAACATGCATGATATACAGAGATCTGCACATAATTACACCTACATATTACACAACTTCATTTCAAACTAACTCAGGAAATATTAAGTGTTCCAAATTAGCTCAATGAGATGTCAATCTGAGGTTACAACTTCAAAGTTGACTCTGTACATATAAAAATCTAAATTTCTGTGTATTAGAGGGAGCTAGATCCAGAACCCAAATGATCAATGCAAGCAACGTAGTTGCAGAGAACTGGCTTTATTTAGCAAAGTAAACAGGGAACCTGTTCACCACTGCAAACTGTCTCTCTACTCTTCCCAAAATGGCTATTCCTATCCAAAGAGATTTTCTGGGGTTTGGAAAACTCTCATTATCTCAGGTTAAAACCAAAATGAAACACAGACACATGCAGGGCACCACAGCCAAAAAAGCTCACTCTTAAGGCATATTTCAAATAAAAAAGAGCAACAAGACAAGTAATAGTATGAACCTCAACTACTTCTCTTGCCAAATGTTGTATTTTGCCCTTTTAAAGTTACGCTTTTCTACTTCCATTTTAACTTCAAGAACTTACCTCAACCAACGCATCTTTACAGGAATATTGTGCAAGGTCTCGAATTCCGTTCATAAACTGCTTGTTGGCTGTGCAGAACGCTTTCCCAGTATCAATCATTGCAATGCAAAGCTTTACCAGCTAATAAAAAAGAGAAAAAGCAACATGGTAAAAGGTTTGGGTTTATGTTTTTCTTAGTTTGTTTTTTAAACACCAATATATTTTTCTTCACTTTTGGTTTATGGCTTAGTGTCCTTTCTTCCGGAGAGGAGGGAAAAGCAGATAGTATAGCCCAGAAATCACAACTGTAGGACAATACAGCTGAGTATAATAGTATAATATGTCTAACCAAACAAAAGAAGTTGCCATCCAAGCCTAGACGAATTACCCTTGGGCCATAGTTATTTCAGCTCACAAGCAAGAAGCCTGGCTTTAGGTTAAAGCATTATATTAGATCACTTACTTCATATTACAATTACACTGCTTAAATACTTACCTTGTGTACCAGCTCAGAAGTACAGAAGAGCTAAGGGGGTTGAGGTGCTTTTGCTTTGAGGAGTACTAGGACACTGTCTCAAAGTAAAGATTAAATGGATTTTACATGATAAAATGGCATTTTTGACACTGGCCTTCTGCAAGAAGTTTGGCAGTGAGGGTCAAGGCCCTCTAAGGAATTTGAGAATTCTTCCCCTCATGCCCCCAAAGGACCCCTTTAGCCCAGTGGGAAACAGACTTTGAAGACAGATGTTTATATCCTTTAAGTGCTTACATATTCAGTCTCACAAAACAGATTAGTCACTCCTACAGTAACAACGTATCTTAGCCATCAGTGTCACCAACATTCACACTCAGGCCTTTGAATAAAATTTTTTGAAAGAGAAAATGGTTACACTACTTATTAAAAAAAAAAAAAAGGAAAATGTCTTCCCACTTAAAATTACACTTGACACTGACTTTGCCTCTGTGCAGCCAACTCACAGCTGCCAAAGCAAAGGTCCACATTCAAAACACAGCGAAGGAGGTCAACAAGTGACATCTGTCTGCCACATTATAACAAAAGCAGCAAATAATTTTAGGTATTTAACATAAAATACAGAGACAGGAGAGTTTCTGGGGACGTATAACAAACAAGCCATGCACAAAATGCTAAGAATAAAAGCCTCCAAATACTACTGGTTAGAGAAAGTGACAAATGAATTGCAATGCCCTGAAACGATGCTACACATGGTGTCTATTTTATATAGATGCACAAAGCATGACAAAAAGCAGGATAAAAATTTACAGTAGTGAAGTCCTCCAGACTGCAGGATGGATATGTGTTTATATACACACACCCCTATCACACCATAATTGTGCCTGCAGACTACCAGAGACAAAGCATTGACTTGGGATTTCTACAACAAAGACTATGCAGATGTGGCCACGGCCACGCTGGCTCACGCTGCAGTCTCTGGGTTGACCAGGTCCATCCCCTCTCCAACAGCCACCTCCCAGCTGTGAATTTGAGTTACACCAACCCAAACACATACCTTGTTAGACTTTTTCCAAAGCAGACTTTGTTGAATTAAAAAGCTTACCTTGTCAAGTTTCAGTTCCAGTTCTGTCACATCTCCTTCTACTTCTTCTAGAGCTGCCCTGCATGGATAAAAATGTTTCCCTGTAAAACTTTATACAAGAATACTCTGGGACTCAGGGGAAGGGGCTGGGACACGTTCACTTAAATCATTTATTGCCATTGCAGCTTCATGTAAATTGCAACTATTTAAATCAGCACAGATTTAAAATCAGCATAGATTTAAAGTAAGTACAAAAACTGCAGAAAAATTGACAGTAAAAAAAAAAGGGGGGGAAAATCACTTTACTAGAAAAAAAAAAAAAGATAAACCAGATGGCTTCATAATAAGGTTTTGAGATAAAATAGTGTTATACCTTTATGACTATTTAAATGTTTCCTCTATCACTGTACAGACAGTAACTTATTTGTCTGGAGGCAATAACCACGGCAAGAAATTAAGAGTCTGAGTAAAACTGCATTTTTTTTTTTTGCTGACACTGCTGGCTCAGAGAGGCAGTCCTCTCCTCGCTCCTTCTGCTAAACTGTGGCTATTGAATAAACTGCCTCACAGGAAAACTAGCAAAAAATACAGCATTTGCCATGAGTCAAGTGACTTGCAATAAAGCTCAAGATACACCCTTACTTAAATCATTTGCCTCTAGTCTAGACTGGTTCCATCTTTTGGGCCAGTCGAATTTCACATGCCAGTAAAAGTTGCCTTCATAAAACATTCTTTAGAATAACTCTTTCGGCTAGAGGGCTGATGTTTCCTTTGATGCCCCCTTCCCTGTTTATTGCTACGTGGAGAAAAAAAAAAAAAAAACAAAAAACAAAACAAAACAAAACAAACAAACAAACAAAAAACTATAAAACAGGAGACTGGGAAAGGAAGGCACTTTGTTCAGAAAGCTCACAAACAGAACATACGTTTTATCAGGCTACAAAACCTTGAGAATGTGAACATACCCATCTCTAGCAACAAATGCTACACTACAAAAACCTATCCATGGAGGCTGTGATTTCCCGTTACAAAAAGGTTGCCAGAAGAGCTGTATTCCTGTCCCTTGCTCCCATCATGGGGCGCCTCATTCAGCTCCTCCAGCCGAACTGCTCACGGAGCCACACTATTCACCAACAGCTGTCTGCCGCAGGGGAAATAAGAATTAGTAGGAAGTTTTCTGCAATGCTTTTGGAAAAATCAGATCAAATATTTCACGTTTCGGTCCCAGCAAAAAAAAAAAAAACACACCACGCTCTTCCTGGAAAAAGTGAGACCAGCGGGGAACTACAATTTGGAGCAGGAATTTCTTGAGCCAGCTTTACCACCGAGGAGAGAGCACACAGAACCACAGCTTTACTGTCTCTTGCTAATTCCGTTCTAGTTCACATGAGTTCAAGCCAAGAATAAAAAAAAATAAAAAAGCCTGGATCAGGCCCCAAATGCAGGAAAAGCAGTTTTTACAAGAACAGCTCTGAAAAACACTGCCAGTTGCCTGCAGTGCTGATACACAAGGCATGACATTCCCAGCTTTCTGTACGTTTCACCAATACATAGCTACATTCCAGTCCTGTATCTGAAGGCATTCCCACAGCTACATCCTGGGTTTTTATCTAAGCACATTCCCATACAGCTACATTTTGGCTTCTGCCTGTTCTCTGAGTTCACACCATAGAGGCTTTCAGGCAAAGTCAAATTCTCTTACTTTCTTCTTTTTCTTCCATAAATGATTAACTTTCATTGAAGTCTAGAGATTTAAATCTTGTTTCTGAAAGAACCGGGGGGTGCAAAGGAAGGAAAGGATAAACATCCCAATATTTAGACTGCTATATTGTATTAGTTTGCTTATAATTACAGTGCAAACAATTTTGTTTGTTTCTTTGGCATTAAAAGAAAAGCATGATTAAGTAGCTTGTTTACTGAATTGCAGGAAGATCAGATAAGAGATTTTTTGTGTGTGTATTTAACTAGCAAAGAGTCCAACTCCACAGAACTTAATGAGCTAAAAAGGTTGTGAGAGATTTAAGATTAAGAGGGGAGATAAAGGCAGCTGGAGCGGGCAGCGAAGGCAACACATCTGCTCAATAATCACGGTTGTACTCACCAGGGGGCGGAAGCTGTAAGGGAAAATAAGCTAAACTGAAATAAAAGCCAGGGCAGGACCTCAGAAGACTGAAAAAAAGAGGGCACGTCAAAAAGCAGCATGAAGCAAAGCAGAGACAGACAGGATGAGCAAAGGGAACACGCAGCCCCTCCGCTCGGCTGGCCACAGGCCCCCAGGCCGGCTGCCACCACCAGGCCCCACACTGCATACCGCCAAACCCATCCCCGTCCCTATTTCTCTGAAAAAATGGCAGCTTTGACTGCTTCTGTCACATCTTAATGAGTAGAGAAGTTCCCTTCACACACAGTATCTAACCAACGCCAGCTTGTGAGTGTATGGGCGATGGGTCAGGGTGCCCTCTGGCCATCAGCGAGCAGACACACAAACCTGATAACCTATTAACATGACAGCACCCATCTACGCAGAGAAATCATTTCATACTGGGTTAGGGAACACATTAAGAACAGCTGACCTGAGCTGGGCTATGTTCATGTTGTTATTTTTTTCTTAATACTTCATGAAGCCACAGGATACAGAGGTACATTTTTCTAGAACATCTGTCTCAGGAACTAAAGCTCATGGAAAATTGTCACAACTGAGTAAAACCCACACCCGTGGACAAGACAAAAATCTCCAGCTCTAAACACAGGAAGTGGTCATAAAACAGCACCGAGGACCGAGTGCCAAATGTGACATGTCCCAGGAATCTTGCTCCTTTGCAGAGTGGGAGCTGGGACTGGGGTTTGCGTCAGGGTAACCTCAGCCAAAAGGCTCTGGCACCAGGAGTAAGGATTCACCCCTTCCAATCTGCCTCCGTACATGAATCAAAGTCAAACATCTGTGCCTTCCCGAGATGTTCAAACAATGCATAGCGAAGCATGAAGCCAGAACAGCTGCCGAGGGGTGGAGGACAACTTCAGTAAGCGAGCCTTCTCTCATTTTCTCCATGCTCCACAACGAGGACTCCCAGGAATGTGTTTCTCCCGGCCGCTGACATCCTCTCCTCCATTCTCCCCCTCCCAAAACACAGCCAGACAGATGCTATGCAAACATCTTGGTCAAGATTCAACCACTACACAGTGCTGACCACAAGGCCAAGCAGCCTGTGGTCACAGGCAAGTGCCTGCTTGGCCTGCATTACCCTATTTAGCCCTACAGTGTAGGAGGTGACAGTGGCCAATGCTTTTAAGATGGCTGTTCTTCAAACTTCACCTCCAGCCTCGTGTCTTCCACTCCCTCATCTCATCCACCTCACTTTTTTACACTGCATTCCTGGGAGTGAGGAGGCTGGAATCAGTACTCGCCACAAATTAGATGCTGAATAAAGGCAACAAATTGGAGAAGTCAAAGGTGCAGCGGATGATGAATTACTTGTTCTAGAATTAATATACCCCAGTATCAAGTTAATAAAGAGAATAACCTAATTCCGATAACCTAATTTCCCATAGTTTTTGTTTTGCTTTCATTTTCGTTAAGGAAACCTGAAAGCCTAGATCTTGAGATTCACATCCTTAGTGCACTTTCAGAAGAGCAGAAACAGTTACACAACATCAAGTGCTATTCAGACTGGGTTCTGAAAACCTTCATACATTTGGGTCTGTTAAGTGAGAACAGCAGATTCTCAATTCTCACCTTTACGATTTCGACATTATTGATAAAATGTTGCCTTCAGACCTTGGAAAGACACAGATCTCCTACCTGCACATTTGCTCTACGGAATCGCCCCTTAATGCCTGATAGCATTGCAGGTGACATACCCTTTTGACTAACATTCACCACAGTTTAGTAGTATAAAATAGACATGTAATGCTAGCCACAAGTTATCAATGCTGCCTGAGACCAGCTGTATGTCAGAAGAGTAAATAAAGCAGCTTTAGCATGTCCCACTGCCAAAGCAGAACAATTCAGCCTTGGACAGACAAAGAACATTGAACATGAACCAACAAGTAAATGGAACTGTGATTAACTCCCTTTTGTCCTCTTCAAATGCTTTTCACTTTAAACGTTAAGGACATTAGGAAATTTGAGAAACAATTGCAAAATATATACAGCTCACCAACTGAAGGGCCCAAGCTGCATAAAGCTAGGTCATAACTGGAGAAGTAAAAGCAACCCGTCATGTTAGCTTTTAAATATAAACCCAATACAGACATTATTGGAGATGAGCTGAAAGCCATCTGTGTATCCCACTGTTCTGGGCAGAACAGAGTAAAAATCCAACTGTCAGAATTCCCAAGCCCTCATGTTACAGCTTTGTACCATACCAGACCTGGGTTTAACCTGTACTGCCAGCTCTGCAGTGCTCACCAAGATTCAGATGAAAAGGTCACGGAGATGACAACTCCCAGTCCCACTTACCAGAACAAAACCAGCAGTGGAGGTGTTTATGAACCACTCCTAGTGGTGACTGCATTCTGCGTTCTTAATGACTGAAGGAAATTGGAGTAAGTCACTATGTTTTACAGTAACAGATACTTCAAAGCAAGAGAATTTCAAAACACCCTACAGACAAGTTGAAAAGTTCCCTCTTCAAAACAAACAAACAAAGAAGACCAACACACATCTCAGTTACAAGGGTCTGTAACACACAGCTATGGCCAAAGACACTAAGAAGGGAGATATTGGACGCTGCTGTTCCACCCACCACAGGCTCTAAGTGCTCTATAACCAGTAGGCCTGGTGCTCTCCACTTTGATGAGAATGGACGATGGAAGTAACCCAGGCTTTCTGGGCAACCCATTCCCATGGTTAACCTCCAGTGCACATCACCCACGCTGCTACAGCTTTCGACTGTCATTTCTTCCCAACGTGCACCTAAAAATAAAACCCCACACCTAGATCTATCACCTAAGCCCCATAACCTCCCACTGGGTAACTGGGGACAACGATGAGCTCCTCCAGGAGCCTCCCCAGCCCGCAGAAGGGCACAGCTCTCATCCCCTCCTTTCACACCACATGATCCAGTACAGCTGCTGTAGGCTGCGCGTTTCATTTTTGCAATATCCTTCCTGTACTGTCAGGGCCCAAAATTGGCCACAGTACTCCTGATTTGGTCTCGTGACTACCAAGCAGAGGAGCAATTCTCTTCCCTCGACTCGCCAGCTATGCTCTTGCCAGCGCAGCCCAGTACTCCGCAGGTTTTCACCCCCACAGAGGCTCACTGCCCACAGACGGTCCGTTTCTGTTCACCAGGATGCTGAGGTGCTCGCCTGCCAGTACAGCTCTGTGGGGCTGGTCCTCTGCTCAGCCTTCACATGTCTTGGTTGAAATTCATGAGGTTTCAACCAGTTCTGTCTTCTACCTTGTCCCTGTGAACGGCAGACCTACCCTCCAGCCTGGAAACTGCTCCCTCCACCCACTGCATATTTAATTTGATTTCTTTCACCTATAATTAGATGTAAAAGGGTTTCCTAAGTTATTTTAACCAGCATGCTCACAAGGTACATGTAAAATAGTATCAGAAAGCCACTGATTAAAAAAGAAACGTGATGCATAGAGAGTCAAAAGTCACACACTGACCAAGAGGGCCTAATAATTGTGGATAACAGCAAGGATGCACAAGTACAAGAAGTGTTTCATGACTTACACCATGTCTCATAACCATTAATATGCTCTGAAGAAAGAATGCTGTTGCAGCCTGTCACAGAGCCCATTGAAGCACTGGTTTGGCACCACAGAGATTTTTCCCTGCTGGCACGGAGCCCCTCCACACTGAGGAACAGATGATGAATGCTCCAAGACATGCCGAGATGAACTTCCCCAGTCACACGGATACACTTTACATTATTAATTCTTCAGTCATTACCACAAAGCATTTTATCAATAGCTCGGAAAAGCTTCACAACCAGAACAGGCTTGGAATCAGCAAGATGACGTCCACTCCACCCTCACTCTGAAATCCTACGAATTTTCTGAGCTTGGTGGATTTAAATATAGAAATTGATTTCCTATCATGCCTTTGGATTCAAGGAGGATACCCAAAGGATTCTGAAGATTCTTATTTTGGAAAAGGCAAATCAATAAACCAAGTTCTCAGGTTCACAGCAAGCAACAGATATATTTCGAGTTTCCCCAGCCAAAAAACAAAACAAGAACTAAGTCCTCGGTGTTAGAACTATTCTTCTATTCCTTCGAGCTCAGACTTGTCTTGTTAAAACAAGAGAGAGAAATGAGAAAAGGGTATTGACCCTTCGAATTCATTTAATCATTAAGCTGAAAGTCTGCTTGTAGGTACTGGTCTTTAACATCACCTTCATCTAGAAAGCTTAGCTGATCCTCAGTAATTCACGTGGTCTTCCATTCAACAAGCACCGAAAGCAGACAAATCCCTTTACGATGCATGCTTCTCTTCATTTATTCTTTACTGCAAGATTACACATGGCTCAAAAGATAACCAACATGATAAAGTAAACTTCAAAAAGGAAAGTTCTGTTGCACTCCGTACACACGGCTGAAAGTCAAACTGATTACCACTGAACTCCCAGCAGTGCAGCAGCATTTACCTTATCAAACAGCCTTAAGGACATCTGTACTACCCGCTGGCCCCAAGTTCAAGCTTCTCCCTCTCCATATTCTACCACAGTAAATTGCCAGAAGTTTCCAACAGTTTTCCAAGTAGCTACGCCTGAAGTTTTTCTCCCAAACTCAAGCAAGCCTGATTGTAAGCCTAAGTAGGACATTACAAATGTTTTTGTTTCACAAAGATCCTAACATTTGGTATTTCCTTCATCTTTCAACTTAAATTCTTTACTCACTACAGACTGCTGCTAACAAGTCGGGGACACCACGTCAGCAGCAACCACACAAGCTTCACAGAGCTCATTACATTGCTCAACACCAACCCAGATAAGAGCGCAACACATCACAATACCTGTCCTGAACAACTCTGACCAGTAATTCCAACGTCAAGGAGTCAAAAGCCTTCTAGGGGGCCTTACAATCAGTTAAGGAAGCAGGACCAGAGCCTCAAGAAGCTAAAGCAACAATAAAAAAGGTGGCAGAAACTGAGGGTGCTGTGTTGGGCTTCTTGTTGCTGAAGGCTGGCAAACATCACAGGGCTGCTCTCAGCTTTCACGTCTCAGCAACCGTCCCAGAGCTCACACAGAAGCAGCAGAAGAACAAGGGACTTCAACATCTGAAAACTCAGATATGGAGTAAGGTAAGGAACAGGAACCATACACACAACCATCAAGCAACCCACTGCGAGGGATGGGACATCTCATGATCTAAACACTACGCCCTGACTGCTGGCAATTCTACTCACCATCTGAGTTCCAAGTCAGATGCTAGAAGAAAAGCTGACACAACTCCTTAAAAGCTACAAGTAATAACAATCAAAGGAATAACCCCAAAATGATTCCCTCTTGGAAGATATCCCCTATGTCTCCCATGCAGAGCTAATATAAAGGCAGGATACCAGTGCTTGAAAAGAGAAGTAAATATCACCAGATCCCCTCGGTGTTTCTCAGTATCAGTATGCTCAGAATTGCTAACAGCAAGATTTAAACATCCGTACACAACAACTCGTATAAAGCAGAAGCAACTGGAGATCAGAGGACTCTGTAGTTAAACAAAAACCATTATTTACAGAGATATCCCATAATCTCCCTATGAGTCTTGTCTTATCTTGAATTTCAGAAGAATAAGGCAATTTCTGTCCCTTTCTGTTTGCAGTCGCCTTAGTTGCTAGCTTATACCTGCTGCAGACAGAAAAGTACCGGTGTGCTCAAACCGCCCCAAGAGGCCAATGCCTCTACAAGAGCTTACAGCGCATTAGAAGAGGTAAGGAGCATTACCTCTTCTGATTTCTACTTACACCAGGTGGGCCTCCTTTACTGAAACCAGAGGAAAGTTTCAGCGTTATGAAGACAGTTGCCAGTATTTGCTTTTTGTCCATGTCAATAATATATATTTTTGCCATGTTTCCACAACATCAGAACACCCAATTTAACAGCTAGCTGGGAGGCTGCAGCTGGGCTGCAATACACAAGTTCTGAACTAAGAGCTTTCGTTTAGCTGTTAGGTGCACAGACATGCCTACCTCACACAGCTACATTAGCTGTATTTTACAGGCAAGTTTTAGTTCTGTTGTTACTTTACAGCAAGAGGGAACAATCTTTGTTCGCCCTTTCCACCTCTGCATTTGCACTGAAGAAGGCAAATGACCCCAATCTCAGACCACAGAGCATAAGCCTTAGGAGTAGGAGAATACCGATAATAACAAATTGGTGTTTCCCTCAAATTTACTGTTTTCACATGTGGAAAAGCCAGTCTCGTTTCCTTTCCATCCCCCTCAAGTGATAACGGGCAATCGATTCAAAAAATAACTATGTGGAAAATTATAAAAACAGAAACTGCAAAATGCGTAAGGCATACCCCCAGCCCCAGAGAAGGTCTGAACACACTCTGGGTACATTTAGTTACCTTTTCTCCCACAACTTTCAGCCATCAGGAGATGTTAGAGACACTGGGCTTTCATTCACCTACCAAAGCTAATTGCAGGCACGCTGCTTCTCAGCCCAACAGCATCTTACACAGCCTTTATTAACTACACATTAGAGGCTTCAGCTGTAATTTGCACCCTCGGTGACACCGCAGAGATTCCTCAGCCACCTTAAGAAGTTTCTGTCCCAGTAACAATCCCAACCACCAAGGCCAGCACTTTTGTTCTCTTCTTGCAGTGTGCCTTGTCTGATCAAATAAGGGTATCTACACCTGGGTTACTCACCTCAATCTGCTGCAAACAGCAGCACAGACCACACCAGACCCAGGGTGCAGCTCGCCTTATCCTGCCACGGGGGCTAAATCAAACCAAGGGCTGCTCAGGATACAGCTACTGCTCTTCACGGAGAATGGGCTCCCATAGAAGCAGCAACGACCACCCAGCAGATGAGATGAAATCTACTTTTCCTCTTTGCGGAAATTAAGAGGGGCCTATCTCAGTAATTACTGAATTCTCTGTAGAGATAGGATCTCAAACGTACACAGACGCTACCAATCTAGGAACGACGCGATCCTGCCAGCATTCCCTGGTGAGCTCAGCGAGTCTTTAACACCTTCAACATTCCCCCTGGGAGCTCCAGTGACTCTTCTTGTGCTAGTCCCAGCACAGACCGCAAGGCCCAGCACAGCTCCACCAACAATTCCTTATTTTTTCTTCTTCACCCACCCTGTTAGTTAGGCAGTCGTAAACTTAAAGCATATATTACCAAAAAAACCCAACGATACTGCAATACTCACCACACGCCTCACCTTAAAGCTCACCAGATGTCTCCAGCGAAAGGCAGCCTGCCTGCTGCCAGCCCGTACTCCGCACAACCCAGGGCAGACACACGCCCTAGCACACAGCACTCAGCCTCCCACTGCCGCTCACTGAAGAGGATCCCGGTGACAGGGGAGCGCAGGGGGATGAGGCCGGGCAGAGGGAGCCCAGCAGGCAGCCCTGCTGCAGCCAGGAGCGGGGCACAAGAGCCCCAGCGCCTGCCCAGGGAGAAGCCACGGGGCAGAAACCCAAACCCCAGCTCCCCGCTCACATTCCCCACCTCCCCTGTCAGACAGGAGGGATAACACACAGCCAGGAGACAGCCCAGAAATCGGGCAGAAACAAAAGCCACTTTCCGCCATCCCAAGCGAGACAATGGACTCCAACCTCAGCCCACAAAGCACCTTTCCAGTGCGGCACCAGAATCCTCCCCATGACCTACAGTGCTACACAAGTCTTTTTAAAATAGGTACAACATCACTAGCAATTGAAAATTAGGATACTTAAAAAGCACAGAAACGCTTAGTGTGTTTGATACCCATGTGTTCCTGCTTAAATCAACATCTGGCACTCGGAGAGATGGAAATCTGGACTCCTCTTGAGCAGAGCCTTTTTTAATTTTGACAGATGGAATACATTTCGCTACATATGGCTTCTCCGGTTTCTCTTTGTGTTACATCCAGCTTAAAACACAAATAAATTTTGGAGGTTTAGAAACTTCAAAAATCACATCATGCAAACCGATCGCTAGCTCTGCTTCGTGTTTACGTGTACCAAATTGTTGGTGGAGGATCTCTTTTAGCGACTTACCGACTGCACACTGTACATGCATGGAAAAGACAAGCGCTCTGCTCATACGTTGTAGGGACTGCTGGACGATACATCGTGTGCCAAACCACGTGCAACTATTTAAAACCCTCATTACTATTGACAATAACAGGAATGACAACTCTGAAGATGATTCAGCTGCACCATGCTTGTAAGCTGTAGCATCCAGACATTCAAACTTCACCCAGGAAGCCTGGCTCACAGAAAAACTCATGCCATGTTAGGACATTAGCCCATCATCTACCTGACAGGCATTTGCTCTGTTCAAAGTCTCTCATAAAACCCCCAGACTGTTTTGCAGCAATTCTTATTTTCTTGTGTCTTGACAATTTGGAAATGCACACAGGACGCCATCCCAGAGAAGAGAACATTTGCCCATGTAGAAGAGTAATCTGCAGCGTATCAGGAGACAACAACTGAGCTGGGTCTGAAGTCTGGCTACTTATAATATTCAGAGAAACTACTCCACTGAATATGCAAGGACTCCTCCTGAAGAGCTCCAAAGGCAAGGCAGTGCTTTAATCTGCTCTGCTGTACTGCTTACAATGGTGCAGTTTACGACAGTGGCAGTATGTACTATTTGTCACATTCCTCATCTTTCAGCCACACACAAGAGTGGCAACAACAAAAAAAAGGATTGATACTGTCACAGATAGGTATGGAAAAGTCCTAGAGATATTACAGGTGTCACAGACCACATGCTAACCTTTATTTCCTCGTAAAGCTCTCCCACTGCAGACAGCTATGTTTGCTGTTACTTGTTTCACCACCAGAACAAAAGCCACCCATGTCACCTGAAGGCCTGGGGACCTCTACCTCTGCAGCAAACAGCGTGCTATTTGCTCAAGGAGATCACTTAGGCATTTACAAAAGTTTCAACTTCTGTGTGTGCTTTTAAATTGAGTTACGAACACACAAGCTAAAACCATTTCTTTTAAAGTTAGAGTTTATTCTACTTCCTGCCCATGCAAATGTAAGGCACTATAAGCTATTATATTAAGTAACCACTTTTTTATTTTTGCACTTCCTCGTGACACTTCTGCAATTGCATCCCCCTGAGATGCTGAACTGATCGATGTAACCAGCACGGTCTGCAGCAGGACCCAAGCAAAGGGGTTACTCTTGGCTCTGTAACATCGTTAGTTTTTCTGTAGGCAGTGAAAGCTGGATATTTTCCTCTCCCTTTTCACCCAAAGCAGGTTATCAGGATAAAGCTTGCTTTTAAGACTTCAGAATGATTCACCAGAGGAAAAAATAACTGATAACTTCAGTCTTACTGTTCTCTGCACGTAGTACGGACAGGAGAAATACTGACTAAGTAATACACTTGAGCATGAAGATTGTTAAGAAGCTAAGTGTGAACAACTAAAATCAATCCCAGGACACTGCTAACAGCTCAGCTGGCACTTGGGCTATTCAGTGGCCAACGTTTTAACAGAATCATAGGAAGGAACAAAGCTATCCAAAGCTCTCCCAGCCCAAGACAGACAGGACTGCTATTTTCTAGTTGCCACCTTCCTAACGAACGTTATATTTAACCCTGCTCTCCAGAGATTTTAACATTGATATTCCCCTCCAGTCCTCCTGGAAAAATATCAAGCTATCATTTTCATAACTTCAGTTCTTAATTAAATTACATGAGATGTGTTTGGGCAACGCAAATGAGACACTCCGGGTAAAGAACCTACCCTCTCCTATATTAAAACCTGAATGACTGTAAGAGCTCTGATAATTACAGTTATGTTACTCACACGTAGATAAGCATTCCCTCTAATTTGGCAAGCATTCATTAAAGGCCAGTTGCATAGGCCTAATTAACACCAGTTCTTCGGCAGTTGACCCTGCTGTGCCGCCAGCCCAGCACCAGCGCTGCACCTCGAGCATCGCTACCACTTCTCCTGCCAGCTCCCTTCTTGGCTCTTTTTTTTTTTTCCTTTTCAAAAAAAAAACAATTCCAGATAAAGAACTCAGACCAAAACTAAGGAAGTGGACATTTGAAGTTCTTACTGGCAATTTGGGCTGCAGTTATATAAAAACACATGGGAAAATCTTAACATTAATTACAGTGCAAGGAAAAAAAAAAAGAATTGGAAGAATTGGAATTACCATTAGAAAACTAACATTTGTAAAGCAAAACAACCACTTTTCTTAAAAAAAAAGAAAAAAAAACACACTTTAAGTGTACTAACCTAATCAAGACAATCTGATTTCGACACATTTTTCCCTAGTGTCTGGTAGGAAGGATTGCAACAACTTCTTATGAAATCTTTTAAAACCTCTGCAAATTTACTGAGAGATTTGGATGAAATGCACTTGAGAAGTACGTTTGATGAAAACTCACTACTCCAGCAGGACTAACCTAGAAGAAATGCTCTAACACCAGATCCTACCCTCCAATAAAGTCTTTCTTTAGATAAGTTATTTACTTTATGTATGTTTGAAAGACACAGTCAGACCTGAGAAATCAATACACTGTTGACTAGAGGCTGAGTAGAACAGCACATCCGCTGTCATCTCCAGAAAAGTGAAGAATCAGAAATGTGGAAGCAGTGCTTAAGTGCCTCCAACCAACTGCTAGCGGCAGGGATCAAGATGCACACTTGTAACTCACCAGTGTCCTGCAAGCCACCAGCCTTCAGCTCGGAAACGGGCTGCTCTGCAGCCATACACTGCAAATGATAACCTTAACACAACAGCAGAAGTGTAAAACAGATAACTGCAAACTTACTAAGTTGGGCAGCCTTCTACGTTCATGTACTGTACCTTCCTCACTTCTTCTGTGCTATTTTCCGCTCTGCCTTGCCAAGTTACAAACTCGCTTTCCACTCCTGAACTCCAAAGGCACAACGCCCAGACCTCAGGTTTCTTCAAAAATCCCTCCTGGACGAGCTACGTGAGTCTGAGCAAGAATGAGCCAACCTCCTCGGCCACACACCTCCTAACGCCTTGGCCGTGACCGAACTGACCCCTGCGAGCAGCCTCAGTGAGTTCACCGTAACGTCACCGTGCCACGAAGCCATGGGCCAAGAGCGTCTGCTGGCCGCTCACAGCACGGCCAGAGCACGGTGGCACCGTCTGTGAGGTGCGAGAGCATTGCCCACATTCCCATTTCTGCGCTCTCCTCCAAAAGTACCAAGCAGACCGATGTAGCCGGGTTAGGCAGGTGTGCTGGGCTCTGACAGCTCAACAAGAGCTATTCCAGATGGGGCAAAGCAGCCACGTCCCTGCCTTACCTGACTGAACCCTGCCGTTAGCTGCAGCAGACATGCCTATCGACTGAACTTGGGTTTCACAGCACTGAACTAGAGAGAAAATCAGCAATGTACAAAACCCAAAGTGGCATCAGTGACCCACTCAGCCCCCGTTCTCAGTAAGCCTTCTGACATCGGACACGCAGCAAAGCAGGCTCTCAATGAAGGCGTTCAGTGATTAGCGCACAACTGAATGCTACTGAATTTAGAGATGAGTTCTTTCAAGCTTCTGTCTTTTGGTCAGTGTGAATCCATACCAAAAAGAGCTTCTATCATTTCTGCCATCAGATCAACACAACTACGAAGAACTAGATACTAGATTACTTCCATCAGATCAACATAATTACCTAAAAACAACAGTTCAAGGAACTGTTTACATAAAAATAAGCCTTAGAAGGGATTTCAAAAGAGCTTATTCCAACACGGCACGCTTACCGACATAATATATACCAACAACAGATTCAAGTTAATCATGTCCTTCACGCTAGAGAAGGAAAGAGATGTTCTAATCTACATGTCCTATTCTTCCTGTTCCACGTGCACACAGAGGGATTCAATCCTTCTTAAAAGCAAATAAGTTGCACCAAACGCTGACAGAAGGTAAAAGCCAGTCTGTATTTATTTTAACAGCGGGAGCAGACAGCTCTCTCCAGCACCTCCCCACCCCACGCTCTGCTCGCAGCGAGGCCCGTCCCAGCAGGACCCCCTGGCCCAGGCAGCCGCGAGGTTGCGGAGCACGCTGACGCCCCTGCCACAAGGTCTGCATCCCATTTCCCTTTCCTGTTTCTGCAAAGTATTTAAATGCTCACAGATTCGCTACAGCTGACGTGAGGGACTGCTTATTGCTTTTGGAGATGCATACTCAAATGTAACAGTGAGCGCAATCCTTCACCCATCTGACCACCTCGCAGCCTGCACCCTGCCCCAGAGTCGAACCGCCTGAGGTCCGTAACTGTTCCTAGAAGCTTGAGTTGGGTTTTGAAAAATCCCCATTTAACAGACTGCCCATAAAGTTTTTCTCCAAAACGAAAGACCAGCAAACAAGCGTTACAACAGCCACAACTTGCTCTAACACCCAAAAGCCCAAGCCAGACAAAACAAAGGCAAAAGCACTCGTGTATCAGGGAACGGCAGTGACAAGGCAGCCGCCCTCGTGCTGCAGGCCCCCCACGCCACGCAGTGCTGCAGTGACGTCTACACGGAGGACCCCTCACACAGGGCCCTTGAGGAAGGCATGCTACAGCCACCAATTCTATTCAAACTGCCCATTATATGGAACTTGCAGCTGCACTTGTATGCTTTCCTCTCTCAGCCATCATCTGTTCTGCAGCTGGGGTCTCAGGAAATGAACTCTCTCTGAACGCAAAAAAAAAATAATCCAGCAACAGTGGCAGATAAGGACAAATAAGTGATCTCAAGAAAACCAACTTTTACTGATGAATTTTAAAGATTGCAACAGGCTAAAGCTTGGTTCTGTTCTTTTTTTTTTTTTCCCTAGAGAGTTCTTACAATTAATTGCTCCCATCACAAGCAACAGAATTTTGCTCTATTATTTATCAAGATCACTGTCACAGCAGATGTTTCCACATCACTCAAATGTACTCGTCCTTCCTAACGATTTAGGTTTAAAGTGATCAAAGGGGCTGCTACAGCTCATACTTCATCTATTAAGAGAAATGATTCTTTAGTTACAAGAAGAAAAAAAAAGGAAGCCTGTTCCAATAACCTCTGAAACTGAAGTTCTCATTGTTTAAAAGATGATAAAGTATTATTTCACAACGCTATCTGGATATTAAAAGACACTCCAGGAACTCCTGATTATACCAAAAGAACTTGTCAGCACAGCTCCATTTTTGCTACCCAGGGACTGCTCCAAGGCCCCTTCCTCAGCAACTTCTTCATTCGAGGGATGACAGCAACACACCGCAGGAGAAGTGCGAACGCACTTCCTCGTTAGCTCGTCGGTTTGTCCGCGCTTCAAGAACGGGAGTCACGAAGCACGTGACTGCTGAGAGATTATTTTCAAAGCTTCAAAGGAAGAGTGCAATTAGGGAAAAAAAACACATGCAGCAAAACGTGATGGCAAGTTTACAAAACTGTGCTCAAATTCACAGCCGCTTCTATTGCCCTTTCAGAAATAAGCTCCTAAGCCTCAGGTTTCCAGACGTGAGCTGATCTGATCTGACCTAAGTTCACAAGCACAGAGACGCAAGAAGGCCACCCTTCCTTCAGGTTTTCTAATCCAACGATTTCTTTATCTGCGGGCAAAAAACATGCCTTACTATGAAATAACACACCGCACGTCTGATGGAATCTCTGTGGCCATTACCTGTCATTGTGTCAGCAATTCAACAGCAACAACCCATGCTACCTCCATATGCTTTGTACATCAACTCCCAACCCCTTCCTGAATTCAGCATGTATTCCCGATTTCACATCGGGACCCAAAAGTGATTGACGTGACCTTCGTGAGAGGCAGACAAGCAGGAAAGCCACGTCTCTGAAGCAGTACATAGCAGTGTTTTGAAAGATTTAAGTTCTTCCCTGTGAAAAAAGGGATTTGGTGACTCAGAAACTCTGATTCATCTACTTCCTCCCTGTCTTCTCTGTGGCTGTAAGTACAGTGTAAGTACACTACGACTCTTCCACGCAGTGTGTGCCTCCTGACAGGTTTATTTAACCGCTCCAACAGGTATACTGATGGGAAGGACCGCGACTACACCCACCTGTTCAGCAAGGTCAGGAGGCAGCCGCGGCTCTGCCTTGCTGTGAGCCGAGGGATACAGCACAAGGGCGCTGTTCCCTCCAGTAGTGCTCAGACCCATAAAAGCCTCACTCTGCATCACTGTGTGTATCGACCCTTGGTAAAAGCACTGCAGCCAGCCCCATGGAGAAGGCTTCCAAGTGTTTGGATTAGGGAAATCGCATGAACGCATCCAAACAGACAGAGTTACAGAAGTAAACACTAATGAATAATGAAAGCTATCAAGTGGGTGTTGTTTTGCTTTTTGGCTTTTTAAAACCAGAAGCAGTGCAAGATCTTTGCTTCACGACTTTAACCGCTTCCTAGCACTTGAAGACTGGAAGAACGCTTTGGTGGCTTCAAGAGACTTCACCAGGAGGCTTTCTGCGCTTCCTCAGCGGGAGCAGCGTCAGAGGCTGCCAGAGAGACCACGACGCGTTAGCAGACCCTGACACGGTGCTGCCTGCAGCTTCTCTCCTTGGGGCAAGAGGATCGGGGAGGAAGAGGGCGATACGGCGGGGATTCAGCACAACTTGGAGAGCAGCACAGCGCCCACAGACTGAAACGTGTCCCCGCTCCTGGCCTTCCGAGACGCCTCCTACACTCAGCGTAACGACAACCGAAGAGACCTGCGTTTAATCGCACAGCTTCACGGCTAATTAAGGCAGCCCGGGACCCCGCCGCCACCACACGGCTCCGGCAGCCCCCAGCCCGCTGCCGTTCCCTCAGGAGGTTCCCGGCGCCTTCCTCCGGGCCTTCCCCCGGCAGCAGCGCCCCCTCCCCTGCCCGCAGCCCCGCAGGCGGGCAGTGCCGGGCCCCAGCCCGTCCCCTCACGGGGCCGCGGCACCCCCGAGCGGGCCGCCCCCAGCCCCGTGCCCCCAGCCCCGGCACCTGAAGCGCGGCGAGTCCTTGAGGCACTCCTCGAAGTCCACGGCCACCCTCATGCTGCCCGCCCGCACGCGCGGCCCCGCCGACGCCGGGCACGGGGCGAGGCCGGGCGGGGCCCGGCGGCTGCTGCGGGGACGCCGCACCGAGCGCCCCTCTGCCCTCCTCCCGCGCCCCGCCGCGACTGACGGCCCCGCTGGCCAATGGGAGATAGGAAACGGGAGGCTCGGCCAATGGAGTGTGAGGGTAGGCAGGGTTTAGCCGTAGCGGAGTGAGGAGGGCGGGGGTGATGGCCGAGCCCAGGGAAAGGGGGGAAGTTTGACCAATCGCAAAGCGCGAGGGGAGGGTGTAACAGGGAGGCTGGCCAATAACTGCGCCTCTTGCAGGAGGCAGCCAACCGCCGGGCGTCTCATGGATTGCTTCCGCATCGGGCCGTAAAAGAGTAACAGCCGAGCAAGCCAACGGGGAGACCGCCGTAAGCCGCTCACCCATTGGCCAACCCCGTTGCCACGGCGACCCGAAAGACCAATGGCAGCGCTTTTAAGCAAGGAAGGGGCCCGCCCCCGAGCTGCGATAGGCCGGGCCGCCTATCAGTCACGGCGGCGGGAGGCTCCTATGGCCGTCAGCCCGGGGGGTCCGGGCTTGTCCCCTCAGGCGGGCCCCGCCCCTCACAGGCCCCTCAGCGCCGCCCCAGGACCCAGGCTTCCTTCCTCCGCCTGCCGAGCGGGCAGAGCCAGACCCCAAGTTACAGAGGCAGTACGGAAAACAAGGACGTTTATTTATTGTGTGACACTTAACACTGTTTTCAAACAGAATAGTTACAGTTGTGAGGTGGTTTCGTAATACACACCACAGAAAAGCACGTTACAGAAACAACGAATTCCTGTGAGATACACAACTTCAACACCAGCGACAGCTGCAGAAAAAACAGTTGGCACAAAGTGCCCAACTCAATGTAAAAAACAAAAACAACAAACCACCAAAAAACCTTCAAGGACACAAAAAAAAAAAAAAAAAAAAAAAAAAAGATAGGGTTAAGGCTGTTATTTGCAAGTGATCTTCCTACTGGAAGCATTCTGGAAATATTTTCCCTAAACACTTGGGGACTTAGAACTTGGGGGCTTCAATAAATCTGTGTGAGAAACATGGTGATTGCGATGCTGTGGATTTCCATTTCCACATCAGTGAGGGCTGCGTGTTTTGTTTCCTCTTTACACCACTCTTTACTGTACAAATGAGCTGTTACCGTATCACCACAAGATTAAACCTGCATGCAAATGCAAGAAGAAAGGCATGTCCTCTCTTCTGTCCCTACTCAGCAGGGAGCTATAATTAATATTTCCAAAATAGAAGGAAATCAGACATTCCTCTAAAAACAAACCAAAATAGCTATTAAGAAGATCTGCAGTTACTGCAAAGTAAACCTATTTTAGCCTTTAAAATACATGAAGGGTTAAGCCTGGGTAGAAATCACGTGAGCCAGCCTCTCATCTAGAAGTGTCAGGTACACTGGGTTGCAGTCCAGGTGAGTCATACGAAGAACGAAAAGAGTTTTTGCTAGCACTGAAGGAAGTGAGGAGGACAACAAACCTTTAATAAAAGACATCACTAAATACAACAGAAGTTCCTATCAAAGCTGCACCTAACTGAAACGCGGGGACTTGGCTGCACAGAAGAAGGGAGATCACCCAGACTGCTTAAGATCTGAAAGATGAAGGGACCTATACATTCTGAGATTCATTTAAAACTACCTTCATGTATCTATGTGCACTCCACCTTCTTGGAGGAACCCAATTCATCTAGGATTTTGGAAATTGTTACAGGAAAGGACTTGACTGAAAGTTAACAAAGGAGGGGGGTTTGTTTGTTAAATTAAATGCTTTGCAAGGAACTCACACCGAGCACTAAAATAAAAATGAGGTCTTGAGCACAAGAACTGTGGTGGGGAAGAAGGCAGGACATTAGCTCACATAAGAGCTTTCTGATGGTTTCTGCTTTAATTATGGATACTTTATCTCAAATTAAGTGTAATCTGTTCTAAAGCATCACATAAGACAACTGTGTTACCCACGTGCATTGGTCAAATCTTGACCCTCTCAAGCTCCAATCCAAAAGCCACACAGCTTTGCCAAGTGCCACTACTTTCTCATTAGGACTTTCTGCCTTAGCTAGGGCAGACCATCTGAAATGCAGGTTGGTCTACAAAGAGCTTTGCACATGACAACAATCTGAACTCTCAAAGCTGATACATAAAGGGTGTAAGTTCTGAAATACTTTGAGAGCCAAATTTAAAGCTACAATAACAGACTTTAGGAGTCACAAACTCCTAATTCCTAATCTCTTTGCCCCTGCATACTCTACAGAATTTGATACCTTTTTTTTTTTAAAAAAAAAAAAAAAAGAAGTATCAATCTCCATACTGAAAAAGTAGCATCATCACACTGGACCAAACCAGGAGTTCAACTTCTTGTGAAAAGACAATACTGATTTTAATTCAGGCCCTTAAGAGATTAAATATCCGACAACTGACAACCATGTTATCTATAGGGAGGAGACATTTAGGAAAGGCACACCATTTAGCAAAGCTCACAGGTATCTTTGGCAATACATCCATTCTAATTATTATTCCTGTATAAACCTCGCTAGTGACAGCATTCTACTGCTTTATTCACCCTCACTCTCTCTGGGATTTCATGAAAGCTCACACTTGAGAATGCAGGTAACTGTAAAATAACTTTCATTCCTTTATTCAAACTTCACATATACAGTGGACAAAGGGACATTTTAAAATAGATCCATATAATTATATGGATTTTTGCAACATATCAAATTCAGACCAAAATTAAGATATACACTGTATTCCATAATCAAGCTAAAGCTTAAGTGTATACTTCATTGGTGTAATAAAACCCAGGAACTATTTTGAATACTAGAACATTCACTAGTCAAATTCCATCGAGTGGGAAGTTGTTTACAGCAATGTGGAGGTTCAGAATCCCTCTTTACAAGGGCTACACAACCACATCGTAAACAACATGTCTGAATTAGGCAATTTCCCTTCTAATCTTCCAAACAGCTTTCATTTTGAAAAAGCATCTGCTGTAAGTAACTTACTTGGATGCAGAAAGATTTAGACCAGTGGTTTTCAGTATGCAGGTTACAAACCCCAAACAAGCAGATCATCAGCAGTTATCTTCACATAAAAAACAGACAGAGCCTAAACTCAGCCCATCTTCACCGTCTTGATGTGGATTTTCCTTATGGATGGGTATTTTTCTTCAGGTGCTAGTAGCACAACTCATCACACAACTGGAAAGGATCAAAAGCTTGAAGCAAGAGCCATAAGAATAACAGTTGATGTGGTTTTAAGAGGAAAGTCAGAGGGAACGTTCATGTTCTGAAGATAAACCAAGAGAGCTCCAAAACATCATCCAGTAGAAGAGAAAATGAATTAAATTCAAAGTTCAAGTTAGCACGCTTCCAGTGTAAAATACTCCCTCCACCAGATGTTAGCACTGCCTCAGAAGCAAATAACTGATTCCAAATACTCGTCTGAAAAATACAGCTCTTCTAGAGATCGAGGAAGTACAGGTAATAATACACTGAAATCTAGATTAAGAGGTCAAAACTCTTTTTTAAAAAGTTCTATAACTTGTATAATCCCTTTTTATACTGCTTAACACATCTGATAAATAGCTTGCGTGTCAATCTGATATATGCTGTACCGTTTAGCTCTTGAATCCCAAACCCCTCCATAAGGGATACCACACCTAGAGCACTGTCAAATAAATAGTGAAAAAACAGAGATAGTGTCTGTGTTTTGAAGCATGAAGAGTAACAGTACATTACGCAAGATAATCAGCATTATACATACAGGGAATGCCATTCTGGTTGAACAGATAATAAAGCAGTATTCTCCATGAAATACTAGGCACAAGAAGAAATCAATTAGACAGGTTTTTTTTCTGCCTAATGGACAAGTCTAAAATTAACATTCTTGGCAATACAACATTGCAACTGATATGCTTCTCAATATTTAAGAGCCTTAATTGCAAAAATCATGAAGCAGTGTTTATATTTGTGTCTTTGACAAGCAGTTACAGTTCTGGACAGATTTCTTCTACGCTGCGTGCTCTACCTTCCAGCTGGTCTTGAGTAGCATGTGCTGCATAAGAAAGATTACAAAAATAGGTAACTACAGGTAACACTCATTGAATATTTAAAACAACAAAAACAAAACACCACACAAATATACTCCTGAAATCATCTTCGCTTCTCCAAAGGCGATGTTTGCAACCCATCTTAGCAACCTACATGCTATTAGTTTCAGAGTGCTGGAGCCTCCAAAATAATTATGTCACCCTCATGTTTTGAGGAGATAGCCAAGAGCACATTGCACACTCAATTCTTGACAACCTTTGAATCAGGAGTATTTAACCCAAGACTTAGGAGAGATCAAATTGCAGAACATATGAGGTTCCTGAAATGCCACTAAGCATTGTACTATTCTGGTCAAGTTTCAATTCCGTATCAGACATGTTAAAAACAAAATAATCTAATACATGAAGTAGCACAGTCTCATATGTTGTTCACCAAGTCTTGAACTCACATTTTTGAACTAAAGAACAGTAATAAATCAGAAGAGGTTCCTTCTCAACAGTTATTTTCACATGAAAAAGCTCACTGACAAGGGCTATTTATACACGCGTCTATGTGACTATGTGCATATGTATACACACACACATATATATGTTTGAAAATTCAGCTGCATAATGCAAAGATCAGAGAAAGCCACATCCAGAGGACATCCTTAAAGCAAGCCAGTTAGGGTTGTGCAAGAGTTATTACCAGTCCCAACTGCAGTTTGACAAGCCAATAGTGTATGCAACAAGCAGAAACAATTTAGCCATGACCCCAGTCTTTGCACATAAGTCATCTTCAGGGCGCAGCTCACCATGGTTAAGAAAACACAATGTATTCTGTTTCTATCAAAGTCCAAAAGAGCACGCCCAGACAGCTGACAGCTAAGTTGATCAGCAGTAACTAAGTTTATCTCGCTTGCAATAATGCTAAATGAGCCATGAGCAGAGAACAATAGTTTTACTGCTTGTCAGGTGAACTACTACAGATCACACCCTTGTCTCTCCTGAGTCAAGATACTTTTGTGTAGCAGAAGATAGGGCTGCATGTAAGTCATTATGCTTAAATCAATTTAAATGAAGAATCTTTCCTTCAGCGATTTCAAATAGAATTTTTAAAGGAAAGGTGTTTGCAGAGAGGAGCAAAGGTCACTATTTTGCAGGCAAAGTCTATTGCGTTGTTCATACAGTCATAAATAGGGAATAGCCAGAGAAATTCCAAAGAAGCTGAAACGCTGAATCTGCCTTAATACAGACTGCTACAACTTCAACTTCCTTTTCCTCCCAAAGGCTTGACTGGTGTAACTCACATGCATGGGGATAAGGTACACCTACTTAAGGCAAGAAAGGAACAACCCATCCATATAAAATACTTGGTAGCTCAGGATGAAAATAGAGGCATAAATACACAAATAGTTCTCACCATTACTGACTGGACTGGTCATCTTCATTTCAATCAGCAAGAAATCTCATTCTGTAACCAAGAAGCGCAACTTACATTAGTGGACTCGGTGGTAAAGGACAGAAGCCTTCTTAAAAACTTGTCTCAAATCTTTAGCCCCTTCCTCAGCACAGATATAAAAGGAGAGTTTGCAGAGATCAGGAGAATACTGCTAGCTTTATTGAAAAACAAAACAGATGGGATTAGAGGGTAGAAAGAAGCATTGGATAAGAGAAACAAAAGAACCTCAAAGGGATCTTCACAGACCAAAAGCTTCCAAGTGACAAGAGGGCTTCAGATTGCCCCTTGAATAACCCAGGAGCCAGAGGAGCCCTAGAGTCATAACAGACCACTGCGAGATACCGCATGTCACATCTGTATCTGAAGCGATCATCAGTACTATGGAAGTCATGCTGTTCCACTGGAATAAACAGACACTGCATACCAGCTCTGACTTACGTGGATTTACACTCTCAGACACAAGTGAGTGGTAGCTACATCACCAGATGATCTCTAACTTTAGGAGAATTGAAGTCAATTGGAAGAAATTATCAAAATGTAGCTAATACAACATGCAGTAAAAGACAGACATTTCCTCTGCACTTAAACACAAACAGAGCTGTTAGCTTAACAGACTGAAGACAAAATAAGCCCAAGTCATCGCCTGCATCACCCAATACACTAAAGAAAAGCCTCCCTCTCTGCTAAGAAAGCTCTTTAAAATACAATGATTTGAAGTTGAAGAGCTCTTTGAAAGCTACCCAGATGAATTACAGACTTTCCACACAGCTTCAGAAAGATCCAAGAGCATCCTAACATACTTAGTCCTAAGGAGGCCATTTCAGAAACAGAATTTTGATCCCAAACAGCATTTTGATCCACTTCCATGAAGGAAACAAATAAATCAAAATACTGTTTAAATATCCAATTGCCTAGCACAACCAAAAGCACAGATTAGAAATGAATCCAAGCAGCATATTTTAAAATCAGCTATTTCAGAAATGTTCTGTAGCTCAAAAATCTGTAATTAACATTTATGAGAGATTCCTTTGTGCCCCTGAATAAAGGTGAGAGAATAATCAAGACATCTCCAGAAAGTTATTCCAGTAAAACTTTGGCATTAGCATGCTTGCATTACTGAACACTTATCATCTCAATGTAGAGATCGCTTAAAACATGGGCAGTGACGGAAGACAGTTGCTTACTGACAGCTTTGACCAGATTCCCTTGTCCTTGGACCAATCCTGCACGCTATCATTCAATTCATTAGCCACTACAAGAGTAAGACCAGTATTGAACCTCAGAAGAATTGATCAAGTACAGAGAACACAAACCCAGATAGGTGATGTAGAGATTAGGAGATAATGAAACTCCAGGCTTGTTAAGCAGTAAGAATACAAAAACAGAAGTAAAGAACTGAGAACCACATGGAGTTAATGGAAAGCATTTCTATAAGCCATGGCAGAGGTGAACCAGTTAGTTAATGGACTGATAACCTGCCAAACAGTTACATTTATGGAACCTATTGGCCATGAGCAGTCTGAAATAGATAATTACCAGTTGTGGTTCGGAAGCTGGTTATGAGGCAAGGTGGAATGGCCTTCAACAACAGAGATGGAAAAATGCTGCAAAGGTGTGCCTTCTGTCCACTGGAGAATGCAGCTGGGGCGCGGAGTTGCCTCTGTTTTACAGCAGAGTGCAGAGAGATGGCAGCTTCAAGCCATGGAGAAAGGTCCTAAGGTTGCCTATTGGAGCCCTCCTTTCCCCTGGAGAGTGAAGTTCTAGTAAATAGCCATTATAAGGCGTATGACAAGTTACTGTAGAAATCCAGGCCATTAATGGGTCTCAGCCATGTAGCAAGTGACCCTCTCAAAGCAAGTATGAAGGCATTAGCCCTTCCATAAGAAATAAGGGAACACAAGTGTGCAACCCACAAAACTTAAATGAAAAAAAGCAACTTGGCAAATCACCTTTTTATTTTGTGGAATTTAAACTATACGTGGAAGAGTTTCTAGTTCACGTGGCCGCACAAAGCAAATGTGAACCAATTTAAACCCATGCAGCATCTTCCCAAGTCTGCAGACTGTTTTAATATCTCTAGTTTGGCCAAGCAACAGATGAAGGAGGCTTACAGACTTGAGATTCATCACCACTCGTCTCATTAGCAAGAGATGTCTTTTTTTTTAATGCCAGAAACCTGTACAATGTGCTGTTCCACACAGAGGTAGGTACTGAACAGCTGTAGTTACTCACCAGAAGTCCTGGTGAATACATAAAAATCAAAGACTATTATATAGTCCCAGAGAGAAGCTAAAGATGGCAGAGAAGGTGTCACCCTCTACAGTTCTGAGAGATTGCTATCAAGAGACGGCTCTGCAGCAGGCTCCAGAAACAGCTCCCAGCTAAGAGTCCTAGACTTTCTTCCAGCAGCTGTGTTAGAAGGGGAGGCTGAGGTTCTCATCACATACTGTAAGACTGAACATTAATGCCTAAGGACAAGTGATACTGAACTCCTAACAGCATAGTTTTAAGTTACCAAGAGACAGGCAGAAGTTCATTAGACATACTGCTCTGAACAGGGACGAAGGCTTCATGCTAGCTGCTCATTGCTGACTACAGGATGACTGGGAGCACAATGGGAAGCACACCACAACGCAAGGCCAGGCTCTCCCTTGTGGCCACAGCTTTAAATGTCCTGCACAGGAAAACCCCTACAAAAAAAGCATGCTGGCAACTTCACTACCAAGAGTCAGTTATGCAGTAGAGATACTACTGGCCTGAAGCAGAGGTGTTTGTTTTTCTATTGTGCTATAACAAACAGAAGTCCACGTGTTTAATTAACAATGCTGATTGTTATGGTACCACACCACAAATCCACCTATCATGACAGCACACAATACTGCACGTTGAGCATTACATCTATACCACGCCCTTTCTATTCTCACTCTTGAGCATATTCATCCCAACAGCTGAAAGGATCACCACAAGTTAAACACAGTTTTTGATTAATCAGCACCTCACCATGTTCAGTAGCTTCTGTATTCATCGTTTCTACATCTGCAGCATCACACATCTCTTCATCATCTTCAGCAGGAAGTTCTTTTGCGATGAGCTGTCTTGCCAGTTTGATGTTTCGTCCTTCATTGTAGTGCATTTTTCTCTTCATTTCAAACTGCTTCTTTTTTTCTGTGGAAAAAAAGAGCAAAGATTTGATATTTTACAATAAATAATAAATTCACTTAGTTCCTCTCCAGAGAGGCATGAGCACCAACCGCTTCCTAGGTCAGGTTTACATGACAGTACATTGTTTATATGACTAAGCAATCCTTGTTCTTTTAATTGAGTCTGATTTATGAAAAGGGTAGTAATTAATGGACTGGAATGGCTGAAGGGCTTTTAAAAGAACCTGTCCGCAAGTAAAATGAAGTTGGAATGAAGAGAAGCATCCAGTAATGTTGTAAAAAATTCCGAAGTTTCACAACTCTTCTTTCTAGGCATGATTAAAGGACAAGTCAAGATGTACTGTGACAGAAGATGAACTTCTGCAGATGTCCAACTTGCCTACTGGCCAGCTACCAAAAGGCTAGTTATAAGAGATGTTTACTACATGTAGAAGATAATATTTTCATCTTTCCCTGTGGCTTGAAACTTATCTTTGCTTCATACACCCAACATTTCCAAAGCAGGTCTCGTAGTTAAACTTGGTTTACTGGCAGCCCCAACACTACTTTTCTAACACAATCCTGAAACTTCAGAAGTATTACTGCTTGCCTGTTTCCTCAAAATATTCTAGCCCAAGCTAACGTAAAGTAACATCGCTGTTGAAGATCCATGAGGCATTTTTCTTCTGAATAATTGTAGATTTCTTTCTGGATCCATCTACCAACTACTTTGAGAAATAAACAGCTGTATTATTGCAAGCAAGTAGTAGAGTCTTAATCACAGCAGTTCTCATTACATTGAGAAGTCTACCTGAAATATGTTCACATTAAGTACTTGCCTACCCCCGAAACAGAAGAGCTTCTCATCTGAGAAGTGTAGGTTTCTTAAGAGGAATTCCCATACATCAAGCTTCCATCCATACAAGGGGGCTGCCAGTAACAGCCAACTCTTCTGTATACGCAGGTCCCCCCAAACCAAACAGTCCTGGCTGAACAACTGATCTGTTCATTTGTAATCTTTTACTCTCCCTTCAAAGACTCTGTATCTCCATTTTCAAATGACAAAGGCTTCGTCAGATAGTAAGAAATATTTGGGAAGATAAAGTACTGAAAAAATGAAACTACTTGTGTGCATGTGTATGTATATGTATAAAAGCCACCAACTTATGCCTACCTCGTTCTTCAGGTGTTAATTCTTCATCCTCATCCTCCTCCTCACTGCTTTCCTCTAGCCTTGCTATAATCTTAGGTCCCCTACCTTCAGCTGCAGCTGCGAGTCTACATAAAGCACACAATACAAGTTTCTGAGCATCAAGATTTTCACTGTATAAAACACATGAAATTCCACATACAAATACACACATACAAATACGGCAAAAATAATGAACAAAATGTATGTATACTAACAAGATGCAAGAGATTTTAAGGACCAGTGGAAAAATCAATGCAGAAATCTACTCTGAAAATAGCAAAAATCCAGCATCTAGAGAAAACAGCAACACCTTTCCAAAAAGGAAACCACTCCAGGAAAAACAAAGTGATCTTTAGTCAGTTTTCTATTACAATACTTACTTTTTACTCAACACATCTGCTTTTAAGGGCTCATTTGATTCTGAATCGCTCACTGCATCTTCATCATCATCTCCTACCATGCTTGGAAGGCAAAGAAAGAAAGCAGCCTTTATCAGTAATTTGCTGCTTAAAAATTCATTGATAAAATATTCAAGACATTACAGCGCTCAATTAAAAGACTCCTGTAATACTTCATAAATTGTCATTTATATCAATATTTAATTTAAATTTGGAAAGCTGTTATTCTAATACACCGATGTTAACTAAAAATGTCAGTACAAGTCAGACTTACTAATTTCATTGAAAGACTGAAACCTGATACATATAGCCCTGATAATACACATAGACCTCCCCAAAATTTACTTTGGCAGTACATCTTGATGGCTATAACCCTTTATTTAGAAGCTCTGTAAATTCACATACATTGTATTTACCCAATATGAGTGCACAGTCTGTCAGGCAATCATCCATAACGCAGTTCTGCAGCAGAACTATGTCACCGGCCATTATTTAGGACAGCAATTCAGCAAACCTACCTGTGATACGGAGTACTTGGTTCATCTATTTTCATCAAGCCATAATCTTTGCCTGCTGGGTGGTACGTAGCTATGATATTCATTTCATCCCACTTCTGGGATTTTTTTCTGAAATAGGAAAGAGAAGTCAATGTTTTTAATCTTCTGTAAAAAATTTATTCTGTTTGGCCGCAGAAAATGAACATGGAGAACGTCTTTGAGCCTCTCCTATATACTATCCAAAGGCACATTGTTAGGACACACAGGCATGTTCAAAGTATAAACATGGTTATTAAACACTGCCCTGTACATACTTCTGTTAAGTCACAACAAATTACCATTGTGACTTGACTTTCCTTAACAAGTCACAGTAGTTAAACGAACTCGGTGCTGTACAAATACATTGTGCTTATCTTCAGGAGACTAGCACTCTTGGTCAATCACTGCCCTATTAACTGTCTGCTCTTGTTACAAGTTAACCTAAATTCATTCTTCCTCTTATTAAAACCCACAGTGCTTGTTGCAAAAAGCCACCTCTCCTCTGCTCAGTGATTTGCTACGGTTATAAGCAAAACTGGTGCACAAACACTACAATGCAACAAATAACTTCCTGCAGTAAAACAGATTGGACTGAACAAGCTGGTAATTAATACTGCTTTTGTCATGTAAATTGGAATCTCAAACCCATACTGATTCACTGGTGTAACTAAGCCAAGAGAGTTTCACACTTCACACAGCTAGCCACCAGTGATGGCAGGTTATTTATTTCCTCAGTTAATCAGAGAACTTACCATCTTATGTACATTTGCAGAAACAAAAGCCTACTCAGAGTGACACAGGCCACAAGTGTGTGGGCCAGAAGGAAAGCAGCTGCCCTGTGGACAGGGGAAGAGCCACAACTCTACTGATCTCAAAGTGACTGAAAGGGCAGCACCCACCAGGCTCCACATTTTCTCTAAAATGCTAGTGCAAGCACCACAGTCAGGCACAGCGGTCTTTCCTTTAGACTAAGCCAAGAAACATAACATTGCAACAGCAAAATAATCCCATTGTTTAATATTTCTTTATGCATTAAAGTATTTGTGTAGTGTTGGAAAATTGTTTAGGGAAGCAAATGTTACAGGTTTGTGTTTTCTTCCAGGGGTGGGGTGGGCAGTTGGCTGAAGAATTTAGTTTAGTTACTCTTATTTAAGCGCAGACTGTTCCAATAATAAATGACAAGATTTAAAATATATATATTCAGGCTCAATAAAACAACTGCTTTTAGACAGAAAACCACCTGATAAACAAAACTGATTATACAAAATTCCAAGCACAAAGTAAATTTACCCTTCTTGGAAAGCACTGCATAATACAAGGGAAGATATATTGAGAAAAAAATATAAAAGCGGAGGAGCTGATGCTGAACCCTACATGCCACAAACTTGTACTCTAGAACCGCATACCAATAAGTTTAGTCATCTTGGCATATACCAACCACATCTTAGGTGAAGTTTCCTATCTATTTGTTACTTTGTCCCAGCTGCAACACCAAGATTGCAATCTGAGCAGACAAAACATGAGTCAGATTGCCTGCTCCAGCAGGGTGGAGAGTCATGAGCTTCACGATGACAAAGCAAGAGCCCTAGTCCAAGAACACCAGTAACTCAAACCTACCTATTTAAGGTTCTTAAAATGACCAGCTAACATCAGCTAAACACCTGCTTAAAGTCCATGTACGACGAACATAAGATGATCATATGGTTATGTATCGAGAATTTTTACCAGCCACAGCAGTCAGACAATGGTATGTATGCCACAGGGAGGGGGCTGGGTGGCATAGATGTGACAGATGGGAGATGCTCCCATCAGGTAACTTTGTGCTCCCTGCAGTTGCCCAGAAGACGTCCAGGGTTAATCTGCCTGGGCTCACAACTAAAACCAAACAGTAATACTGGCAACCTTGGAACAAAATCTTTCACATAGGGTAGTCTTGAAACTAGACAGTCTACAGCCAGCAATTCAGTATCTTACAAATACAAGACTGAGAAACATTTGTTTCTTTTTTCACATTCATTTCTTTAAACTTAGATCCCAACAGTAAGCATCTCAGCTGTGGAACAGCTCCCAGAGCACAATTTAAAATTCAGCTAGGAAAAAGTTATCATTAGCGGCAAACAGACAAACGGGTCATTTCACCCCTTCACGTAAAAAGTTGTCACAGGAGCGTGACTAAGTGCTCTGAAAACACACACCTCCCTTGACTGCCTCCAATTCGGCATGCTTAGGCATGCCACAGCAGCATAACATTAATGATAAAGCTTAGGAGCATCACAGGAAAACGCTTCCTGACATGACTTCAGGGGGCCAGGTTCACATGTCTGTATCTGAGAAATATGAAATCTAATCTTCCTAAGTAAAATTAGATTTAAAAGACGAGAAATTCCAGAAGTGCTCACTGTCTTCTTTCACATCCCTAAATATTTAAGTAACCATTTATTTTGAGACCACACCTTGACAGGTCAGAGTTTCTGCTGTATCACTTGAAGGAACACCTCTCACACCTCACTTGCTCCTACCATGGCAGACTCTGTTGCAACACAGCTGCTGGCAGGACTATGCTGCAAACCAGATCAGGGAATTACAGTCTGTTAAATACACAAACACAGTTAGTTACTCTGTAAAATGCCAGATCAGATTCCTCAGATGCTCTAACAGGAGCTTTAAGAAAAAAAAAAAAAAAAAAAAAAAAAGGCACCATACCAGCATTGCCAAGAACGTATCTACCACAAAGCCAGCATCCCAGCTCTCAGGATGCCGTTCCAGTGATGCCCCAATTTCACAAACTTCTCTTTTGCATCCTATTTTCATTAAGGAAGTTTTCCAAAGCATTTCACCATCACTAACAACAGTACCAGGTCAATAATGATGCAAATACACGAAAGCTCTTCTGAACACAGTACTTTACAAGATGACAGCTGACACAATGAGTTCCTTTATCTGCAGCTATTTTTAAAGGAAAGTCAGATCTGACTTTCAGTATCAGAAAGAAGTATGGAGGCTGCTGATTGAGGTGCACAAAGAAAACAGATATCTTAATTCATAAGCCACTTTTCAGTCTGAAAGGAACATCACAGCTGTACTGCTTCTAATTCCTTTAGAATACAAAATGATTAATACAAAATGATTTTGCTAAATTTAGAAGCAACACTGATGTAATGAAGTCACCAACTAAAAAAATAATATCTGCACACAAACTAGCTTTACATTCCCTACCCTGATCTTTCCAGGAAATCTTCTAACGCAGTGTGCCAGGTTTAGGCAATGCACTTTAACTTGCAAAGCAATTTTGGAATTAATCTAATAACACATTTATCAACTCACATCTGTAAATAGGAAATAGAAGCTGGATTCCTCCTATCTGCTTAACTGCTTACCCCAACTATGCCACATACTCAGCTCATTAGCTTATACTTCTGATCACTCTTCAAGATGGTAGAAGAGAGACTACAGAAAATGAAGCCAAGGCCCCTAACAGCCAGTTTCACCTAATGCCTGGCATGGTAATAAGTACCTCGTGCTTATATTAAAACTAGAGAGGGGAAAAAAAAAAACACACACAACTTCTCTGTAGTGTATTGCTACTTACATTCACTTCCTTCAAAAATGTCATGCCATTCCTCCAGTTGTAATAATGTCTCTCTGGAAAGCAGGAGCCTTTACCACAGGCAGTACAGCAAACAAAAAACTTTTAGTTCCTACCTGGCTGACATAGACTAGGCAAAGAGGAAAAGGAACATTACCATAGTAGAAAGGAAACTGCATGCACATATTATTTTATGATTATTATTCCTCTCCTTGCAATACCAAGTGAGGTCCCAGATGAAGAAAACTGCCCGTATAAATTCTATAAACACTGGTTCAAGTCCAGCTCCGGCCACCACGATGAGATGGAGTCTCAGAGAGCTGTCATCACACGCTGGGTGCTCAAATCAAGCAAAAAGCAAGATTTCCACTGGTCAAGGACAGGGGCCCAGCTCAAGACCACCTCGTGGATTTTTGGACTAACTCAGCACGTTGCCACTGCATGTTCTCAAGGCTGTTCTCTTGAGCAATGCCGAATACATCTGCCCTGTGTTTCAACCCAAGCCGCCCTGTCTCCCTGGGGACGCACTTCTGGTTACAGATAAGCTCCTTTTGAGAACACTACATGGTAAAGTGCATTTCCCAAAGTGTAAACCAGCCTTGGGGCAACTCTAAAGCCGCCCCGTTTGTAAATGTCTTTCGAACACTGACTCCCAGACAGCATTACCTGGGTGAACATGCCACAACGCACCGCACCACAGCTCCGCGCTACCCGCCGCAGCCAGGCCCCGCCGGCAGCCAGCGCTCCTTCCCCTCGCTCTCCTCACCGGGGCAGCCCCGCGGAGCCCGCAGACCCCTGGCACCCCCCGGCCCCCCAGCACCGACCCCGGCCCCAAGCAGCCCCCAGCCGCCTTCAGGGCCCCGCTCGCCTCCCCTCCGCGGCCTCACCCGTGCTCGTCGTCGTCGCGGGCCGGGCTGGCCCGCCTCGCCCCGGGGGCCGCACCGCCCCCCGCCGCCTTCCCGCCGCCCTTCTTCAGGATGCCCTTGATGGGCCCTCGCCCCGCCGTCGCCCCAGAGGCGGAGGCGGCCGGCACCGAGGACACCGAGGGCGCCTCCATGGCCGAGCCGCCCGCCTCCGGCCCGCGCCGCGGCACCGCCCCGCCGCACCGCGCCTCACGGCGCCGGGCCCCACCGCGGCCCCTGGCGGCCGGCGGACCGCCGGCATCCCGCCCGCTTCCTGGGGGGCCCCGGACGCCTCACGGGGCCCCAGCCCCGAGGGACGGGAGGCCGAAGCCCGGGGGCGGGGAGGAAGGAGGCGCTCTGCCCCCAGAATGTAACGCGGCCGCCAGCGCGGCGTGCCCCCCGTCATCCGCCCGGGCTGAGGGTGCGGGGGAGCCCTTCGCTTTGTGGCACCGGGTTTGTGGTGTGGAGGGGTAGGGGCGTAATGCCGCTGTGGGTTCTGGCGGCTGTGGGGACTCCTTCCTGTCTCGCCCCCATCCTGCCCGTGAGGTGATGGATCCCCGGCCACAGAGCCGACAGCCACAACATCCCCGCTGTTCACTCAATGGTGATGAGGCGCCAGGCACCTGCTGCGTGGTGAGGGCACAGCAAGGATTTTATTCGGTGGATGTGGCACAGAAGAGGTGGCTGTGGTCCAGGTGGCTTCCAGCAGGCTGTCAGCCTGATGACATATGTCCAGAATGAGCTGGAGAGCAAAAGCAACGAGCACCCCAAGTCCCTCCTCTCCCTCCCTGGGTGGGTTTGTTGAAGTATCTCCCAGCACAATAAAACCCAGGTGTGTGCAAAGGCACCTTGGCTTTGAACAGGGCTTCCCAGCACTCCTACAACTGCTCACAAGGTGCCTTTTTGCAGCACACCAGGACATCCCCACGCCAGCAGAGGTAAGGCCCCTGCAGCCAGGCCCTCCCAGGCAGGAGGCAGAAGCACGGAGGTGGGCGCCCAGCTGACAACATGCCACGCAGGCAGGAAGGCAGAGAGGACCAGAAGCAGGTGTTTGGATTTCATTTTAATGAGTTGCATCAGTGCTATGTGAGCAGAGCTGTAGCAGAGCCTCTGGCAGGGCAGGGGCAGAGCTGGTGGGTGTGCAGGAGGAAGCCTTGGGAGCAGGCCAAGCAAGGAGCCCCCACTCTTTCTGTCTGCTTACAGGTACACTCGGAGCTTGGGTAGTGCAGGACCAGCCTCGCTACGGGCACAGGAAGACGTGTACAGACACCAGGGATGGAGCACTGCTGGTTTTCTGGACATTTTCAGACTTCTCAGGCTTTAAAAAAGGCCAGACCCAAATCCTAGCAAGTAGACCTACTGACTTGGCAGTAGCTTCCACCTACTGCCCCGCACCAGAAAATGTGCTCGGAACGCCCAGCCCCAGGCCATAGCACTGACCCCATGTACTCAGACACTGCGTGCTCCCAGCAGGCCCAGAAGCATCAAAACAAGTCGTGGGTGCGTGGTTCCCCCGGGGGCTAACATTTGCACATAGCAGCTCGTAACTTTCTGCATCCACATGCTGGAGGATTTGCAGCAACAGCAGAGCTTCACGCCTGCATGTCAGGGTTTCTTTTCTGCACCCATCAGCTTTGAATCAGCCACTCCGCCAAAGTCAGGCAGAGTGAGATGAAACGGGGAACAGCAACAGGGGGAGCAACAGCATGGAGTGACTCAGGGCTGGCAAACTACCATTAGCAAAGGGATTATTGCATTTCTCTGTTACAAAGAGAAATCTAATGGCTAATAACAAAAGCAACAAAGTTCATAGCTGGTCTGGCACTGTGTGACTGCGTGCCAGGAGTTACATGTCAGCGGGGCAGTTAAGCTGATCCGTGGGCATCATTTTCTCAGTGTCAATCTTGTAGGACTGGAGGACGCTCTTCAGGTGCTCCACGGTCTCCGGGTGCATGTCAGGAGCTCTCGACATAATCCAGGCGTAGTCAACGTGGAAGAGCCAGAGGATGTTCGTGCAAGAGTACACCAGCGAGTAGTTTTCGTAGTCGGTGGAGATTACCCAGTATGGGGCAGAAGGCATGACTAGGGGAAGGAAGGGCTCAGTTACACGCGGCAGGTGCAGATGGCTACAGCCTCACTCCCGGGGCTGTTCCCACTTCTGCTGCTGCCAAGCTGCGGTCAGCCCGGGGAACTGTGATTTATGAAGCCCTAGCAGGACTCCTTGTTCTGCCAACGAAGCCCTGAACTGGAAGGCCTTGCTGGGAAGTTAACGCTGTGACCTGCACAGCTTGTCCAGGCCACCGAAAAGCAGCCCAGCCTGTAGCTGTGTACAGGGTGCCTGCGTGGCATGGGCTGCGGGCAGAGGGGTGTGGGTGGTGCCTCCATGGTGCCTGGCATGGACTGGTTGCTCCTGTGAGCAGTAACTGCACCTCCTGTGCGTGTCCTCCCGTACCTCCAAATAACCATGCAAGTGCTGTCAAGCAGCCAAGGTAAAGGTGCAAGGAAATACAGTAAGAGGGGTCACAGGGGGACTTATTCTCGCGTTCCCAAGTGTTGCTGCAGACAAGGTGCCGCACCATGCGGCAGAAACAAAATGCACCATCCTTCACAGGCCCCTCTGGTGTGTTACATTCACACGGGAGGACAAAAGCAAACAAAACCACATTATTAAAGACTATTAAAATGAGCTTGTAAACAGAGGCGGTGTGGGCTGGTTGCCATACCACTGTGCCCACAAAAGCAAGCCTGTTCCTGCCTCCTGCACCAGCAGCCCTCTCTCTCCCCATCTGTGAAACGGCCTGGAGTGCTGGAGATACTGCCAGTCTCTCTTGCTTCGATTTTTTTATAAACACCCTCAAACCACCACTGGCTGCTCCAAGCCCTGTGCCTTTGCCCTGTGGTGCTGCCAAGCCCCCCGGCAAGTTCACTCCTGGCTCTGTGGCTCCGCACTGCCGCTGCCAGGGGAGCTGAGCCCGCTCCACGCCGGCAGCCCCGCTCGGACTTACACCAGTTGAAGCGGACACTGAGCTTGGCCGGCTCCTTCACATCCGTGTGCATGATTTCTCCTTCAACTTCGTTAACTTTGCCACTGGAACTAAGGGGAAAAGGAAACAGCAAGAAATAGAATTAGGTGAGCTCGAAATCACATTTAAGACTTTATGCCCAGTAAATTACCCCCTGGCTGTACGAGGAGGGGCTGGGCGAGGGATAGCTCGCCTACAGGGATGGGTTCAGCAGCACCCAGGACACGCCAGGTCCCAGGGCAAACGCTGTCCCAGGTCACACAGCCCCCGTTCCCCAGGTGCCTCTCTTTTCCTTGCTGCCTCTTCCTCAACACTGAACTCCCAGCACTGTTCACTGCTGCTTAACCACTGCATTTTTAGAAGGCAGCATGCTCGTCCACACACCAATTACCTGGCCCTGCTTGGTGAGCTGGGGTTTGTTTCGCTGCGGGTGCAGAGCACTGCCCTGCTGGCAGCAGGCTCTGCCACTTGGCTGCCCGTCTCAGAACTGCATTTATTCCCTGCATGCCTCACCACCTAGACGCTGCCCCTGGGGCAGGAAACTTTCAATTTCCTGTGAAACAGGAACACCCAAGGAGGCAGAAGCTCATGTCTCACCAGCAGCGCCCTGTGCCGCTTTGCCTAAGTCGCTTTGTATCTCCAGCTTATTTTTTTTCCTGTGTAAAAGACAAAGGGGAATGTGCGTGCACTGTGTACATGTGCGTGTGTCTGCAGCCCCTGCCTCACCCCACTGGCAGACACAGCCAGTGTCAGCAGAGCAGCGATGCCCCGGTGCCGCCGTCCCCTCTGCCAGCACCAGCTGGCTGCTGGCACCTGTGCTGCAGGGACCTCATGTCTGCAGGGCTGCCAGCAGCAAGGCTGGGGGTGATGCTGGAGCCTTTACAGGTCCCTGAGCTGCTGCAGTCAGGACACGGGTGTTCGGTCCTGATGGGACACCCCACCTGCACCTCCCGCAGGTAACCACAGCTGTTTGCTTGCCTGGCACATCCCCAGCGCAGGAGCTGCAGGGACGATGCAGCGCTGCTGGAGAGCAGCAGGGAAGCAGCTCCCTGCCGGACACAAAGCGTGTTGCTGTGGTGTTGTTGTGAGGCAGAACAAAGTCCCCACGCCATGCCAGGGAGCGCAGGAACTGCGCTTCCCTCCCTGCTCACTCACGTGCTCGTCCTGCCCCTGGCACCCCATGATACCAGGGCTTGTGGTGGTGCCAGACTGAGCAATATCTGAGCCTGTGCTTCCCCCAGCACCCCCACACCCAGAAACAGGTGATTTGGAGAAAAATCACCCCCACAGAGAGCAAGAGAGGTGGTGGGAACCCCACTAGTGCAGGCACAGCCTGCACACCAGCACTTACAGCATCTCCTTGTTGATCACTTTAAACTTCCCATTCTCCTTCAGCGAGTAATTTGCCTGGATGCAGCTTCCTTTCTCGAAATTCGAGGGCAGCTTTTCTATCTCGTACCACTTTCCCAAATACTGAGAAAAGAAAGTCCAGAGAGAAGCTTTGAGCACCAGGAGCCAGAGCAGAGCAGCTGGGCTCTCCTGGTGGCACAGCCGAGCCCCATCAGCTTGTAGGAGCCACGGGCACTGCTCGGCGCGGGGCTGAGTGAGCACTGCACCAGGTGGAGCACGGACAACAGGACCAGCATCACCCCACTGCTATAGGGCTCTGAGGCCAGACGCATCAAACCCACCCCATGCTCGGTCACTGCACCACTGCTCCCATGCCGCCTGCACCCCCCTGTTGCCCGCTGTGAGGTTTCAGAAGGCGCGTCACACCTTGGAGATATCGAAGTCCTCCTGCACGGGGGGATCTGGGCACGGCCCCATGTGAAACATCTGCCCGTTCCCGAAGCCGAGGAGGCTGAGCAGGACTGAGAACCGCGCTGCCGTGCCCAGCATGGTTGTGCTGGGATGCAGGTGGGAAACGGACCTGGGAAGGAGAAAAGTAGCTGAGGTGGGCCCCGAGAGGCGGGAGAGGCAGCACAGCTTCGTGTGCTGGGGTGTTCGCAGCACTGCGGTGTGCAGGATGGGAAGTTGGTGAGGACCCCCGTCAGCACCAAATAAAGCATGATCCTGCCCCCCGAGGCATGCTGCGAGGAAGGAGAGGGTCAGTTTTCCTGCAGCATGCCTTCCCAGCGCTGTGCCCAGGGGCACGATGCTGCATCCCCCTCTGCTGGTGCTCACCCAGCGCAGCCCCAGGGTCGGGACACTTTCTGGGCCAGCAGCTGCTCCTCAGGAGCAGTGGTAACATTTTCCCCACGTTTTAAACACAAGCACAGCCCGCCTCCAGCTGCAGGCTGTGAAGGGACACTGCCTCTTTTCATTCAGACACCTACCTTGGCTGACGAGGTGCGGCGATGCTCTGCGGAGGGCCAGGGCTGCCAGGAACAGCTCTGTAGCGAGCTCTCCGCCTCACGGCTTTATAAGCGTGCCGGGACCATCATTATTCAGCACCAGTGCAAGCCACTCCCTGGTCCTAGACGTGTTTTGTTTTTTTGGAGGGCCGGTCAGCTGCTTTAGATCTGCAGCTGGTACGAAGCCGGAGATGGGCTGCAACTTGGCTGCTCACCCAGGCAAACAAAGGCTCCCCGTGTGTCTGTGCTCAGCTCCCCAGCTGCTCAGCTCCCTGCTGCCCAGCCGCCCGCAGAGCCCAGGAGCAGCCCTCACTACAGCCCTGGGTGCAGATGGCAGGAAAGAGAAGGGCCACAGGCCCCAAAAGGCAGCTGCAGCTCCCATCCTGCTCCCACGGATCCCGGAGCAACCACCACCGTGCTCCCAGGGGTGATGTGTGATCCCCTGCCCCACACAAAGCCTGGCCTGGGGGCTCTGAGCCCCTATGGATGCTTGGGGCCATAGCAGCGTGCTCAGAGACATGGCCGGCATCCCGGGGGATGCAGCAGGGGGACCAGCACCAGAGTGAAATCGTCCTGCCAGAGGGGGAACGCTGGCTCCTCCGCACCTACCAGGCCACCGTGCCAGGAGGACTGTCACAGCAAGAGTTTGTTAGGTGACATGGGTGATGGCACGTGGCCTGCAGTGTGCGTGGTGCTCGTTCATGGCAGGCTCCGAATCGTCGCCATCCCAGTCAGCCCCGGTACATGAGGAGGATTAAGTAGCGAGCAGCACTGCAGGCTCATCCAGGGAGCCACAAAGTATTTGGCAGGTATGTTTCTAGATTTTTAAATCTCATTATGAGAGAAAGATGCCTGTGCAATTAGATCCGTGCTGACCTGACGGTTTTTCCAACAAGTGCCCACCAAATGATTTTGACAGCGACGCAGTCATCTGTGAACGCTGCCGGTCCTGGGGGTTATGCAAGGAGAGTTGAGTAACAGGCAGGATGCTCTGTGCTTTTAATTACATTTTTAAAATTCTTATCTCTGCTGAGACTTTCGCTCCATGAGTGCTCTCACATGCACTATGTGCCCTCCTCACACATATGCACACATGCTCAGGAGCCCCTTACTGCCCAAACGATGCCCCAAGAGCCAATGTCTCGCCCCAAAAAAGGCCATCAGTGGAGGGATGGGCCAGGGCAGCCCCAGGTGCCTCGAAGCAGAGCCCAGGCTGCTGGGACCTGCCTGGCAGCCGGGGCTGCTCCCACCATCTCAAGGGGCACACTTCTGGGCTCTGCAGGCCACGGTGGTGCTGTGAGCCTGGCCACACGGACCAAGGGGTCGGGGACAAGTTGAACCTTCGGATCACAGCTAATTGTGGGGTGGGGAGCGCTCACCTCCACCTGGCAGGCGGCTCCTGCCCAGGAGCAAAGGAGCGGAGGCACATCAAAGGGCAGGAAGCTGGAGCAGGGGTGGGAGGACAGGAAGGAGGAGAAGCCGGGGGAAACCAGGCAAGGGGGGAGCAGGAGACATGCTCCGAGCACTTCACACAGGAATGAAGCCTCCCCCACATTTCTGGGTGATGAAGCAGCCGCAGGGCAGAAGTAGAGGGGAGGGTGGAACGGGGCAGGCTTGGGGAGGAGGCGTGTGTGGGCGCAAGGGGAGGCAGGATTGGGTGCAGCAAGGGAAAGCCTTGTTGCCATAAGCTGAAGCTGCAGACAAAACCCAGCCAGCTGAGGGCCAGGTAGGACGCTCCACGCCACCCCTGAAGCTCCATCTGCAGGTGACCCCACTTTGTGCGGAGCTGAGGTTGTCCTGTCACGCACCCGACACCACTCTGAAACCAGCTCCTGGCACCTATGTGATGGAGGAGCTTTAGCTGACCAGGCCAGGGGACCTGACTCCAAGGGACAGGCTGTCTCATCACACTGTGTCCCCCAGCACCCGACCAGGGCTGCTGCCTGCTCCTCACCACAGGGCTGCCAGCTGGGCCACGGAGAAGCCCGCAGTGACAGTGGGCACCAGAACTTCTTGCCCTGAGACCCTGAGGCAGTAGCCCTGGCAGGGAGGTGTCTCCTCCTTCAGAATGCCATCTCCTCCATCCACCTCCCCACGTACCTGGAGAGCACGATGGCACATGTATCGTGGTGTTGGCCATAAGCTTCAGGTGGCAGCACTTCTCCGGGAGCAGAGGCTGTGGTGGACGTGGGGTTGGATGGGGCCGGGCTCCTGGCAGGCAGCTCCTGGGTTGCTGTCGCAGCAGGCTGGTGGAACAGACAGGGGGTTTTCAGCCAGAACAACACCAGCATCTCAGCCCTGTCATGGAATCCAATTGGGACAGCCTAGAAACTGCTCAGAAGAGCCTCTCATGGAGGCCCTGTGGGGACCTGGGGCTCTGGGCCCAGCCTCTGCCTGTGGGACACTGCCAGCTCCTGCCCGGGGAGCTGCTCACCCAGGGCTGGCCCCACGAGGAGCCTTCATCTCCCGATGGGGCCTGAGCAACCCAACCGTGCGGGGGCTGCAGAGCTGCCACGTGTGGCCGTGCTGTGACAGGCCTGCCCCCAGCGCCCTGCCTCCCATGCCCAGTGCTGGGGCCTCTCTGCGGGTCCTGCGGTGCTGGGGCAGGGACATCCCGGGTCCAAGGCCATACTGAGTGGACAGCTCTTCCCCATACAGAAGGTGCCTTCCCTCCCTTTCTCTGTCTTTTCTCCTGCGAGTTCCTTTTGGTTGTTTTTCTGCCTCCTCTAAAGGAAACGTGGCTTTGGGATGGCCAAACAGGCTGAAACGTGTATAGAGACAAAAATGAGCCCGCAGGGGAAAAGGCAGAGAAAGGGAGGGCAGGTGGGAATTTTCTTCTGTTTCTAGGAGTGGCAGAAAGTGCTTTGAAATCTGTTTGTGCAAAACAGTGCAGGATTTCCAAGTACAGTTATGGTACCAAACGAAGGAGACAAGCTCTGGAAGCATGAACTGGCCTCTGGGGCTTAGGGAACTCGGTCCAAGCAAGTGCACGAAAGATGTGATCCACCTGTATACAATTAGTGAGTAGCTCTCCACCCTGGAAATTATCCAATTATATATTCAAAACATGAGAAACTAAAGAGAGGGACTTCAGAAGTTGTAAAGCTAAACAAGACATTATTATTTGAGGGACAATCCTTGAAGAACAGGCTTTGTGGCAGGGCTCTGAGGAAGGCTCCCTGGTCTGGTCTGTACCTCTGTTGGGGTCTGGAAGGACAAGTCCCAGAGGAGAGAAGCCAGTGGGGTCCCCACCTGTCTGAAAGCAGAAAAAAATGAAATACAGCAAAGAAAAATAAGGTCAGAGAGGTAAAAAATGGGGTGGGACAAGACTCTGCAGAGAGGACTACATCACAGAACCAGAGCTGGATCAGCAATAAAACTTTGGTACAGCAGCACTGCACCCCAGGGGAGTGCTCACCCTAAAATCCAGAGCTTGGACAGTGCTTGATCCCAGCGTTTCAGCATGTCCCAGAAGTGCCCTGCACTAAGGCCAACTGTACGTTGGTAAATAAGGTCCCCCTTTATTTATTTATTTATTTTAATTATCACCTCGTACACTCGGTACCAGGCACGCCGTGCATTCAGTCTGGTTTTGCTCTCGCAGAGAAGAGCAAGCAGGAAGGCGCAGCAGAAGGGGGCAGAGTAGCACCTCCACAGGACAGGGCTGTGACACCGGCCCCACAGCCGTGCTGGGAGTGCCGCTGGCTGCAAGTGCTGCGGCTCAGCCCAGGGTGCTGCCACCCAGGGTGCTGCCACCCTGGGGCGCCCCGAGCCCGGCAGCGCCAGCAGCCCAGGGCTTGCTCTGCATACCCCATCCAGCCCCTGAGGCTTTTATTCCTGTGTTCATAGGGCTTTTTTTGCAGTCCTTAAGCGAACCCCAGCATACTGAAATGTTTTTCAAATGCTTTAAAAAATGTCATTAAGCACACTTAGAGAGCTTCTCCTGCAGGGGGACTTTCTGTCCTCCCTGGGGAGGCACAAGGATCTGCTCGCAGCATTGCCAGGGCTGTCCAGGAGGTGCCCAAGCACTGCTAGTTAAACCCGACAGCACTGTTCCCTGCAGCTAGCACCTATTTCAGCACCTTAGCTCAGGAATGCATTAACGCAGTTACACAATTGTATTTTCTGTAACCTATATGCAACCCACGTGTTCCTCATGATATAGGTTCATAGCACGTGGGTAGAGGATTTTAAGAGCCCCTTTTCAGAGAGACCAAGTCACATCTTTCTGCACATGCTGCAGATCATAGAGACAGCAGCCTCGGCAGTGGCTTTGCCCATGAATAGCTGCACTGAGGCCACCAAGCCAGAGCACGCATGCCTTACAGGGAAACACAGGGCTAAGTGTTTGCTAGGCTGGAGTTTATGTTATACTGAAAATAAATAACATAAATTCAGTGGTCAGTGCTCTGAGTTTCAATACATAGTTACACTTTGAAATGGCACAGAGAGACCTTTCACAGCAAGTTTCAATCAAACGAGTTAGGAGATTTTAGGAATAATTAATTCAGACAGCATTAAAGATGCTTTTATCTGCGCTTCACCCCCAGGGACACAAGCCAGGCCTGTATTTCAGTACAAACAGACCTGGAGTGAGGCAATTGATGCTTTATCCAATTACTCTGAATTTTTCCAAAAACACATGTCATAATTTCATTCCCTGCCATGATTATTCTTACAAAATAGGTTATCCATGGACCAGAGCAAAAGCTTCCCAAGCCAGGACAGAGGTACAGGAGCATCACAGGAACTTCCCAGGGATGGGGTGAACAACCTGGGACTAGTTTCAAGCCCCTGAGTGCCTGTGCTGGCAGCCACCTCCCCTGCTTGTCCTGAAGGAAGCACGAAGCTCATGTGTGGTTCAGGGGCCAGAAAAGCACCAGAGGAGAGAAAAGAGGGCCCAGACATGCACAGGGAAGGTGCTGTGCTGCAATACCCAACACCAGGGCACCCCTGGGCAGCCAGCACGCAGGAAGGAGAGGCAAGGACGTGAGGTGCTGGCAGCCTGCTGACTGATTGCCATGGAGACCGGTTAAAGTCTCACCAGGAAAATGAGTTCTTGTGCAGCACCTGACCCCAGGAGGCAGCGTGATTGCTCTGGCAGCACTTAGGCAGCAGCAGACATGCAGAGATTTCCCTGAGCTGCCGTTCAGGGTCAGTGGGTACATGCCCGTGGGGCAATGGTTAACCTCAGGGCCAGGTTAAAAGCAGCTCAGCAGTGCTAATGTCTGCCCTCAGCCTGGCACCTTCCTGCCCCAGGCTGTAAACATTGAGAGGACTTTCTAAGTCCCTTGCAGCAGCCTTCATGCAGAAGGCTGCTGCTGTATTTTTTATTCTACCACCCAAAGTTATTCAGCCTGTGGAAATGGGGAGAGGTAACACCTATTCTGACATGGGTTCCAACAACAAAACAAGTCAAACAGCAGCCACGCAGTGCAGTACATACTTGTTGTTTTTCCACTTTCCAGCACACTTCCAGGATAGTGGCAGCGGTGGTGCGGGTGGTGAGGGAGCCCAGCACAGGCCGAGTGAGCTGTTCAGAGCTTCACAAGCCAGCAACGGTGCCAGGAGCAGAACTGCTGGAGCTCAGTCCTGGGCAGAAGTCTTTGTTGCAGCACTACAGAAGTCTTCACATTACAGCATTAAAACAAAACAGCTCTTACCTGATTGCTTCCCCAACCGCTCACTCTACAATCAAAGCAGAGATTTTCTTCAATTTCAGTCACCAGAGCTGCTCTGGCTGTGTGGTGGTGAGGACAGGGAAATTGCAGTGCTCTCCACCTACCAGCTCCTGCATGACAAAAACCTTACAGACAAGGGGCCAAAGCACCTGGTTTTGGTGGCGGACAGCTTTGTGGCTGGAAAGCAATACTGCAAGTCCACAGGCTGGGCAGAGGCTGCTCTGTTACTGCTCTGCTTGCAGTAAGGGCTGGGAGGCAAACCACCCTCAGAGAGAGGGATTAAACCACCCCGAGGGAGGTGAATCGCTGCGTGTTCGCTGTGTAACAGACATGATAACCACACAGATCGCAGGCTTGGCCAAGCACCGTGCCTGGAGCTGCCCCCTGCCCCAGCGAGACACTGCTGTCAGCCAGCCCTCACCACACGTGCCTGGAGCTGGGGCTGTGCTCGCAGCACAGCTCGGCGGTGCAGTCGTCCTGAAGCAATGTGAAGAGCTGCTTTTTGCTATAGAGACTGCGAGAAGGCACTGCATGCTGAAGATCACACAGCTTTGTGCCTATTGGTAAGCTTCTGTCAGGGCAAAACTACTATTTCACACCATTATTTTTAGGTGAAAGCCTCAGCTCTGCCACCTCCCTGAACAAGTTCTAGGGGAGAACACAACACGGCTGTATCAGTAGTATCCCTCAAGCTCCCAGCTCCACAGGGAATGAATTAACTCTTGCTGGCTCCAGGCCAGGCCCTGGAGGTAGATCTGGCTCTGTTACACATTCTCATGCTATTTGTAGCATCTCTCCCATCCCCACTGCTAAAGTTGCCAGCTGAGAAACTTGCTGGCATTGGTTTGGGTTTGTTTCTAAGGCATTTCTCAGCACTGTGGTCGCACAAGAAGCTGAAAACTCACCTTTTGAAACCCCAGCCAGAAAGACAGGTACTGCTGTTGCTGTTGTGTTGCTGTTTACACAGCGTCACTGTGTTTGGGGCAGCATCCAGGCCAGGAAGATAAAACCATTCCATGTTTCCTACGGCTTAAGTTTGCAAAATGCTAAATAAGTCTCCCACTTTAGGTGCACTGGGTGGCACTGTTGCAGAGCTGGGTGCAGCTGAGCCAGCATCGATCAATGCAGGGATTCAGCAGCCTTACTCATGTGTGGTGCCTGTTGTAGAGATTTTCAGTACCGCCTTCTAATCTTCATTTGACATATTACTTTTTTTATTTTCTGTCCAGCTGATAATGCTGTTTTTCTTTGATTTCTTTTCAAGGGCAGCATCCAACTGAATTTCTGCATGGTGGTTTAAACCCATGGCTCCAGCTAGCAGAAGTGGTGGGTAGGATGGCACGTGCATTTCCAGCTTCTGCACCTGAAACCCCAAGCCTCGTCTCCTTGTCAGACCACATGAATTTCTTCTCCAAATGCTGTTTTTCCCTTAGCCAAGCAGACTGCAGGGTGTAATTCCAATACAACGCAGTTCACTTTTGATACAATTCATCTCCTCACCAATTCTGCAACCATTTGAGCTCTCTCAGCCATATGGGAACAGCAAACCTAGGATGTCACCCACCTGCCGCAGTGGTAAAGACTCCTGGAGCCCAGAGGAAGAAGCACACAGTCTCACTGTGCAGCTCAGCGTACAGATAAGCACATCTGTAAGACAAGACTTTCAACGAGGGATCTCCATAGCAACTTCTTGCTCCTGCCTGAGATGAACCACTTCCTCTGAAGCTCTTGCAGCTTAGAAGAGCCTTCTGCTTCCTCTTGACTAGCATAGATGATCTTTCTTTATTCCACCTGCAATAAACTTTGTCTTCTAAACTCTCTCTCTCCCTTCGTTGCTAGTGGAGGTTTCAAGTTGGGTGTCAGCCAAGAACCACAGGTGCCATGACGTCAGGGACACTCGCTGGGACTGTTCACTGTTTTGGGACTTGTTTTGTGGTCGATACAAAGAGAACATGGAGCTATTTGGAGTACCCAGACAGGTTCACAGTGCTCACCTGGGGTGCCCCAGGAGTCCCCTTGCTGTTAAGCTAGACCAGAGCACACACCACGCAGAGGATGACTTCGGGGCTCCCAGAGTTATCACAGAGAACCATCCTGATCCGAACAGGAAAACAGAAACATTTTGCAAAAGCTGAAGGATGTATCAAGGAACTGTACTTTGGCCATCTTCCAAAGCATCATAAGGAATGTGCAGAAAAAGGTACAAGTGCCATGGTCTGGGCAGCTTGCCCCTGAAAGGAAAGCCACAGGCAGCTTTGGCAGCCTAACTCCTCACAGGACACCACATAGCAATGAGCAGGGACTTCCACAGGATTTCCACTGAGCTTTTTTTCTGACTCCTCTGTCCTCCGTTTTTGGAGGTCACTCTCAAATGGAATTTTCTTCCCTCTGTTATTCAACAACAAGACAACAATCTGCCCCCAACGTCTGCGCAAACGCAACACTACAGCACAAAACGAGGGTTTAGCTGCCTCAGGGAACAGATTTCACAAACAAGTTTTCACTGGACACTGAGCAGCTGCAGGAAGTTCAGGATGGGAAGGGACCTGCTCGGTCATCTTGGCTTTCTCTGCTGGCTCAGAGCTCACGTGACCACCTGCACCGTACAGAAACATTTGACACTTGCTCTTCCCATGCCTGCACTCTGCTCCTCTCACCCCCAGACACCCACTCGGAGCTCCCAAGGCAGAAATCAGACCAAGTGCTGGCAGCTCACCTGAGCGCTTCTCAGAGGGGCAGAGGAAGGGGCTGGGGCTCACATGCTGTGAAATCCCAACCGTGGCTCTGGCACGAGGTCCTTGCATGGCCTTGGAAATTTCTTGGCTTGCGAGTCTCCGTTCTGTCTGTAAGAAGAGCTAATCCTCATTACCAGGCAGCTATAGCATTTAGATTAATTACATGCAGAATGCTGAGGCAGCGAATAACGTGTATCAGCACTCTCCCAGCGGTGTCATTTGAGGAAACCACATCAAATATAAATACTGATAATGTGTGCGTTTGCAGAGGCCTCTCTCTGGCTGCCTTTTGCTAATGAAACATGGGAGCTGTGAGACTGCAAATGCGCTGTTGTTCTCAAAAAGGCATATGCAGCTCAGGCAGTGCACTTATGCAGATGCAGACAGACACAGACGGACACAGTCAGACACAGCATCCCCTAACTGCACAGCTGAGAAGACCTAGGCAGAGGCAGGACAACTTGGAGACTCGTTAACCACCACAAAAACTGGACAGGGACAGGCACTGTGAATGATTCCCAAGTAGAGCCCCCAAACAGGGCTTTTCTGGGGAAACTTTTCTGCAAGTCCTTCTTCTTCTACCCATTCCCACCATCAGCCCAGACAGGGAGCCTGTGGAGGAAGGATTCTGTGCTTGTCACTGCCCCAGAACAAAAGCATCCCGCAGAGAAGAGCTGTATTGGCAACTGAAGCCATCACCTTGACCATCCCTTTGGCCTTTCCTCCATGTAAACATGAGCAACTTGCTCTCTGCCTCCTTTTTTTTTACATCCTCAGAATGGGCAATATCATCCCCCTTTCTACCTGCACTCACTAGCAGCCCAAACACCTGCAGAGCCACCGCCATCTCCTTAACCACTGAGCCCAATTAACACCCAATCTCAGATTCAGAGGGGGGGAAAAGACAGCATAGAAATGAGCACCAGAACCATGGACGTGTGCTTTACAAATCTCACAGTTTATTTTTATCTCTGTGCAAATCACCGCTCCTTATCATTACTCGCATTTCACAGTGCAGGGGGTAGGAGTGATTTCAACACTGTTTAAACAAGCTGAGCCTCAGTGGGATTGCTCTCGGCCCTAGAAACCGGACAATCTGCATGTGCTGATGATCTAGAATCAAGAACTGCATGGCTGGCACAGACTCCAAGCAGTCACAGACACTGGCATTTAAAAAGTTTATGGCACAGCTTCCGAGTCACCGTTAGCTGAGACAGATGAGGAAAGTGCAAATGACAAGCTCTTTTCATAGTCATTTAGTCTCACGTAGGAAAAAACAGAACCAAGTTTAGCAGCTGAATGAGAAACTGTCATGTAGAGCGTGAGGGTAGATTCCCACTCGCAGCTTTGCTGGAGGTCACCGCTCAGAAAGATGGGTGCTGTGAAGCCCAGCAGCCCTGGCACCTGGAAAAATGCCTCAAAGTCCTGCATATGGCCAACAGGAGGGACCCCTGGGGACACTGTGCAAAAGTAGCTCATACTAGTTATCAGGAGTGCTGAGGAGAAAATCACATGTGACATGGAAATTTCCTTGTGCAATTTTAAGTAAAGGACATGTGCTACCTAAAGCACCCTTCCAGAGCTCGTAGTCAGGCCGCTCTGACTGCACGGTACCTGATGGAGCAGTCTAGAGGTAGCAGATTTGTTTGCTACACCTGATTCAAGCCTGTCCCACAAACCTCATCAGCAGTGGGGGAGAGAGGCTGCAGGCCCAGCATCCCGAGGGATGGCTGACCGAGGGATGGCTCAGACTTCACTCGTTGTTAGAAGGGCTCTGCCCGGCCCTGGCTGTCTGCAGTCACTGGCTCTGGCAGCTCCTGGTCGCAGTGCTGGGAGGGACGATCCCTTCCCTGCAGTGGGGTAATGAGGCTGTTTAGAGGCGCTGGAGTTGTCTTCGAGGAAAGAGCAAACAGTCCTGAAGCAGCAGAGCTTCCTACCAGTACCATCAAAACAAAGCAAGGCTGTGACTGACCCATTTTTAATCAAATGGAAAACTCAGCTTTTGTTTCCCATTTTAGCTTTTCCCTTTCAGACATATCATAGCAACAGCTTTGCTCGGCTGTTACCAGCCCGTCCTTGTAAGGAAAGGCAAGAGCCCATTAAAGAGCCAAATTTATCACTAGGGGAACTCTGTTGACCTAGTTACACCAACCACATATTTGACCCATTATGTTAACCTTCCTCTGCCTTTTCCACAGTTAAAAGGAAAATATCTTTCAACTTTAATCAGGGCAGCAGCAAACACAAAGACCAAAATTAGGGAAAAGCCATGCTTCTCTCAGCATCCCACAATACACAACCTGAAGCCACAACCCAAAGCGAAAGCACAGGCATCTACAGGGGCGATGCATCAGCAGCAGGTGCAGGACAGGCCTAAGCCATCTCCAAGCCGTGCATACATACAAGCACTGGAAGGATGCTTGAAGGAGGGCCCTTTACAGCGTGGCTCCAGGAACGTAAAGCCAGTCAGCAAGGGCAGTGGGCAGGTGAGTCATGGCCTGCAGCCTCACCCACCAGTAGGTCTCCATGGGATTGTAGCGGTTGTTTGGACGCGTGGAGGTGAGCGCATCGCTGATGTCATTCAAGACCAGAGACATGTCCTTCAGGCCGCTGTTAACGAAGGACTTCATCAGGGCCACGTGGCGGGCGAAGTACTCCCTCCCGTAGTCCTCCCGCACCGTGTCGCTGGCTCCGCTCCACAGCGCCTCGGCCTGCCTGTCGATGCCGTCCTCGGTCAGGATGCCGGTCGCGGCCACGAAGTTGCTTGGCTCGATGAGGATGACCCTGACACCCCAGCGGTACATCTCCTGCCGCAGGCAGTCAGAGAAGGCTGCCACCCCATACTTGGAAATGCAATAGCAGGAGCGAGATGGACTCACCATCCGTCCTAACATGCTTGTGATATTCACCACACGGCCTGGAGGGGAAAGAGCAAGGAGAGATGATGGGCTGGCTGTTCCCAGCCAGGAGGTCAGAAGGAGTTGCAGAAGAGGCAGTCAGAAGATCCCAGTAAACAGGTGCTTTGTTGGGTGACACCGATTTGTAAAATCTGTATCTTGAAGAGGGGTCCAAACTCCCTGTCAAGAAGCATCTCTCTCTCCTGAATCAAGAAAGGCTAGCTCCCGCTCTGACCCCCCTCCATGGGCAGTGCACATGCCTTTTGTCCATATTTAAAAGGATTTCCAAAGCATGCAAGACATCTCTCTCCTTCTACTTTCCAAGTAAGACAGTATCCGTATCTTCTGAGGCTACTATCTGGGTGCTCTTACACCAGCACACATCATCAGAACCAGTGGAGGTTTCTCTGAACCCACAGCATGAGCACTGCAGCCTGCTCACCCAGCTGGCTGCCCAGGGCTGCCTCAAGCTTAACATGCCTGGGATGAACAGAGAGGAGTACCTCACATGCTGCTCCGGGGCAGCAAAGAGATCTTTTCCTAATTCCTACCGGTAGCCCATGGCAGCCTGATGGCAGAGCTCTGGCAGCTTGTGTTTGATCATGCACTGCCTAGAGACAGTGACAGCAGTAGTGGGCAGCTCTGTCCTTCCCCAAGACAAGCTGTGTGTGATTATGGTTTCAGCTGCACTCACAAACAGGCCCTTGAAATCTCAGCAGCTATTTTTACAGAGAGGATTTTCACAGCCGTGGAGTACGACACCCTTCTGCAGCTTGAAATTTTAGCTGAGAAACAAGTGGGTGGCTCTGCTCTCTCATTCCAGACCTAAGTGCAGTTTGGAGGGACTGTGCAAACCACCTATTGACCTGATGGGTAAACGGCCTTTTGTAGTGAGATGGGCTTCTGTAGTGGGTAATTACTTTCTAAAAATGGTACCTGAGCAATCAGCTCAATATAACCCCTTTCTGTCCTCACAGAACGCACAGCTGTGCCAGCACTCTCCCACACGTGCTAAATAAAGAAGCTCTTCAGAGTTTTGCTCATACGTATCTATTTTTTTCCCCATAAAACAAAGAGTTTTGATGGTAACCATCTTCTTGTAGGTTATCTAAAATGGCTCTTACTGACTCATTTATTCCACCACCAGCCCTCTGCAGTCAGCTGTGAACTGAGTAAGGAAGGGATTCAGCTGTCCAAACCTAACACTTGGTGTGACTTTGGAGGCCAGAAGTATCTTGTCTGGTACCAGTCACTTTTTCTAAAGGTGGCCCAGGGCCCTGTGTCCTATCTGCCAGCACTGCCTGAAGATCTTTAGTATCCTGGGATGTTTAAGATCGCACCTTTGTAGTGCCTAGACTGACCCCCAACAGCGGCAGGTGTCCCTGAATCCTTGCACAACACGTCAAACACTGCTGTCTGTTCTGCCTGCATGCCTCAGACAGCCTCCTTGGACTGTGCAGGCATTCCTCAAAGCAGAATCTGATTCATCACTTTTAGCTACAGTTCTTTGCTGTGCTGCTCTCTGAGCCTAGCCACAGTGCCCAGCACATACCTTTAGCTCTGCGAATGAGAGGCAGGAAAGCCTTTGTCACCCTCACGGTACCCCACAGGTTGACCTCTGCCACCTCCTTGTAGTTGTCCAAACTTGCAAACTCCACCTCTCCAAAGGTCGAGACACCAGCATTGTTCACCAGGCCCCACAAACCTGCCGACAAGCACATGGTTAAGGAGCGGAACAAGGAAGAGCGTCACAGAGAAGCAGCTCTCTTTGTTCAAAGTATCCCAACTCCTTGACAAAGAAGCGTGAGCTTTTGTAGAAAAAAAAAAAAAACGTACAGGAAAACCCAGCAAGGAGAAAAAATACACTCTAAAAATAGCAAATGTGAAGCCAGCAGGGCTCGTTTGGAGCCCCTGGGATGGTGAGGGGGGCCCACAAGCACAGCCTTCCTGAATGTCTCCCTCTAAGGGCAGAGGCTGTACTTGGGTTGTACAGCTGGATCTCGCTGACCCTCTTTTATTCTCCCTGTAGGTCCTGAGATTGTCTTCACTCAGTGACTCAGTCATGTCCTCTTGCAATCTGGAGGGGGCTGGACTTTCCCTTGTTAAAAAACAAACCAACAAACCAGAAGGAAAGCAATTATCTGAGAATCTAAATCTACAACATAACTCTGGGATGTGACTCACTGTTTGGGAAAGTGCATGGTGTTGATCTGCAGGTTTGTGGCCCAGTTACCAGCTCCTATAATTTTGTCCAGATACTTGGACTCCCTCAAACCTAACTATACCAGGAATCATAGAATATCCCAAGTTGCAAGGGACCCATAAGGATCATCAAGTCCAACTGCAGGACATGGCAAACTTACAGCCAACCCTTAAAACCACTAGTATTTACAAATGAACTTCTTTTGTGCATGCAGTCCTGTCAATATTAAATTGACTGCACTTACCAAGAGCTTCCGCACTGAGCCCCTTACATGTCCGGGACTTAGCATGTCACTGAGTATTGGACCCTTCGAAGCGATTACTGCAGGAGTCCCCATGGCAAACATCTGCAGGACTGAGTCCACACTTCGTGAACTTGTTGTAGCACATGACTCTGCAGCCATAAACTGCAGTAGGAACAAACAGAAGAGTTGGAACAAGGTAACAGTTGTTCCTTGTCAGATGTCCTGCTACACATCCTTATTTTTCACTGTGTAAGTAGCCAGTGGGAACTGGGGTCCCCTTCTGCTCCCCGACCCTCCTCTTACCACTAAGAACAAATGCAGGACTAGGAAGAAGTTTTCATGTCTAGAGAGCTCAGACACTGCTATCAAAAGTCACCCATGTCATGCCACCCTGATGATAAGCTTATCAAGCTCCAAAAAATTTTGGGCTGTTTGCCCAGCCTCTGCTCCGTATCTCCCCTGCTCTGATGTAACCAAGTCTTTTAATAACTTCCAGCTTGTATTTATTCATGGTGAGATAGTAAACGTCTGTTGTACTGAATGCAGTCCTCTAAGCAAATTGCTATATCCCACCTCTGCCCAATAAATACCAATGGAATTTATCCTCCTGGTGCATTTAAGAAGCCCAGCACACCCTTGCTAGACGGGCTCTCTACTTGCATGATAGCCCTGGAAAGACTCTCTGCCCTGCTCCCAGCTGAGTTTGTTTTCCCTGAAGGCTTTTGGCCAGCTACGTACAGAGGAGGTCATGTCCTACCTAGTGATAGCAATTACATATATATATATATGCATTAACCATTCCCTTGTCATCTGTCCCAGAATATTTACCTACTCACCTGTCACAGCCATCACTCCAGCATTTCCCAACCGTCAGGTTGGTGTCTCAGCACCCCTCCTGCCCTGCTTTTCTGTTTCTAACAGACAAGTGTGAACACTGCTCCCCTAGGTCAGCTCACTGGCCTGCACCTCTATCCTCCTCCAGAACAACCCCAGGGGCTGTTTCAGATAACAGCTCTGTGTTAGCCTGCAGCAAAAACCAAGAAAACATATTGCTCCTAACCTTATCCTTACCTCTGTTTTATTAATTCAGGTTTCTAAATGCAGTCAGGTAGTTTTATTCCTGCTCTGTCCAAGATCCCCTGCCTGTCCCCAGTGCACTTACTGAAGCTGCCGTCTTTAACGGGCCAAGATCACTCAGAAATTCATGCTAATCTAGCATCCAGCACAGCATCTCTGCCTGAATTGGGTCCCCTGCATTGCTGCAAAGCAGGCTCTAATCTCCAGCAGGACCTTCATGGTAACGGAGCATTTGATAGTGTAATCTCACGAGTGACAAGAAGCTATGCACATCAAGTTTAGCAGGGATTTACCAAAGACCACAAAAGACGTAAATTGGCAGTCCCAGACTGACATCTACGGTGTATTCCTGATTCTAAACTACTCTACAACCACTTCCCATTTCTTGCGTTAGGTGGCTAGATGCAGGGACTTTCATGAAAAAGCTACTTACAATACTTCGTGCTTGGAATCTGACTGCCCACCACTCAGTTTATGTTACAGAGCCAAGGACTGATAGTTACCTGGTCACAAGGCTGTTTGCAGGACAGCGGTATGTTTATAGAGCAGGGCCTTATCACTATGAGTTCTTTAATGTCAACAATACAGTGGGAACTACCTAGGACTGAAAACAAACAGCGGCACTCCCATCAAAATGACTTTAGCCTTATGTACACAGCGCAGGGAAAAGAGGTAGAAAAGTCTAACACAGGAGCTGTCCTGTGCTCCCTCCTCCGGGGCTGCACTTGGTGTGTGAGGCAGCTCAATGCAGACTTGATTGAGCACTATTTGTTGGCAAGCCCCAAACCTTGGTCACGCTGAAGCTCCTAAAAAGAAGCCCTTACTGCTCTGCACACTGTGCTGCAGCAAGCAATGCCAGGGTAAGGCCCTCAAGAGCAGGAGGAACCAGTCCAACTCGCTGATCAAGGACGCAAGACTTCACTGCTACAGCTACACACAAGGTTTTTCCAACACTGCTGCATTTAGAGAAGCAACAGAGCTGCCCCCTTACAAGTTACCACTCAGCGGGAAATGGCTCTGTGCCACCACGGCTGTTGCTGGGTTCTTCAGGAAAAGCTTGAGAAGCTGTGAAATGTGCAGTGAGGGCTGGATGGTCGCGTAGGAAGAAAAATCATGCAGAGAGAGCGTGTGGGAACAGAGCTCGTATGTCACTCGGTTACATTTCACATGCTTGTTTCAGGAGGAAGGGTGTGCTCACACAATTTGCAAGAGTATCAGAGCTACTGTTATTTACTAGCTTTGTATGTTTGTATGAACAAAGACATGCCCATGGCAGCCTCACCCATGCCTCAAGAGGAGCAGTCACCCTCTGGCCATACAACCCATAAGTCCTGGAGCCACCGAAATGAAACTTGAGCTGCTGCCCAACTTGCTACTTGCATAGAGCCTGCAGAGAAACCACAGCAGGGCAGGAAAGCCTCACAACCTCACCACATGGAAGAGGTGAGGTGTTGTACCAGGCTCTGGCTGTAAGCTCGCATCCCACTGCCAAACCACTCACAGGAGGAGCTGTCTGAAGCCCAGTCTAGGAACCAAGATCGGTGCAAGGGTAGATGTGGAGCACCTTGGCACCAGCAGCATCTTGAGCTGCCTGGGCTCTCATGGGCTGCTCCTACCACAAGCACCCTGTTGCCTTTCCAGCTCCGCACACATCTGCAAGAAGGAAGCAAGCCTGCTTCCTGCCAGGGATTATTACCTTCTTCCACATGCACCTAGGGTCCCTGAGCTGGATTCATACTTGAAGTGGCAGGCGAATTAAGGTGGTCTGTGCTGAGCCCATCCTGGATTATGTCTCATATCACCACTGGGGTGTTGCATGGCAAATACAGCATGGATTGGCCTGGCTGAAGGCCGATCAGCTTTACAGACCAGCTCAGCACTCAGTTACACAAGCAGGTTGTACCAGCACAGCAGAGGGGACAGCAGTAAGCAGCTAGGGCCTGTGGCCTCCCCACTAGCAGGGTCACTACAGAAATGTCTGTGAGCCAGGCTCCAACAGCAGCATCAGAAGGGAATCGGGGTCTGGCCACCCTATTCTTTCATGGACACTCAAAGACAAAGAGGCAGGCTGTCGGGGACATGCTGCCACTCATCACTTTTTGTGGGATGCAGGGTTAAAGCCTTACCCTCTAAGCCAGTCTTGGTCTCTTGCACTGCCACTGACGTGCTGGCCACATGGGAATTCTCACCAGCCTGAGCACAGCCCTGCCTGCCAGTCACACACTTGCAGGCCTCCAGGCTTGCTAATTGTGTTTGGGCAGTGCAGAGCAGGAACAACCTGGCCAGAGTAGGGCCTGCTCCACTGGAAGGATTCTGTGAGCACACCAAAGATCCTGCTGGCCCAGAGAAACAATGATCCCCACATACCTTCCTCTGGGTCCTTCAGGGTGCTCTTCACAAAATCCACAGCCTGAGCCACCTCCTCGTCACTGCACACATTCATCTGCAGCACTTTCATGCGATCTGACTTCATGTTCTTCAGCTCCCTGGCTCCACCTCCATTCTTATCCTGCTCAACAGAGGAGAAAGATGTGCTGCTAAGCTGGACAAGTAGCAGTGATGCAGCCTGCAGACAGGCATACTGACACACACAGAAAATACGAGCTATTCAAACTGCACTCAGAGCAGGCAAGCAGGGAGGCCTGGTGCACAAACAGGCACATGAGCCACATGAAACAATGTGCAACCCACGGGCATGTTCCTATTCCATCAGCGACCCGCTGCTCTGAAGGGCCACAGAGCTCTTTCTGTTTGCTCCTCTCACACAGGATTTCACATCCATAACACTGTCAAATACTGTGCCACCTTCAGTTATTGTGGGTGACTTTGCTGCTTCAGTCTCCGTGCTCTGCAGGTAACACAGCAAACATTTGTACACAAATCAGAACCAGATTTTCCAGGCTTAAAAGCAAAAGGCTAATTAGTTAGGCAACTTAGTCATCTAATTCCATAATATTGCCTGGCTTCTAATGAGATAGTATTGTCATATTACTTTGCAAACAAGACAGCAGGGACACCTTTGGCATGCCTAACAGCAACTGTTGATGCTGCAGGATACAGCAGAAAGTGTTTACAGCTGAACCTATGTGACAGCAATATTCTGCTGTTACAATACAGCAGAGCAGGATGCACAGGAATCCAGTGCAGTGGAGATCAGCCACACAGGACAAGATTATAGACATGAGGCATGAAAGGGGGAAGCTCCGGCTAAAGAAGCAAGACTCTCCTCTACACCACAGATACAAATTTGATGACTGTAATTTCCTTCCTATCCTTTTCTTGCCTTTCCTCTTTTCTCACCTTCTCTGTCAGGACTTCAATTTCAAAGACAAATGTGGAAATGTTTAAGAAAGGTAATGCATACAAAAAAGCACATGAATTTAGGATGGAATAAGGAAGACAGTTTTGAGCCCTTACATTCTTAACAGCTCCCTGCTGTTATAATTAGAGATGCTGTTACTGTCTTTTTTTTGTTTAGCCAAACCAAAACCAAGTTCAAATTCCCAATTTTACTTGGTCACTTGCAGACAGGATTGATGCGTAGGCCTTACAGCCATTCTCAGATGGTATAAAAACAAATAAAACTGAACAGAGCAGAGATTAGCCATGTGGTTCCCCCAGCAGGCTTGAGATTTAATTCAACCCAGTCCCTGAATTACAGGCTCTGCCTTGTTAGGGAGGCAGAAGTTATGAATTGGTGAGTCACCGTGCCTGGCTGCCACTCTTCCCTGAGTACTCGATACCAACTCCCCCAGCACAAGGGCAAACAAGGTGAGCAACACTCCCCCAGTCACCTGCTCAGCTGCCTCCACAGAAAGGCGGATGCAAGAACTGTGTTATCGCTTCGTTTTCCTACGCTTATCTCAGGCTGCCTATTTCATGAATACAGTACACAATATCTTGCCTCTACCTTCAGTTCAGTGAACAATGACATGCAATGAAGGAAAAGAGCTGAAATTCCATCTTGGCCTTAAGCAAAACAGGGCAGCTCTGCTAGCACCAACATATAGTTATTCCAGAGCTATGATAACAGCAGGTATCAGCTTCTGCCCCCATGGCTGCATATCATTTCACAATTGACCTATTTCCAGGTATCACAAAAAGAAAATAAAGACCTGAAGCTTTCTAATGCACAACAAACAGTGACGGCTCATACCGAGCCAAGAAAAGAAACTCTGGAAGTGATGTTACAAGTAGTTAACATAGTCATTATAACACTATATTCCCTTTAAAACGGGTGAGGGTTGTGTGATGCCTCACTCTATTCCTGGAAGATGCTCTTGGATCTCAGCTGTAAGTTATACAAAGTGACTTTGGCTACCTAACAGTGAATAAGGTGGAGCTAATTCTGCTTGTAAAGAGAGAAGTTTATCTACGTGGAGACAAAAACTTAGATGTATCTGCAGTCACAGAGCACTGAAAACACCTTTCTCGGCATGTTTTCCTCTCTCATAATCCTCAAAACATAAAGAAGAAATACTTCCACTGTTTTTTGTCAAGAAAAACTTGCAGACCAGTAACTTAAAAATTCAGCATAAATTGTATTATTCCCCCTGAAGTGAGTTTTGTCCTATCACCAGTACAACCCCACCTGCCATGTTACCTTCCCAGCTACAAATTGTTGGCAAAACACATTGATCTTGGAAGACTGACTTTAACATGTAATACCAGCTGGAACCACTTTCCATAGCTGTGGACGCCATCCCAGCTGCTATTTAACTGTAATACAGACCAGTTAACTCTATACTAAGCAGCATCCAGAAAGCCTGTTAACAAACAAAGCAGGCATCTATTTTGTGGAAAGAAATGAAGTTTTATGTTCTGTGAACTTCAGGGGCAGGAAGCACACTGCACTGTTCAGACACCCACACAGTGCTTCCCCTTTGTTTTTTAAATGGTGGATTCAAGTCTGGCATTTGTTCTTCCTCACATACTGGCTGGTTCCTCCCCCTTGTGAGCATCCCATACAAGCTGCCAGCAAAATGAGGTAGCCACATCTTGGCCTTGTTCCATTGGCAGGTTTTTTTCTCTGCAACCTTGCAACATGGGGCAAGGACCAGACAATCCTGGGTGGAAACTCAGGACAGGGTTAACATAAGAAATTGCCAAAAATATTGTTGGGAAGATGGCATTGCAGGTCACCCTAATAACTGCCCCAGGGATGGTGACTGCAGCAGCATGTCCACCTTGGGCACTGAGTGTTGGCAGACCTGAACCGTGCTGGGGCCACTCACTGCTCCCACCAGCGGGTCCCAAGGCAACAAAGCCCACACTGGGGAGGGCCACTACAGCCCAGGGGGATCCCAGGAGATACCCTGGCAGTACTGGCCCCACTGCTCCTGTAAAACTTCTCCCCACCACCCCCTTGCTGTCACTTTTTTCTTTCTTTTCCCAGCTCCCCCCTCCTGGTTTCATTAGCACTGAAAGCTGTCCTGCTCCAGCCCTGTCTGCTGCCCCAGCACCCTCGGGAGAGGCCCTCAGTGGGACTGGGACATTTCCTCCCCATTTCCCCACTCCCCCGTTATCCTGCTCCCGCAGCCCTTGACACCTCCAGCTGCCTACCCGACCCTGCGCCTAGCAGGGGCTGCTCCTGCATTGGAGAACAGCAGCACCACAGCCCACGTGCCCAGGCTCTGGCTGCCTCCCTCGCTCCTCTCTCCTGCACTGACTCGGAGCATCCCGGTGCAGGACAGGCAGCTCTGCAGGCACAGAGCCCTGCTGCAACGGGCTGAGCCATGGCTTCCTTCCAGGGAGCCTTGTGGGATGAAGGATTAGATCCTGGCAAGGACTCGGGCACCTGCAGTGGGATTTCAGTGGGAATCAAGAAGCCATAAACACGGTGCTGGAAACCCTCCCTGAGCTGCTGCCTATCCCGAAGGCAGCCCCACGCAGACACTTGTTACTGCTCTCCGACTTCTGCCCTCTGGTCGTGCCGCAGACCTCCTCGCACCACACAGTGACTTTGAGGTGACTTTGCTGTGACTGCACCCCAGCTCGAGCTGTGCCCTGTCCTGCTGCGTCTCAGGCTGACTTGGTGGTTTTATGTTCTCCCGCTATCACTGGCTCCCTCATTGCCTTGCTGCTGCCTACCCACGTTCCCTTTCTGCATTTCCTCATCAGAACGCCTCATCTTTGCCATTACTGGATTTCAGCTATTTGTTTTCAGACTGGTTCTGATCCTTTGGCATCATTTTGAACCCTACTCCCCCCAGGAGCCTGTAATCCTTCCTGCTTGGCACCACACACATTATTTTCCTAAGTGAACTCTCCATTCCATGGCACTTCGGAGAAAATTTCACTGGGGCTGAAGAGCAGTCACATGCTTAGGGCATAAATCTGCTCACAGGACTACGAGGAACTGTGTCAAAACCCGTATTCAAGATGCATTTATTCCTTCCCCTTTAACCACTCTGCTGCTTTGCCAGAACGAGATTAGGCTGACATGGCACAGCCTGTTCCCAGTAAACTTATACAGTGCAAGTCACACTGTGATCTAGGCATTTGTAAAATTGACAGTTCAGTGTGCTGCAACTTCATCTCGTGCACTGAAGGTGAGCTGCCTGGTTGGTAATTCCAGAGCTCTGTCTCCTTTTGGGAGACAAGTACAGTATCTGCCCTTTTCCAGTCCTCTGGAAGTACGCTGGCCTCCAAATGTTCCTGAAAATATCACCCACGAGACAGAAGCCATTTTGGCTCATCCTCTCTATGTTCTTTAGAACATTCAGTACATTAGGAAAAATTGTTTTACCGTGAGGGTGGAACACTGGAACAGGCTTCCTACAAAGGTGGCTGATGCCCCATGCCTGTCAGTAATCAAGAAGCATTTGGACAATGCCCTCAACAGCATGCTTTAACTTTTGGTTAGCCCTGAAGGAGTCAGGCAGTTGGACTAGATGGTCTTTGAAGGTCCCTTCCAACTGAACTGTTCTATTCTGTGTAATCAGGCCTGGTGAACTCAAACACACGCATTTACGTAAACATCCCGTTTCACCCCTTTTCCATGCTGCAGAACAAAAATCCCTACCTCCTCATGAAAACTGCTGTCAGTAGGCATCTGCAAACAAGTCATCTTTTCTTCTTGCAGTAAGATCAAAGAAAATAATAAATTGACTATTTCCTTAGCTCTTATTTTCAGGTTATTCTGTAACTGATCTCTGTGCATTTTTCCTTCTTAATTCTAATATATTAATGGGAACTTTCCCTGTGGACTTACTTATCCTTGCTAAACAAAATCTCTTGTACACTTGACCCTCTCCAGCTCTATTTCAACCTGCTTTCAGTACCAATTGCAGTACTGTTCATCTTGTAACTTTATTTTTGGCTTCCCGATCATTAGAACTCCTTATGCACTCGGCACCGTACTGTCCTGTATTTAACGTAAGAGCTTTCTGCGAGTAGCAGTATATCAGGAATCCTTCCATTCTCAGCATAAAAGCACCAAGTGATGACGGAATAACTATGTGTGAACTAATAGCCTGGCATCTGTTCGTTGACAACTGCCCCCATACCTGCCCTGACCCCGCAGTGAGCCTACAGCAGCTCAGTCTTCTTTCATGACAGGCAAAGTTTCCTCGCATTTGCCATGAGCAGTTACATGCACACTGCCAATTACCACGGGGTAGCTGCATCCTCAGCTACAGTGCATGTGCACAGCTTCGCTTACCAGCAGTAATCACTCAGATGTTCACACGTTACTCTCCACAAGTGATCTTACCTAACAGCTCCCTGCCTTTACTGTTGTTTCCTGCTTCTTTTGAACCCATCATACCTTTCTGCAGTGACTATATGCGTTTTTTTCTTGCAGCAGTCAGTTCTAGATTTATAGCCTTTCATCTCAAGTGCATTCTGCCTTTAGGTTTTCAGTAAGCTCCTGCTCATCAAAGTTGAAATGCCTAGGACTTTCGTCCCCATCAACCATCAACCACTCATGAGTGAAATCCTGGGGCACTGAATCCTGGTATTCCATAAATTTACTAAATATAGAACAAGAAAAATCACATTCTTCCACTCTACCCCTTCAAGATCAAGTGCTTAGACAACATTTTGAAAGCACCTGCAAAGCAGCTAGGATTGCTGATGCATTTTCCACTTCCACACAGAACTTAAGTAGGGATCACCAAAAAAATATTGTGTGAGTAAGAAGCTGCCAGATCAGATCAGTGAGGATGCCAGGAGCTGCCAGGCCAGTTTGGGAATAGGTAATAAATAATCTGTGATCAAGGAGTAAATTTATTTTGGAGGCAATAAAATGAACAAACAGGGCTTACATTGGATGCACTTCGTTTCTTTGTGGCTTCAAATAGAGTCTGACCCTCTCTTTTGTGCACTAGTGTGCTGCTTTCTGAAATAGCCTTCTCAGAACCACTCTGTCCCCTCTCCTTTCTGTTCCTTACACCTGCTGCTGTGCAAAGTGAACGCCTGACTTGCTATCACCACAGAGACAGACACCCCAAAGGAGCCTATGACGCTATTACTGAAGGATTTACAGAGCCTCTGTATGGAAATTTCCAAACAATGGCAACTTTCCAACAGGACTTGCTTGCTCTCAAGTTACACAATATGTCAGCTGATAATAACTTTCCCTGCTGGTGTGGGGGAAGAACGTAACCTCCGCTGAGATCACACCAGCATGGAGGAGCACCTTTTTTGTTATTCTCACCCTCCACAATTTTCAAGCATCTCTGGTCATCACTCTGAGCACGTGAGCTAGAACAGCCATCTTCAAATAGCTTCTATTCCACTGAAAAGTAATACAAAGTAAAGCAAAAATATACAAGATACAGTCTTTCACGTCATGTGTTAGTACTAAATGGGACGATTATTACACCGCCAATTGAGTTTACTTAAACTTACCTATTTCCTTAAGCCAAGATAAAAGGAAAAGGAAGTAAGTCACTTTTCCTCCCCACCTCTCCCGTGTTTGTGCTGATGTGTTAGGTACTTTAGAAGCAGGAAAGTCAGAGCAGAATACAGCATTTATCTCCATGAGCAGACAACTGATAGCCCAGAGTTGCGATAGAATTATTGTATCGACACCAGATAGAATATTGTATCGAGCCCAGACAGAATTATTGTATCGACACACAAGCTTAAGAACAAAGAATTTTTAACAAACATTTATCAACTTGCGTCCTCAATCACTGCAAAATGGCAGAAGTAGCACTTGCACCAAAGGAGAAGAAAAAAATATCTGAGAAATGAGACACTGGAATTAGGATGTAAAGCATCCATTAAGACAGCGATTGGCAATACTGGAAAGAATATCCAGTAAGGCAGGAGAGGTGGCTTGGAGATGGGTTTGAAGAGAGTGTCCCCAGAGGAAAGTAACAGAAGAGAAGACAGCAATGGACACACATGGAAAGACAAGAAGCCATGGTGCCACAGCACTCTTGGACCATCAGATTTATTGCGTGTGTTGCATTATTGCCGAGAGGCTTCCAGGAGTGAACTGGAACCTTGCACCCTACTGCGCAAGCTACTGTACAGACATGCAGCTGACAGTCTCTGCCCTGAAGAGCTCAGAATTACAGGAATGACAAGATGCAACTCGCCAATGAAACAAAGGAAGATGCAAAGATCCTTGCCCACCGTACCTCCCACAGATCTTGGACTAGGGCAAATGGAAGCTGCACATGAAGAGGCTGTTCCTTGAGAAGCATTTTTCTCCAGTCACAGAAGAATTATGATCAATGTTCCTACTCACCGCCAGCAAACATCCAGCGAAAACAGTAAATCCCTTTGCATGGAGCTGCTTAGCCAAGGCATGTCCAAAACCTTTGTCACAGCCTGTTACGAGCACCACCTTCCCTTCAACCTGTATGGAAAAAGACAATAATCAGACATCGCAGTGGTGTAGGTACCAGCAGCACTGAGCAACACCACAAAGGAGCAGCTCATAGCCCTGCAGCCAGGGCTAGCCAGTGTTTAGAAGGAATCATCAGCAACTAGGAGGTGATGTGGCTGTTATCTCGGCCCTGTTTGCGACTGAGCTCACCTGACTCGAGCCATGGGAGCAATGGCTGTTCGATCCAAGTTAGCAATAGAAATCCCTTGTAAAAGGCACTCCCTATAAAACACCTCAGAATGTGTATAAAAGAGCTGGGATTATCTCCCTCCAGTCCAGAGAGAGCTCAGACCTGCTGCATAATTTTGGCCAAGCATCACTCTGTATATGCACCAATATCCTAAACACACTGAAGCCAGGTCATAGTTCTGTGTAGCTCAGCTCCCCTTCCCCATGCACGGTGGCAAACACAGATACAAGTCACAGTGGCCACAGACCTGTTTTATGGCAATCTAAACCCAACAATTTCAGTGGAGTTTTGGCTGGGTCAACCAGCTTAGAGAAGATAACTGTGTAGAAACGTAACCAGCTCCCAACCATGAAATCCTAAATGTGTTCAATTGCCAGTCTGTAACTACGTGTGTTGCCTTGACACTCTACCTAAAACAGCACCTCATTCTTTCAAGTATTAGTGGCCAAAACAGTACAGAAGCATTTACAAACATGCCTACCAGCTCATAGGCATGTAGGAAAGAGCAGGACAGAAAACATCACCATGACAGCATGTCACCTGCGTGAAGTGTAGAGCAACTCTTTCAGCTGCAGTGACTGTTGCCCGTCCCCTACCTGCACAGTGCACAACTCTCCATGCCACGCTTTACATGCAGCAATGTTTCCTTCTGAAATACTGCACTCTTAACAGGAACCATTTATCAAATCCTACAGTTCTTTCCTTTCCTTCCTACGTTATTATTATCTTGTGACTGACAGATGAATTGGGAGACATCTCTGATACTACATCTGCTGTGACACAACAGGGCTGTGATAATTCTGAAAACAGAATCCAAAATCTTGAATAGGGTTGTGTACCAAAACGCCACACCTCTTTCTTTGCTTGAAAGCCATCGTTCTCCCCATTTCCTCACCACAGCTGTGAAGCAAGGACCTCCTAACATTTAGCCCAACTTGCAGCCACCCAGCTGCAGTGTTTCAGACTGCTCCAAACTGAAACCCTATCGGTAAGGCAGTAATGTGATACAGCAATAAATATCTAGAGAATGCAGTAAGGAAGTGAGGTCACTTCCATCTCTATGGCGATATCTGCAGCTAATGTTCTCCATTACCGTACTAACAACATCTAGAACACGAACATTTGTGTTTTACACTACGAACTGTATTATGTATGAACTGTACCGCCTTGCCCAGCCCATTTCAGACAGAAATGGGGTAATTACCAGTGCTCTGATCTCTCGTTCTGCTGACGTCTGGTAGTGAAACAGCAATAAGGAATAATTGCAGGGCGATAGCGATCAGTTACTGCTCATACTCAAAATGAGCCCAAGCAGGCAGACAGCAATAGGCAAATGAGCTACACCCTGTCCTGTCCGATATCTTACATTGAAGTTATTGTTTCAAAGGAGGCTCATAATGTGAAGTTGAAATGAACAGATCAAAAGTCTCTCCCTCATTTATCATATGAACTCCCACAGCATGTCACACAAAGACTGACTCCTACATTCACACCAAAAGCACCCAGATGCACGCTAGTTCTACCAAAGCTCTAAAGGTAGCTACAGCTAAAGGACAAAAGGTAAGTGAGAATTAATTATAGTGGTCAACCTTCATTTAATTTACAGTGACACAGATCCAAGATACATGAGGATCAATAACAAACCAGATCACAGATCTGCCAAGGTCACTTCCCACAATTAATTCTGCAACCTGGCACTTTGAAAAGAAAGGATGTGACTTTTTCCTCTGCCTTACCTCCCTACACCCTTTGCCTCTGAATCTTGAAGGAGAGGGACTTCCAGAAAGCAGAGGAACTGAGCAGGACATAAAGAGATGTGATCATTTCCAAAGGCCAGAACAGGCAAACGGATAAGATGCACAACCCTCAGCTGCAGTTAGCTCTCACCAGCAGGTCTGAGCGGGACAGAGCTCACTCACGTGCAGGTAGTAAAGGAAGACCTATCCACTAATGGCTGGGTTGTGGTTGTGTCTGCACCTAATTTTAGCTCTCAGCAGTTGGTTTGTTTTCTCTGGTCTAAAAACCAACAACTACAAAAAACACAACAAGCCAAATACCAAAATGTATACAAAAATGAGGACATGGAAAAAAAAAACATCTCCTCAGCTGTCTATAAGAAGAAAAGTGAGCAACAACTTACAGTATTCAAAGTTCCAGTGATTACTTGTTATTATTCTAATTGCTGGTAATAAAACACGTGACTACAATAACATGGTACATAACAGACCGAGGTCCCAGCACCATTAACAAGCATGCACAGAAAACCCAAGGGATCTAACAGATCTTTCTGTAGCTGCCTTCATCTTTGCGACATGCCTGGTGGACAGAGAGCTTCCAGGGATGAGAACAGGCAGCAAACCCATTGCCAAGGTACACACCCAAAGAGATCCTATCACAAAAAGCCCTTCTGAACGCGGAAAAGCCTAACCATCCTCACCCCTTTGAAAGTGCCCGAGATAAGGCCTAATAGGCCTCGCTTCTGGAGTTTGATAAGGGTCAATCTGCAGCTTACAGCTTGATGCCGTGGTAAGACAGAAAAGGGTGACTATCGTGCAGGCAGGGGACTGGCTCCCACCTCTCACAGCTGGCATCACAGTGATGTTAATTGATATTTTAAGGAATTTTGGGTGCTTCACTCGCTAGGTCCTACAGTGGTCTCAGGGAACACTACAAAGATAACTGCACAATGTTGTTAGGGCACAGGAGACCAGCTAAGAGCGTGGAATAAAACCTTGCGTTGGAGGTGCTGCTATGGCACCTTGTTAGGGTAACATTAGGGTAATGTCCCTATCATTGCCCTTGATCCATAGCACTTTACCAGTAAAACACACTCCCCACAGTTCAAATAGCTCCAGCGAGGCAGACTGGTTTCAGCCTGCAGCCGGCTCAGATGCATACACTCCACCAGCCTTTCCTACTGGGTGTACGTTTGTTTTGTTAATCAGTAGAACCTATTTTACTGAAGCAGGTGACCTATCCAAATTACACACATCTATGGCAATACGGGCTAAGGAAAGCACATTGTCAGCCCCAGCCTTCCCAAGGATTTGGGAACCCGCCACGCTTGCCCAGACTTGATCCTTTTCCACTCTGTGCCACATTATTTTCTGAATCCTGTTCTCTTTGATGACCTCCCTTAACCATTTTTATTTTTATTTTTTGCTGTCAGGTAGGTTAACTTGAAGATAGGAACAAACAGTTACATAGTAAACTTGGCTGGTTCCTTATTTCCAGAGTTGGGAATCTGAAGCTTTCAATTTGAGGAAAACAAACTGAAAACATTCTCTAAGGAGAAGGTATTTTCCCAATCTACAAAAATCCTTGGCTGCAGACTATCCCCCAGACACAAGATTCATTTAGTAAAGGAATTACTCTATTACTGATTTCCTGCAATTCTGGACAGCAGGTATTGCCTGGTTACAATGCAGAAGCACATCACCACCTCTGCTCCAGCACAATGAACGTTCAGAGGGAAAAGTCGTACAGGAAATTTTAAGTGCAAGAAGTTCAGCACAAGCTGTCATAGCTGAAAGGCCTTCCAAGCCAAAGGCTTACAGCCAAGTAGCATGCCATCTGTCATCTTCATGATGAGGAGACACGTAACTGCTCCTTGAATCTCTGGAGAAGGCCACAATGCTGCCCTCACTCAGATATTCCCCTCTTCCTTTGTTTCTCATGACACAAATGCAGACAGGATGGAGGTGTCAGAGGAGCAGAGCACAGACGAGCAGTGGAGCAGGAGGCTGCACACAGGTCAGAACCGTTCTGTGCCCACTTCAGGGCGGGCAGGAGCTCCTAGAACAGAACACGTCCACTTGCAGGTCCTCTCTGGTGCCTGCAGAAGCTATTTGGGGCATAAGCACGAGCCAAGTTCACTCCAAACCAGTGAAAGCACCCCAGACATTTTTTATTTATTTTTGTAACATATAAAAGGAAACTGGTTATGCAATTGTTCTATTCACTGGGCTTTTTTCTCCCTTACACTCACTTCCAAATTTAGAACGCTGGACCAAAATCCACGCGTTCGTTGCTTTATGCATGTTGTGATGTGACACTGTGTTACAGTAGCACAGAGGTCAGCGCTGCAGCAACACCGACAACGCTGCCTCAGTCAAATCCCGGCAAGAAGCTGACAGACCTCCAGGCATCATTCCAGACCTGGGGATTTCACCCCTCACCGACCACACTTTCCCTTTCTCCCCTCACGGCGTTAAACCTTTAACGCCCCTCGGGCCCCGGGAGCGCCTGTGGCACGGCCCCGGCAGGGCGCTGTGGCGCGGCGCTGCTCCAGCCGCAACCGTGGCGGCCCCGCAGGCCCGCCGCCATTTTGTGCCGCGGGGGCCGCCTCTGCCTCCATCCGAGGCCCCTCTCCCTCCGTTCCAAGCCCCCCTCTCTGCATCCTCTCCCCCTGACGACCCCCTACAGAGCCGGGCAGGGCTCCCCACACCGGGCTCCCCGTGAGGCGAGGGCGCAGCGCCGACCCCGCTGGGTGAAAGCCGCCCTTCCCCGTACTCACGGGCAGGGCGCGGCGAGCCCGCACCGCCCGGAGCGGCGGCAGGAGGAGGAGGCGGAGGAGGCGGCCCAGCCAACGCCCGCCGCCGCCCGCCAGCAGCCCGGCGGCAGCGCCCAGCGCCAGCAGCCCGGCGGTGCCCTGCATGGCCGCAGCCCGTGGCGGCCGCAGCCTATCGCCGCCGCCCGACCCGGCCCTTCCCCCGGCCCGCCCCCGGGGCACCGGCACAGCCTCATTCAAACGGCGGCAGCGCCCCGCAGCCCCCCGTCGGCTCCAGGTAAGGCGCGGCGCGGCTCCCCGGGACCCCCCCCCTCTGCCGACATCCCCACCGGCCGACACCGTTCCTCGCCCCCCGCGCTGCCTGCACCTGCAGCCTGTCAGGGTCCGGCTGCAAGCGCCCGGGGCCCCCTCCGCAGCTGGCCGAGCTCCGCGGCGGGCAGCAGCGGGGGCTAGGGGCCAGCCGGACCCCCGGCATCTCGCAGCGCAGCGCCGCGAATATGCCTTCATCGAGTTTTCTAGACCTTTCTTTTCCTAGCCTGCTGTCCAACAACAGCTCTTTTCTTGGGAATTCGACGGGTTTTTTTTTTTCGTTTAGGCCTGTTTCTCTGCAGGCCCCGAAGCTATGGTAGTAGCACAGAATTCAGCAGAGACATAAATAAGGCCCCAAAACTAGGCAGCGTTTTTCAGCTGTAATGGAGGAGGCTGTGCTTTAGGCTGGGGAGATGGTTTTTTTGTGTGTTTGCATAATGTGCGCTGGATTCGGTTTATCCAAAGGGGATACGATTGAAATTGACTTTATGTGCTTCACTCCAGCTCTTGAGACATTTTCTTCCCCTGGTAACTTACACATTCCGTGTGCATCGTCCAGTATCAGCAGCTAATTAATTAATTACAAAGAAACTTATTTTTAAGCACGTGGCTGTATGAGCCATAAAGCCTAGGGATTGCTTTGGGAACACGTAGCATAATGTCAGCCGTGGCTTGAACTTCTGTTTTAGTTGAAAATAATCTTATATTTCTCACTTGAAATAACATATTGCATGAGTAAATAACTCATTTTTTAGCTGTTTCTGATAATATAGTTTAGGATACATTAAACAAAGAGACGTGGACGTTTTCTTGAAATGACTTCCTGCTCGTCAGTTTACGTGTAATCTTTTTCCTTATTTAAAGGCAGCTCGAGGTGGCTGAAGGTTGAGCCGTTTATCTCAGTGTGAGGGACTGCCCGGGGAAAGATGAGTTCTTTGGACTTATTTTTCTCTTTGGAAGACTTGGAGTCAGCATGACTTACAAAATAATTGAGCAACTAAAGCTGAGGTGCTATCTTGTCTTGCAGATCTAAGGAAGAACAGTCTTGTTGGTAGAGTGTCTTAATTGGAAGCATGTTGGCAACCAAGCTGTCCCGACCTCTCCTGAACATCTCTGTAAAAAAACTGAATTTCAAGGACCCAGGGAATGGCTTTAGGTAAGTAACTTGGTAAAGACATGGAAAGGGACATGGGTTGGGTAATGAAGATGGTTTTTGTTTTGTTTTGTTTCGTTTTTTTTTTTTTTTTCCTGAACATGAATAGGCAGAAAATTGCCTATTTATTTCAAATTCCTGGCTCTGAAAAAAAATATGTGTATAATGGGAACCCTACTAGTTCAAATTCAGAGCAAATGGATTACTTTCACTGGGTTTGCTTTAAAGCAAGGTTCCCAAACAGTGGTGTGTGTATTGCTAATTGTAAACAAGCAGCTTATTGGACTAAGCAAGAATTGCCATTTCCATTGTTGTTCCACTGCTGTTGATAGTGGTGTGTGACACCATCACTGCCATGGATGGCTTCTGTGACAGAGCTGTATAGAGCAAAGATAGGAAAGCAATTAGAGATTTCCTATGCAAACAGGTTGACCCTTTTATCTGCTATCTACTCCACAACAGGCTCAAGCTGCACCAGCAGGAATCTATCTGATGTGGCCTTAAATATTCAAATTAATGTTCTATTAAGTTCAGAAAATACTTTTTTTTTCACTTTGTGCTTCTTGTACTCAGGGCTTGGCACAAAGTTTTGTGTTTTTGACCTACCCATACACTGCTAAATCTGAAATGGAAATGCAACTGTTTGTCTGAAAGATGGTGTTGACCATGATACCAGTATTTTAATGCACTGAGGTAACATTTGTGTACTTGACTCTTCAAGCTGAGAACTGCTTTTATTAGTGTAACTGAACAAAAGCAAATGTGTGGTAACAAGGACAGATTTAATTTGTGGACCATCTGTGCATTTTAAAAGCCTCAGTTGTGGTCTCTAGAATTCAGTCATGCAGAATGACAAAAATGGCTCATGGTACATTAGTGTACTTGAGGGCTAGCATCATCTATGCTTCTTAGCTGTTTCCTCTGATGACATTCCTGCTGATCAGCAGCTGGCATCTATTTTAATGCCCTTGCCTTTGAGTCAAGGTAGGAAGAACACGAAGCATTTATTCACTACAGGTAACTGTGAATAGAGTGCAGCAAATCAATTGTTCACTGTGCTGCAGTGAAATAACAGGACCAGATGTGACATTGAAAAACAAAAATTAACTTCATGCAACTAAAAGAAACATTATGAACATTTCTGGGCACTTTGAAAAACACAGAGAAGCTTAGCGTTGAGACAAAAGTTCCAAGCCAGGATTCCGGTCAGTAATGGTAACAGACAGTTCGGGTCTGGGGTCTGACCTTTGCAGCAATTGAATTGACCATTGCTGTTTCAAGAGTTGATTGAGCTTGTGACATTGAAGGTTAGGAAAAGAGCCAAACTGTTGCAGGAAGGTGAGTGGACACCATTACTTGTATGTAGGTCAGCTCCCTTCCCACCTGCTTCAAAGCTGTTGCGCTGTTAGACCCTGTCTTTAGCCCTGTTAGCAGAAAATGCAGCTCAGAGGCCAGTGTCCGCAGACTGCTGTTCAGTGTTGCACAGGTCACCCTAGGAGTGCCTGTGATGTCTGAGCAGGAGATAACTGTGGGTGATTAAGCAAATTCACTTAGAAGAGCAGCCTGGAAGATAAGCTCTGCTGAAGGATAGATGTTGAGGAACCAGAGAGCAGCTGAAACACAGCATGTCTAGGGGAAAGCCAGAAGGCAGGGGGCAACGTCAGGGCCCAAACTGAATTATGAAGTAGCTGATGTAGTGCAGAGAGGTGGCTGGCAGGGATGGAGTGCAGAGTCAATCTGATGTGTTGTCTAGGCCTGGTTTTGATGAATAACAGTAAGACCTAAGACAATGTGATGCTACTCGTTGCGTAGCTTTTATAAATATATACTCACTCACCTGCAAGGCGTTGTTGCTTTGCTCTGGTCTGTATTTGTGAACACGCTTTGTTTACTTCAGTCAGACATGCTGTGCAGAGGAGCTTCAGATCTGCATGGCAGATACTGCTCAGAGACCTAGTATCTCTTAGTTCAAACAGTAGCAAAGAGGAGACATAAGATCTGAGAGTATCTAATGCATAGACATTGCAGAGGAAGAAATGTCCAGATTCTGTTTTCTCAAGTGACAGTCTGCACCATGTGCAAAGGTAACACCACATTCTTTTTCATGTGTAACGCTGCAGCACCAGGGTATGGACAAGATATTCCGTGCCTGATTGTTCTGTATTTTTTTAACAGGCCTGTGAAAAGATTTTGCTTCCCTCTCTTGTCCTCATGTGGTAGCCGCTCTTATGCAAGTGAAGTTGATCAGGTGAGTGTGATTGTGGTTTCCAGATTGGGAGCCAGTTCTACTGAGCTGGGGCTTTAAACTCCCTGAAGCCTGGTGACCAAATTCTTCTTTCCTATTTGCCCGAAAGACTCTGAGCTGGACCTCTTCAACATACTCCGCATTCTTTCCTAGCATAGAGCTTCCATTGACGCAACACGGTACATGCTACTAAGGATGGAAATAAACAATCACACTAGTGGTTTTTTTTCTATTTTTGGAACTCACTCTGCAGATGAAATCTTCCACCTTAGAGTGGAGGGCATTTGTATGACAGGGTCTTAATAAAGCCCTCTTTCCAGAGTATGGTTATATAAAGTCATGTAAATAAATTGGTGTGTCCCCACATTCTGGAGAGTGACCCCCTTCTTTAATAGCCCTTTCCTTGAAGGCAGTAGCTTGCCCGAAACAGTGCCAAACAAAAGGAAGTTGGGTGTTTTGCCCTGTTGTCTGTCGCGGGGCACAGAACTTAGCACTGTAGCAGGGCTAGAGCAAGCACATCTTGCTCCGTAAGCCTAGGACAGAGTCTGAAAGGAATTCAGGTGCAGCCCTTGCATCATTGCCAGGTGGGACCGGTCAGTTCCTGTCTATCCTGTGGAAGGCCAGATTTCTAGTTTTAACAGAGATGAATTGGAATGAATTGCAAGCAGTTATTACCTCATCCCACCCGCAGCAGCACCTTGCTGCATGTGCACCTGTTGCTGCTAGGATGTTTGATGCACTCTGCAGTTGTCAACATGCTGCTTAACTGCGGCCTCTCTCTGGGCTACGGCAAGGGGTTTGGAAAAGGAAGGAGGTGTACTTCTATTTAAATTATAAATTAGAAAAATCAGAAGACAAAAAAAAGACTAATGACCAACTGATCTTAAATTCAAGTATGCAATCCCCTTGATTCTACTTAGCTTTTAAAATGCGGCACCAGAGGGAGAAAGATAAATGAGCAGTCAGTAAGGTTAACGTACCGCCTTTTTGTAGTCTACCTCTCTTTCCCACACCTTACAAGCTGCAAGGCACAGAAAATAGGAGTGGTTGCTATTGAAAAAGCATTTCTTGGGGACTGTGTGGTATGTTTTCAGATTTCAAGACGGATGTGAACTGCCAGAGAGTGATAGTTTGCTTGGTCTCTGCCTTGAAAGTTGTTTGCTGGAGGTGCTAAAACCTGTTTCTTGTCTTCAGGAGGCTCTGGGTGGCAGTAGCTGGCAATGAGCATAGAAAATGTCTCTGTAACAGCCTGCTCCTGGCCAAGGACATGGTTTTGTTCTGCGTACTGCAAATCACTGATTTTCAGTACTCAATTCCAGTGCATTGTTTTGTTTTGTTTTGCAGATCGGCAGTAGAGCTGTGCTTATAACAGGTTGTGACTCAGGGTTCGGATTTGCCTTGGCCAAGCACCTGCATGCCAAAGGCTTCATTATTTATGCTGGCTGTCTGCAAAAGGTAGGAAAACCAAAAACTTTGTTCTTCATCCGTGGCATGTGAGCAGACACACAACAAATCCAGTCTTTCATCTCCACTTTGCAGAGCATTTTGCCAAGGAGAGGGAGGGTTGTTGGCAGCCCAAAGCGAAAGGCACAGGTGCTTGAATTTCATAGAGCATTATCTGGTCTAGACCATAACCAGGACTACAGAAAGGTTCTTATTTGAATTACAACACTGTGGTCTGTTCCAAACCCAGTCAACTAGAGCCCCACACCTGAGTTTATAGGCTTATCCATAAGTAATTTTAGGGCCAGGTTGAGTCTGGATCTTTGGAACTGCACTCAGTTTATACATAATTATTCAGAGCTTATTTTGATTAATTATGACATCCACCAAGCCACCAGTGATTTTGTAGATGCAGTATAAGGATTTCTTTCAATATACATGAATACAGCCATGCTCTAGTGTACGTTGAGGGTGCACACTGAACTGTGAAGGTGATAAAGTCCCACTAGTGCAACTGAGAGCAGATTCAGGCCACAAATAGCTTAGTGGTGCAGTTGTTGATACACTCCAAGAACAGTCAGAGATGCCTCATCATGGTGAATAAGAGAGAGCTTTAGCCTTGCCTTATGAAACACTGGCACATTTTCAGCAGCATGGCCATTTCCTGATGGATGCAAACCTACTCCTCAGGATATCCTGGGGTGGGTCAGTTACTTTGATCCAAATCTTTTAGCTCACTTATCACTACAAATGTGTCCTGAATAGTTATATTATTTAAAGAGTCTTTGTCGGGTGTTTGTTTTTTTTTTAAGTGTTATCAATACCCTTTCTGAGGTTAGTCTTTCAATTACTACAAAGCTTTGCTTAAATTATTGGTTTCTTTCTGCCACATTTTTTTCAAATGAGAAACTTGTGTTCAGATAGCTCCTTCCCCTTGTGGTGTCTCAGCCTTGGGCCAAGGCTGTATTTTTTAACCTGGGCTCCCTCTACAGGCTTCACAGCAGAACAAGATACTTCGTATAAACTGCTGCTTTTCCAAAGGTATTGAGAAGAGGGAGGGAAGAAGGCTGCTTTTTTGGCAGATATTTTTACTCTGCTTTTGTAACTAAAAGTCAACATTAGAAGAGATGATAACATTGAGACTTAAAAACCACTGTTCAGAATAACTGCCTGCCTATATGTTGACAGTAGTCCAAAATTTCAGAGCTACAGGGTTACTTCTGTATTTCACTTCCTCAGTCTGAGCTGCCAGAAAGACCTGATTTTCAGTGAGCATGCGTTTAACTGTTCCTGAAACCTCCCTTCCATTTTGGTGTCTTCAATACCCATGCTACTGCCAGCTCGTTAGTCGAAAATCATGGACTCTGACAATTTCAGCATAAACTGAAACAACGTGACAGAAGTCCTTTTAGCTTTGATCAACGTTTGTTTCCTCTCCAAGAATCAGCAGAAATCTTTGCTTTATCTCTGTATAATAAAATGTTGTATTTTTTTAATCTGGATTCACATTCCATGTTCCAAAATCAGTGTGACCATGGCACGACTGGTGGCAGCAACTGTCATCAGAAAAATACTATAAAAATGCCAAAGCTCCCTAGTCAACTGGTTGGCCTACTCTGTGTCTTCAGGTCATATACTTTATGGAAAAAAAAAAAAAAGAACAAGTTCTTAGCCCTGTAGAACTAAACTCCAGCAGAGTGAGCTGACTTTGTCTTTATGCCATAGGTTTCATCAGACAAAACATAAAGAGAATTCTTATCAGTGTTACTGTTGGTGCTGATCTTAGGGACATAGAATGCCTAGTGTGTTTTTAGGTTCTAGTTGGAACTAGAGGTGGAAGTAACAAGCACCACATTTTGCTTGTAAACTGGATATATTTGTCCTAGCCCTCACCGAGAGGAAATGAGTGTGAAACTTGAGTGTTATTTTCATGTGACTGCTTTTCAGAGCACAGCTGCACATCAGAAACATACTCCAACTTGGGGAGCCATCACGTCCCCAGGGCATGCACTCTCCTTGCACATAAAAGATGTGTACAGTGCTGACCCTTCATTAAGAAGGGTTTCCTAGAGTGGCCGGATCCTGAACACCTGGCTGTCTTTTGCTGAAGGAGACCTGGGAAGTGTTCAGAGTCATGACTAAGGGGACCCCAAGGATGCATCTGTGTTAAGTGCTATTTCATGCTGTTTGTTCCTAACATCTTCACCAACAAATATATCAGTGAGTGTTGATGCTTCATTGCCAAAAGACAGTAGTAGACTGGATCCGATGAACAATCACATTGCAGCTGTCTTATTTTTCCTCTTTGGTTAATAGCTGGAGGAGCCAGCTGACACGAGATGAAGAAGGTATTTTTCCAGCAGTATCTGTTACCAGTGGACATATGTGGTGTTTGTCACGGCTGTCAGGAGTGTCGTGGAATCCCTGTTTGCTTTGCTGCGTGTGCTCAGGCCTCTTGGAGCTTGCAGGGGAATGAGAAGGTGGAGGTTATCTGAGCAGCCCAGCATGCAGGCAAGTTCCTGGAGGGCTCAAAAGAGTGCTCAGAGCCACAGGGTGTGTGATGTGCCACTTCAAGGACACAGTGATAAGAGATCCAAGCTGAGGGCCATGAGAGTGACCGTGGAAAGAGGAAGATGAGGCAGTGGTGTGCTTCTTAAATATATGAGAGCTGCGTCCTTTTGCCATGGGGTCTGTGGACACATGAGGAGACCCTTCCACTGCTGTGTGGGGGCCCAGGGGCCGATGGGCTGTGCCCTGTGCCAGGAGAACATGACAGAGTCATGGGGTGCCTGACTGGAACACCACCCTTCTGTCCTTGTGAAGGGCTGAGGAGATGACCCTGGGGGACTGGGTGAATGGCTGGGGTCTAACTCTTGGGTCAGGATCCCAGCCCTAGGGAGTCCTCTCCAAGCACCTGGCTGTGGGTGGGGGGAGGCAGGAGGGATGGTGGCTTGCAGAGCCGGCTCTGTGAGGGAGGAGGAAGAGGATGCTGTGAAGTTTCCAGCAAAGCTAAAGAGGTCTCTGACACTGGTGTGCTTCTGTGGCTCATAGACATGTTCATGCAAGGAGAATTGGATACTTAAAAATCCACTGCTGCACATCTTTTGCCAAAACTTCTGACATGTCGAGCCATGCGTTTTTTTCCACCTTGCGCCCACATGGTGGCTCCTGGAGTTTTCTTCTCTGGCGGGTGACTTCGTAGCACCTCACAGACCTGGCACTGGAGGAAGAAGCACGTTGGCTTTGCTATTCTCCTTTTAGCTCTATCTGCCGATTCCAAGGGACTTGTATGATAACATTTGCTGATTCCCTTTTGTCAACTTGTTCCCTTTTTTCCTTATTCCCCTTTTTGGGCTGTTTGTGTGCTTTCCAGTGCTTTGCCATACATGCTGACTTCAGCACCAAAGTGGGTTTGAGTGAGTAACAAACTTAGCATGAAGCTGTTTTTGTTCACCATAAAACCAAGCACCATAAAGCTATGCATGGGACTTCTAATGGCTCCATTTTGTACGTGATAGGCTTCTGTGTGAGGAGGATGCAGTAGATGCCTTCTCTGAAGGACCAGCACGAACCAGTCTTAACAGTCTGCTTTGGAGTAAGGAAGGCTGGAGAAGATAGAGGAGACACCAGGTACCCCAGTCAGTGAGCTTCAGGGACCTGTGTGTGAGCCCAGCAGATAAGCCCAGGAACACGAGGATCCAGGAGAAGGTGGTTTGGAAGATAAAGTGGCCCAGAGACGGAGCAATGTGTATGGCCACTCTTGTATGGGCAGTGTGGTGTCTAAAGTGTGCTACCTGACATGGGCTGTCTGAGGGGGCAAGTGGGCAGTCTGAAAGAATTCAGGGGTAGTTGCAAATTCATACTGATATTGTGTGTATGTGTCTTCTTAGCACCCACCATAACCAGGCTAGGCTGCAGGACCACCGCAGGATGTAGCTCTGGGCACGGCAGCCTTGTTGCTAGCGGTATCTGGCCCATGGGAAACGTACCTGAGGGGTCAGGTGCAGTTACAAGGCTGGTCTGTGAGTAGGTATGTGTGTGCTGGGGGAAACTGCTGCTCTGAGCTGAGATAAAGGAGTGGAGACAGGAAAAAGGAGTGAGAAACAGCTCATGGAGAGAGGGAGAGAAGAGAGCAAGATGCTGGAAAAGCCTCCTGGGAACTTAGCAGCCAGTGAGCTGGCCAGCCAGCTGGGAACTGTGCTCCACGGGAGTTGGCTGGAGGCAGTAGGTGTGTTTTCAGGCAGTAGGTGTGTTTCCAGGTGGCAGAAGCTGTGTGCACGGATCAGCTGAAGGGAGAGAGCAGTGGGCAGGCAGTCCCTCTTACAAGGCCGTCATTCCCTGGGCTGGCAATATAACTGAGAAGCACATGCAGTGTACATGGGCAGCCACTCACCAGCTGTTTTATACTGTTACCTCTGCCACCCTGTTTGTTGTGCCCCATGCACAGGCCCAAGTAACCATGGCACCTGTGGCAGTGGATCATAGCTTGATCTCAGAGCTTGTACTGGGCAGCAGTTACCTTGCTGGGCAGATCCAGCTCCATCTGCTTTCTTGGTTGTCGCAGCAGTTTGTAGCAGCAGACTCGATGACAGGGCCGATGGTCGGATGGAGCTGCTCAAGGAATGGTGTTCTTCTGCAGTAACAGCCCTGTCTGTGCCCTGTTGAACTGCAGGACTGTCCGGATTGCCCTGTGCACTCTCCTTTGCTTGATTTGTTGGTACACATTTGATCTTACACACACGTTTCTTTGCCAGATTCAAACCAGCTCTTTCTTCCCCTCTAGGACAAGGGAGATGGTGGCTCCAAGGATCTGGACAACATGAAGAGTGACCGAATGAGAACTGTCCAGCTCAATGTCTGTGACAGCAAAGAAGTGGACCGAGCAGTGGAGCACGTCAATAGCAGCCTGGAGGACCCAGAGAAAGGTAGGTGCATCCGGCAGTCTGTAAGGTCACACGAAGATAGGTGGCAAGAGCTCCCTCAGCTGGGCACCGAGAGCATCTTCAGGATCTTCAGGGCACACTTCAGAAGCTGAGCAATACACTGAAGGGCAAAAAGCTTTGAGGAGCAGCAGTGCAGAGCAAATGGCCTGTTTAAAGGCAGCTTCCCACTTGCACCTTAAGACAACATCTGCAAACAAACAAACAACAATTAAAAAAAGGACTTAGCTTCTTTCTCCACTAGCTCCCGTAAGGACATAAGCAGAAATTGGGGTGGTACTTCAAGGCTCTGGGATGAGTGAAATGAGGACTGTGAACTGAGGTTTACTGTGACCCCCTTTATGTCTTAAAACCTTGCCAGTGCCCAAAGATTGGGAATTAGCAACCAGAGTGTCTCCCCTGTACTTTCCAAAAAACAAAGGAAATGGAGATGTTATCAAAAGGATTTCTTGTGAAGCTATTATTAATGCTATTGTAAATATTACCATATATTATACATTTCATAGTTCCAGGGGTAATTGTACCTATCTTTCTTGGCATGCCTGCCTCATTCTGATGTGAGGACAGCAAATTATACTCTGGTACTATGAAAATTCCAGTTGTTCATGCATTCCCAAAACTTTTCCACCCTTTGGTGACCTACATTTTTCTCCTTAAGGAGTATCCCACTGCAGCACCTGAAGGTTGTTCACAAACAGAACACCCAGTAATTTTTTATTTTGGATTTTGCAGAAACCTATTTCTTTTACTTTTCTTTCTATTTATTTTTATGTATACATTTCTTCTTTATAAATAAAGTTTTCCAGCCCTTTATTCTCAAGCATAGGCCAAGAGGATGTTGCCTTCTCTGGGCTTCTTCTGAGAGCATAGATTGGACACAGTCAGTCCACAGCTAACACTAAGATTTTATAAAAAGCAGAGAGATGCCAACCCAGACCTTTCTCAGTCTGTTTCCTGTGCAATTAGAAAATATACTAAGTGAGTTCATTTTATTCCAAATTCCTTTCTAAACTTTGTTCTCATTGGCAAATGAGTTGATAGCTTCTGTTCTTATCTTGCTTAGAGCAGAATAAAAGGGAGAGGCCATGGCAGGCTCACCCATTTCCATATTCCCTTTACAAGTATTGCAGACATCCTAAATCTTATGGTGACACAAGAGATTTTACACCAAAAGAATTACTTTTGCTTCTTACAAGGTCTTTTCTATTCTTGTTATTTGCACTTAGAGAGTGTATTTTGCTTCTTTTAAAAATCATGATGGATAAAAAGAGAACACCAAGGAGAACAGCTTAGACAAGCTGAAATTCTCTGTTTGCTCTTTGAGAATTTCACTGGAAGACATACAATACTTTGTGGCTGCAGTGTTGGGCAGTGCAAACAGATTTTGATTGTGGTTATGTTTGCTCAGGAGACTAAGATTTGCTCTGGGTTCTCTTCTATCTGGTTGTCATCATTACAGGTCTTAATGAAGAGCTTTCTGCTTCAACTCTCTGTTAACCAGGCCTTTTCCAAGCTGATCTCATTAGTCTCATAGAGGGAAAACTTCCTGTTTGATTTTATCTTGTAGGGCTCTGGGGGCTGGTTAACAACGCTGGGATCTCCACGTTTGGGGAAGTAGAGTTCACCAGCATGGACACCTACATGGAGGTGGCTGAAGTGAACCTGTGGGGCACTGTGCGAACCACCAAGGCTTTCCTCCCGCTCATCCGGAGGTCAAAGGGTGAGTGATCTCCTCCTGACTTTCACTCGGTGGAGCAGGTCCCTTGCCCTGCCCCATGTCTTACTGTGATAGAGACCAAAAGGTTCTCTCTGCACCACTGGCTACCTTCCTACTTTTACAGACAGACTAGAGCACACATGCACCTCAGCATAAAAATGCAAAATTGTTTTTGTACTGCGGCCAACTACCTGACGAAACGAGAATATTTTTTTACTATGTGTGGCCCAGGGAGCATTTCTCCACCATGAGAAGGTATCTGCATCTGTGGTCAAGGTTGCTCTTTCTAATGTAACTTAGCATTGAGCACTGAGAGGAAATGCAGACTCTGGTTAGACTGCAGCATCCAGTCTCCTACCACCACTCTCCCCTGCCAAAATGAGAGGAGAGGAGGAAAGACCCAGCTCTGTGCCCAAAGCCATAATCCAGCTGTCATGTAGAGAAGGATGCAGTGGACTTAGACCGCTTCTTCCATTTGCGGTACAGGAGCAAGCTATGCCCCTTTGGGAGGCAGATGCTATAAGCTACCACTGGGCTCCTGGATATCATACTTTAGCCTTGCAAATAAACAAGCTCAGTCTTGGTGCCAGAGTTTCCTTTGATGATGCTGTTTCTTGCCTGGGCTCACTCCTGATTGCTGCTGAGCAATGCAGTTTCCCACTGTGCAGGTTCTGTCCAGCCTCTTCCGTGTTCCCCATAGCACGGCGCTTTGTGAGTCACCGTGTGCATGTGCCCTGGGGTACAACGAGCCAGGGAGCACCCTGCAGAGGGCTTGTTCTCCTGCCCTAAGGCTGGTGCACAGGACGGGAATGCTCGGATAGAGCCACCAGCAGGTCTGCAAGGCAGCTCTTAAGGATATGAGGGGAGGGGTGGACACATGTTCAGAAACCTTGTGGGTGGTTTGTGTAAGGTATCTGATCTGTGCATCTCAGCTCAGCTGTGCTCTACCTGGCCTCCGCCTAGGTCGTGTAGTGAACATCAGTAGCATGATGGGTCGGATGGGCAGTCCTGCCCGCTCGCCGTACTGCATAACCAAGTTTGGCGTGGAAGCCTTCTCCGACTGCCTGCGGTACGAAATGCAGCCCCAGGGGGTGATGGTCAGCATCGTGGAGCCTGGCAACTTCATAGCTGCCACCAACCTCTACAGCCCCGAGCGGATCAAAGCCATTGCCGACAAAATGTGGGACGAGCTCCCTGAGATAGTGCGTAAAGACTACGGCAGGAAGTACTTCGATGAGCAGGTCAGCAAGATGGAGACGTACTGCAACAGCGGCTCGACAGACACCTCGCCGGTCATTGAGAGCGTTGCCCACGCGCTCACCTCCACGACCCCCTACACCCGCTACCACCCCATGGATTACTACTGGTGGCTGCGCATGCAGATCATGACACACATGCCTGCAGCCATCTCAGATCGGCTCTATGTCTATTGAGGCCTCGCACTCCTAGGCTACCCCAGTGGGAAGTTTGTTTTGAAGAGAGCATTGTACACAGTTCCCATTTTTTAAATTTTTCTAACCTCATTTCAGAGTACTGTATTTTAGCTCTAAAGGGTTCACCTAAACATCTGACATAACCTAAAGGGCAATAACTTGCAAAGGGTGCTTCATAGGCAGGAATATATTATGTTTGTGCAGGGACATTGTTTCTTTGCTATTTATTTCATGTAATCCTTATTTTTTTCACCTCAAATGTCAAGTTAAAATCGTTATTTAAATTGCAATTGCTCTGAAGTGGTTTCAAAATAATTTCTGCTGTTGACCGCACACAATTTTCAGAATTCCTGCCTAGGACGCAGCCTTCGCACCGTATAACAGAGGCCCTCCAAGCTGTAGTGGCAAGCCACTGCCTCCTGATGACTAAGAGTGTCCAACAGACTTTCCAGGCCTGATTACAGTAACCCAAGGCAAAGCAGAGACTTCTTTAATTTGGGGATCAGAACTCAAGACATTCGAAATGCTGAAACCAAGCAACCGACCCTGTCCCTTTTTCTCTTAGAATTATACTGAGAATTACTAGAGAAAAGGAACCAGTCTGCTTTTTTCACGTGCTTTCTTGGAGTTCAGTTATCCAAGGACTCAAGCCAGCAGACTTTTCCCACAGGAGTTTCTTAATCGTATGATCATTCCTATGAGCGTGAGAAGCTTTACTCACAGGGCTGCAGGCATCAGGATTGACCCCTAGTAACATTTCTCTTCTCTTCAGTACTAGTTGGAACTCCTAGAGTTTCCCTTCAGCTCCTATAATCTGTGAGGGTCACCACTGACCGGAGGGAAGCAAAAAGGGTTTTATAGTGAATCAGATCAGTGAACGCCATTCTTACCAGGGACCTCAGTGTTTGTTACACTGAAGTATTTGTACAGCACCACGCACAAAAGGGCCTTAACCCTTGCCAAGGCCTCCAGGCACTACTGCAGTGCAGGTGCCGTTAATAGCTTCCATTGGAGGAATCACTGAGCCGAAGTACATCTAACAGGATATGATTCTAACAAAACGTCCATAACACAATAAAGTTAACATTAGGTGCAGTTTAATTTCCATGATGGTTATGTTTACATGTCTTTGAAACATTTGCTTTGTACTGTAAGAAAATAAGGAAAGGAAAGGAAAAAGAAAAGGAAAGAGGAAAGGAAAGGAGAAACGAAAGGACAGGACCACAAAAGAGCCTTTCGTGGGAAAATGTTGAAAGAGTTAATTTGTTTAAGCTCAAAAGGAAAAAAAAAGTAATTAAAATAACCATTGTTAGCAAAGTTGAAGAGAAGGGATCCCGTGCTATAGTAATATACCATGATGTGATCAAACTCCTTTGGCTTAATAAATGTATACATGAATGGTAAAATTCAGAGGCTCCCTCTCTGTTTTTTAACATTTAAGGTGAAAAGCTCATATACATTTGTTTTTAATTTGGTGAAGTTCATGCTTGTTTTTATATATACACAATTCAGAGGCAAATTTGCAGTCTAGGCTCTTATACGTCCACATTTGTGCAAGACTTCGTTATGAGCACTGGATGTATCCTCCTGCCTCTCATGACAAGTATGTCAAACCCCTGGACTCTGTGATCACAGCTCTTAAGCCTGTACCAGATTCACACAGATTACCAAGGATTGTTATGGATCACTCCCATGGAGTGGGAAGGGACTCTGAGCTACAGAGAGTGGAAGGGGATAGCAGTGATTCAGCAGGGCAGGCATAAAGCAGGTCACTGACAAAATAAAACTCTGGGAGAGACTTGCCAGCTGGAGGTGCTTCTCTGAGATCTGCTCTCTCTCTTTTCCCACATATTTCTTGCCAAGCAGAGGCACTGACACAATATCTCACCACGCAGCAACCCTTGGGCAACCCAGAGGTGCCTTTGCGCTTGGCAGTCAGCTCCATCACACCAGTGCTAGAGGAAGAGGCGTTTGGCCAGTTTCACTGAAAGCAGGAGAGGGACCTTCAGAGCACGCTGGATTGAGACCACATTGGTGCTGGGGAAACGCATCCCTCCTCTTCCTCCTTGGTAGAGACATGGTCGAGATCTGCCGCCATCTCTTTGCGTATCAAATCAAATGGGAAATGAATGGTTCACTGCATAAATGGTTGAACCAAGGCCATCAGAAAGCCACTGGCCATCTTGCATCACGCTATCCATGCAGTAGTGGTTGAAATCTATCTGCCTAAGCTCCCTGGGAGATGAGCAGATTGTCACCAGTGCTTTCTGTGGTAAAACTCTCTTAACCTAAAAATATCTTCTCTGGTGTGGTGGGAGGCAGCAGAGATGGGGTAATTTTAACTACAGCTGTTACATCTTGTTCTAAACCTTAGTGAGGAAATCTTGAAGCTCTACCCACTTCATAACTTTCTGTTTCTAGTGTTGAGGGAGGCAAGTGTTGCACTTGAGACAAGCGTTTAGTGACCCCCTCATTGCCACATGAGTGCAGGGATTTCCTGGTTAAATAAAATTATTTCATAGCAAGGGAAGCTATGGGAGAGCAGGTCCTAAGCCTGCACCTCAGCTCAGCAGCCCCACATTGGGCTGACCATGGCTCCCCTTGCAGGCAGATGTGCCAGCCCTGTGCATTGGTCTGAGGCTGGCGTTCAGAACATGACTGCTCTGGGCACAGGAAAGTGAAAAAGGCCCCTTGACAGTGTTAAATGGCTGAGCACAGAATGCCTGCCTCAAGTGAATTAAATATAAGAATTAAATAGGTACTGAATTAAATACATGAATGGCTCAGTTGCTGAGCCACAAAGTCAAATCCCCGTCTGTACTGAGGTCTGACTGAAGCGAAGGGACCTTGCTCCCAAGCATACATACAGCTGCTGGCATTTCGGGGACCGTGGCTCTGAAATGAGAGTGGCTTCCAGCCTGGTCCCACCAAACAAGCAGGGAGTGACATGCACAACCCCTAGAAGACCTGACAACACGTCCCCAGGGAGGTGCCACTTGGGAACGTAGCGCTGCTTCCCCTTCCCCAGCAGCAGCACAGGGCTTGCCCTGCAGCCTTGCAGTGCTGCAGACTAAAACAGGCGCTTCCCCACAGGAGATGAGGCGCCAGCCTGGTATTGCCAAAGCAGCAAGGGGAGCCTGCCTTTGTGCCAGCTCTTGCACAACGCTGCAAGGCAGCCCAGCAGCCGTGGGTGGCAGCAGCAGCTCGCACTGGAGGGGTTCTGCCTTGCCATGCAAGAAGGGGGAGATGCCAGGGCCAGGAGCAAGGCAGCAGCCACAGGATTGCCAGGCTGTGCCAGCCTGGGCTTGTCACCACCCCTCACCTGGGCATCACAGCCCTTGCAGGGTGAAGGGGGTGAAAAGGGTGCTGTGAACCTGCCTGAATTCGCTCAGGCAGTGGAGGAGGTGATGGCAAAGATGGGGGTCCCAGCTTGGGACTTTTACCCATAACCATACCAAGAGGACGTGCGGTGGCACAGTGCGTTCTGCAGCTCCTCTGCAACCAGTCAGGGACAGGCGGAGATAGTTGTCTACCAGCTCTCTGTTTCACTTTAAAAGAGCCCCAGGACTTCAGGACAGCCTGAAAAACTGCAAATCCAGCTGCTCTGCTCCTGCACCTGCACCCAGAAGGCAGCTCAGGGCAGTCTGTGGGGAGCGTAGGGACAGGGAATCTGGGTAAGATGTAGGCTGTATTTTAGAACATTGTTTGCTAGCGGTGTTTATTTTGCTTCTGAGTGTGGTTGTTTGAAGATGACTTTTTGTCAGTGTCTGTCCCTAGTTACATATGAGCCTCTGTGTCCATGTGGGGCTCTGCCACTGTGTATAAATAATTACCTGGAAGAGAGATTGGACCCATATTTGCCACACAGCTGCCTTTGCTGCAGGTTTATCGAGTTGTTCTCCTTCCTCCTCTAGCACAGGGTTGTAATTATTTGTGTGATGTGCGAAATCTTTAGCAGAAAAGCTTGGCAGAGCCGTCATCACCCACTACGAGTTGTGGAGACATGGTGCTATCCTGAGGTGGTGGTGACCCTGTTTCACAGGCAGGGGGCAAGCAGGCCACCTCACCCACAGACCTTCTGTGGTCAGATGCTGGTGCTGAAAAACCACACCTGAGGAGCCATGGCCCAGGCAGGGCTTTATATCGTGCCATTACCAAGATAGAAGAGGACACAGCAGAAAGAAATCTCCAATTTCCCCTCTCTGGGCTAGCCCAGGTACTCATCCTTGAGCACAAACATATCTTATTTTCCAGCCAGAACTGCAGGTTGGGAAGTAACAGGACCCTGCCTTTACCCTTCCCAAATACCAGAGCCCCAGAACACTCCTTGCTGGAGCCTGGGGTGGAACGGTAAACGCTCCATCATTATTTCTCCCTGGGCTGTGAATGTCAGAGCAGCAGTGTGAAAACAGAGCAATATCAGGAGAGATCAGCAGAGAGGTATTTCTGACTTTACCTGGAGCAGGGTGGACCGTAAATCTTGTGAGATAACATGTTGCCACAGAGACTCACAGCCAGTTTTTCAGGCCTTAGGAGTCTGAATGCTGCCAGCAAGCACACCTGAACCAGCCCGCCAGGTCTGTGCATCGCTAGCGCAGCAAGCAGCAGGTTTCTGTTGCACGAAGGACCACAGACTATTCCTGCTTATCGTATTGCACAACCTCAGAGGTATTGTGTCAAGCCTTATTGGGATGTAAGCTGGGGTATTCGTGTCGTGAGACCAAAGCATAGCTGGTCTGAGAGCCCAGGAGAAATGACAAAAGCTAGTTTAACAGAAGCTGTGGGTTAATGCCACTCTTGAGTCACCTCTGGATCTGCAGTGGGTTTAGAAACTGTGAAATATCTTACTTGCTGATGGCCTGGCCCTGCCTGGGATCCCCCAGCAGCCCAGGACCCCATTGCAGCCCATTCCAGGGCCACACATGAGTCCTGCCCAGTAGCCCCAAAGGACACTGATCCCCCCTCCATGGCCCCGCTGGGCTGGACTCACCCCACAGCGCCTGCCTGCCCATGCCCTGGTCCTGCTGGGGGCAGGGGTGGGGGACGGATCCATGGGGATGCTGCTGGCTGCCCCAACCACCTGGGCGTGGGCATCCCCCTTCTTCTCCAGCCTGTGCTTCGCTCTGCTGCCAGGGAAATGCCCCCCAGAGCCACCAGCAGCCCCCCGGCCTCCCTTTGCCTGGCAGCGGTTTGGGCCCAAGGCAGGCAGCTCTGTGCAGGCTGGGCTGCTGCCCAGGGGATCCAGAGGGTGCTGCGGGGTGACACGTGCACACAGAGACGTGTCTGGAGTGCCCACGGGCTGCAGGGGCCTGGACCAGCTGCCCCCCACGCCTTCCACACAGTCCCAGCCGGGTTTTGGCACCTAGCACCGCAGGGCTGGTCCTGGCCACCCCATAAGCTCTTTGCGGCCCTGGCTGCCGTGGCCATCGAGCAGTAATGCTGGGTGGTTTTCTGTCCCGTTTCAGGTGCGGGTGCCCTGCAGCAGTTCATTTTCTGACTGCTGTCACCTTTCTTTAGAAATAATCCAGGCACGCTAACTTGTTCCCAGAGATGGAAAAAATGTGTGCAAATCCCCAGCCCGGCTGGTAGCCAGCCCTCCGACAGGCAGGATGTGTGACCTGGGCCTGGAGCTGGGGCTGCAGGCTGAGCTCGCGCCCGCACGGTGCTCCCGGAGAGCGCAGCTCCAGCCTCGGTGCTCCCAGCCCACGCAAAAGGGATGGAGGAGACGGCTGAGATCTTTGAAATGTGCTTTTCAATAGGATTCACCCCTGTTTGAAATAGCAGGCAGAAAAGGAATCCACAAGAAACTACCCAGGGGCCTGTAAATGTCTGTTAAGCTGCAGAGAGGATGAAAGCAGATGAGGTTTTTTTTAGGACTCAGCTGCAACACTTTAAAACCCACTCCCAGCAGTGCCTCGAGCTGGCCGGCTTTGATCTGAAGTGCAGTGGGAGAGTTCACAGGAGCTCTTGCAGCGCTGCAGCAGCGGGCAGCCAGGAGGTTTTGTGTGGATACCAGAATTCCTGGAGTGATTGCAGCCGTCTTGGTGGATTTCTGTAAGGGAAGGCAGCAAACTGGCAAGAGCAGATTTTCAGCCAGCTCGTGTCCATGTGTCAGGTGAGAAGTGGTGAGTGTGTCTCAAGCTGTAACCACACCAGCGTGCATCGCACTTCCACAGCAGAATTTTTAAAAAACCACATTCCTAAAAATATCAAATTTGGGGGCTGCTATCTGTGCTGTTCGTGGCAAAACCTGCTGACACCTCTACAGCAGCAGCCCCTGAGCAGGCAGGGTCGAACATGTATGTTTCTGCCTCGAGATGCTTCCCGTGCCCGGGGGGCTGTGACCCCACCGCCCGCCCGCTCCTTCCATCCTCCCACCCAAAAGTGATCGGCCCTTACCGGGCTGATTACAGGCCCGGCTGGAAATGCAGACGGCTTGTGATTTCAGCGTGAGTCACAGGAGGCTTGGTGGCTTTGCTTTCCTTAGAGCTCCAGCCCCTGGGCTGGCGTGGTTAGCCGGTAATGTCAGCTTGCCTCGCCAAGGGAGCACGTCTGGCACAGAGAAGTCGGGATGTGTGCCAAGCAGGCTCGGGAGCCCCAAAAGGAGGAAGCAGGCAGGAGTCCCAAGCGTTATTTTGAAATCTTTTCTCCTCTTTGGGGAAAAGAGGCCACAAGGTGGCTGGGGGAAGGCTGGTTACATGCCTCTGCCTCCTATTTGGTGCCCAGGAACATCCCAGGCTCCAGGCTCTGCCGAGCTCAGACCCGTGCCACCTTCACCACGGCCTTGCCTCCTCCATGGCCATCCCCAGCCTCCGCTGGCTGACAAAGCCCCTCCGGGCCCCCAGAGGTGTGCAGCAGCTGGGAACGGTGGGAGCTGTCTGTTGTGTAGTTTTTTTTTTGTTATGGTGTTGGTGTGAAAAAAAGCTTGGAAAAGCCATCAGTGAACAGCTAGGGGAACATGTCCGGATAGGAAGCACCTGGGGGTGAAGCTGACCGCTGACCTCCCCAGCCGCTGCCTGCAGCCCAGCACCGCCCCGTGATGGCGGCACCACCCTGTGGTACAGCAGCGGCCTTCTCTTTCCTGCTTACTTACGAAGCTTGTTTTTAACATCCCTGAGCAAGCCCATTATTTATCGGGGTAAAATTGGCTATCCAGAAAGGTATGGGTCTGCTCAGGGTCAGGAGGACTGCAAATGCCCATTTTCTAGTCCTGACCCTGCTAACCTCCCAGACAAGAAGGCCATCAGCTTCATAAGCAGGCAGCGCCTCACAACAGGAAGACAATTACAGAGAGGGAACATTTCTCCTAGGCTCCACGATTCACCAGCAGATGTGAGTGCCACTAACCTCACAGGGAATGGGGCAGGAGGCCTGGGGGACACGCTGTTCCCTGTCTGAGCATTGCAGCATTGCTGGGATTGCAGGGAGATTTCTCCCCTTCCCTGGGAAAATGCTGTAAGAGGGCACGGGGCTGCCCCGCAGCTCGCAGTGGCTGGCCCTCCTAGCTGGACCACGCTTTCCAGCAATGTTTGCCACCTTGTGATAGGAATCCTTGCTTGCCCAGCAGGGGCTTTGCCATTGAGCCTTTCCTTGCAGCACCAGCCATGCCTGGTGGCAGGCCTGATGTGGAAGCTCCTGTGCCTTGTGTTACATGGTGTGTATGAAATTGGGTGGTTTCTGAGCACAACAGCCACAGCTAAGGGGATGGCATACACAGAGGAGCTTACACCGGGGCCACAAGGCGAAATGAGTCTCCTTCCCAACAAAGGCTTGTACGCTAGGATTTACTGACTGCCCATGTGGAGGGGAGGTTTGTAAGAAAAAGAAAAATGAATAAAAGACCTTCATTTTCCCTCAAGCTTGAAAAGCCTGGTGAAAATCTGTGTTCATTTGTTATTTATTGCCACAAAATATTTGTCTGACATTTGTAATCACAGCCAATACCTCCAATGTGGCTTAAAGCTTAATTGCTTGAGCTTTTCTGCTAGCGATGAGCTGATGCTCTGACCTTCTACTTGCAGCAGCAATCAATTTACAGCACAGCAGCTTGCGGTGCCCGCTGCCTCCCCGTCGTCACCCTGTGCCCAGGAGAGGCCCCGCCAGGCACAGGCTGGAGGTGCGGCGCGGGCGGTGGTGGAGGTGAGGACACTCGAGGATGAGAGGCTGCAGACAAAGGGAAGCAGTGACACAGGAGAGACAGGTGAGCTAAGCCAACACACTGCTTTCTGCCAGAGCCTGGTGAGCAGAGAAGTGCCCATGGATTGTTTTTTCGGGTTTTGCTGGCAGAGTGCCCTCAGGGCAGGTAGGGAGCAGAGGTGCTGCTGCCCCTTGGCATGGTTCAGCTGAGGGCTGTGTCGTGTCCTGCTCCCCGTGCCCTGTTGCCCTCCTGCTCAGCCCCTGGGCCACCAGGTGCCCACACAGCCCCTGCAGCCTCCTGGTGTCAGGGCTCCCCTGCTAACAGCAAAGCAGAACTTTGGCAGCAGGGAAAGAGGAACTGCCCTCTAGCCTGCTCCAACAGGCTGGATGCTGTATCCTGAAACTTTGCTACCCTCAGACTGGTCTTTTTCCTCCTGTAAAATATGTTTTGTGTCTGAGCATGGTCACGCAGTGTTTCTGTGCCACCAGCCTGATGGCACATTTCACTATGGATGAGTAATGAAAGAGGCCTCACTGCTGTGGTGAGAGCAGCCCTGCTTGGCAGGCACTTACAATACCACTTTTCTGGAGACACGCTTCCCCTCGCCAGGCTGTTTTGAGTGCCTTTAACCTGAAACCACCAGCCCTGTTTTACAACACGGTAGGTGCTGGGTGTGCCACCACCCCCAGCTCTTCAGCTGCTCAGCACCACATGGAGGTGCCCAGGGACAGCGTGCCAGGCCAGCCATGGTGTCTCGGTATCATCATCTCAGGGCTGGTGGAGGGGAGGTCCAACCCTTGAGACAGGTTTGCAGACCCTGCCCCATGCCATGCATCACCCCCAGCCCCACTGCTCCCTCGCTGCCCCTGCCCCCAGGCGATCCCAGCCACAGCTCAGCATTTGGTGCAGTTTGGGTACAGGGGATGCTGTGGCATCCGCCTTTCACTCCGTCCCTGTTCCACAATGATTCACAGGAATGAAGGAGCTGAGCAACAGGCAAGAGGATGATTTGCCTTGTGATGGTGATTCAGCCTCTGCAGGGTGGTGACAGAGTGAGCAGAGCTATTGTTTCTCCCCATCAGCTGGTGACAAAGGGGTTCTTGCCCCTTTTATGACATTTCATTGTGGAAGAACAAATATGAACAAAGCAATGTGTAAAACAGTGATGACTGAAGTCCCTGCTTCAGGGAACACCCTCTGGTTTTCTCAGCCTACCCTGAACACCAGGGCAGCTTGCTGCGAAGCAGCCAGCCCTTCTCTTGCCTGAGGATGCTTTTTGTTGTTCTGCACATCCCAGGAGCAGCTCAGTGTGCAGGGGACAGGGGCTGGCTCAGTGGAGGCAGGCACAGGAGCTGTCCGGTGAGGTAGCTCTGCCCTGGCAGCCTGGGGGTGCCACACCAGCCACCCATGCTGACCACATCAGCAAATTCCTGCATCTGTATGTCACCAGCCATCCTAAAGGCATGCACTGGCATCACCTTGACGAAGCGGTTAATTTGGCACATGGTGCAGTCACTGAGTTGTACTAATGCAGCAATTTACAAGCAGCAAAGGAGATTCAGCTGTTAAGGATCAGCATGCACATAAAACAGGAAAGCAAATCAGCGTATGTACAGTAATTTGTAGCAAAAAGCCAGCCGCATGTTCAGTTCACACTCAGTCCTTCCACCTGCACTGAACCTCCCCTCTATTTAACCAGTCCAGCAGCAATGTGGACTCACATCTGTGAATCCCGTGCACAGGCAGAGGTGTGGGGCCGGGGCAGGGGCAGGCGTTACAGCCTGCTATGGCAGAAACCACCTCTGACCCACAGCTCGACCGCCACGCTGCTGCTTGTGCTTATTGAAAAGGGCACCACAGAACTGCAAAAACAGAGGTGTGCTGCGAGCACCACCTGGGCTTTGAATGGCTCCCAAGCAAAGAATGGTTCGGTAGGTTGGGACAGCGCTACAGACAGTGAAAATAAATGGCCCAGTATTAGAGAAGTCTTCTAAACCCTACGTGCTGTGATGAATGGGGAATGAATATCCTCTGCCTCTTCTAACAGGAGGTTTGGGGGCATTGGGTGAAACTAGCAGGAGCCTGTTCACAACATTCTTGTTCACAAAATGAGCTGTGAAACTCTGCTGTGTGTCATGGCAGCTGCCCAAATTTTACCAGGGTTCAAAAAACAATTCACCGGTTTCATGGAAGACAAAAAGGGGCTGTCACAAGTTCAAATACAGTACCAACACCTAGTGTCTCCAGATGCAGGGAGGACACACATTATCACCAGCTCTCCTGGACATTTCCTCTCCCTTTGGCATGCCCAGGGGAGATGCACCACCGCTCTGACTCACTGGGGCTGTTTCCGTGCCCCTTTGCTGCACGTAGGTGTGAAGTTTACAGGTTTCTGCATAAATAATACGTGGCCTATCACCAAAGGTGTCAGATCAGTTACTACTCCAATACCACTAATGTAAAATTATCAGAAAACAGAACCACAAACCACCACATCAGCATCTACTGACTTTTTCTTCTGGTTCTTTACATATTGAACATTTGCATTGTAGATGAAGTCATAGGAGCCATGTGTAAGATTAAAGCACGGATTGATAGTGGCTTCAGGATATTCAGGCAGCAGTAATAAGTGTGCTATTGACAGTGAATATTCATGTGGATAGATCAGCTTGGAGGATTAAATGACATATCCTCGAGGGGTGGATATAATGAAACAGGGGTGATCAAGTAAATGAACCAGAAAAGGTGCTGCTTTATTGGCCCTTTACAGTCACTGTCTCTGAGTCTCATTCAGCTCATAATTACTGCTGCCGGAAGATAACAGCTATTAGCAGAGCTAATAGCCCGGCTGCAGAGCCCCGGGCCCTTTGAAGTCCTGAACAATAGACCACAGGAGGTGATAAGGTGCCTTCCTCATCTTCAGCCCAGTCTGCACCATCCCCGGGTCTTGCAAACCACTGACAGCCGTTTCCACCAGCAGCTTTCCCCTTTGCCTTTGATCACAGCTGCCCTTGTGATAGCTTCAAGGAGAAGGTTTAATTTAGGAGAATAAAAATCATTTGCTACCTGACCAAATCCGAACAGCCCCGAGGGAGGCAGGAAAGGAGAGCAGGTCTACACTGAGTGAGCCCCTGCTATGTACATGGCCCAGCTCGGCTTTGCCTCGGCCGTGGTTTGATGAAGTGTGAAGTAAAGGACAGGGCTCATCCTCAGCTCCAGCAGAGGTGAAACACAGAGGGAGCAGACGGACAGCACTGCTCTCTCAGTGAAACCTTCGGTCCAACAATATCTCAAAATTTAAACCAACGAGGCTCTTTAACTCAAGTGTGTTTTTCTTAATTACTAGCAGCTTTTTAAGAGCCTCATCCTGTACGTGGCAAGAGCCACAGCTACATTTTAATTTCTCCATAAGATAAGAACACCATTTAACTGCTCGCCATGTGGTTTTGCTCTCATTTTGTCCCATGGAGATTTCAGAACATGGCAGCGTCGTTTTAGCACGTGGGATGGCTATAAACAGATGTTTTGTCGGGCTGCCCACGGCCAGCTGATTTCATCTGTTTTGTCTAGGACTCTGCAGCAGCAGTAATAAATGACTCACCCTGAGCACGAGGTTTTTATGCTTTCTATGTGCAGAACTCCGTGGAGGATGGAGCTCTCCGTACCTGACACCGGCCAGGTGCAGGCCGGGATTTCCTGCACCATTTTTGCACGGCACCCTTTTGCACTCTGTGAACCTGCATCTTTGCAGATGTGGAGATGGCTTTTGTCTCTTTGTAAGTGCTATCCTAATCAGCCAGCTCTGACCGGGAAGACAAAAGCACCCATGGAGTGTCAGATCTGACTTGTTATCTCAGACAGCCATAGCATGTAATCCCTTTCACAAGCAGTAGGGCTTAGCCTGTGCTGGTTCTGTATGGAAGCTGCTCTGGACACCCACAGTTTGCATGGATAGAAGCCTTTTTTTTTTTTTTAGGGGAAAAAGACAAAAGCATCACAAGCCAGAGTTTTGATTGAGGCTAGATGATACCAATTTGTTCCTGTGCCGATGCCAGCCCAGCCCAGGTGCTCAGGTGTCCCTTGGTATATGAGCACCCTCTGCTACCAGCTTCCCTTTCCCTAGGGAAGGAGGGAGGCTGCTGGAGAGACCGCCTGCACCCCCAGCTGGTGCTGCCCAGGTAAGCGGTGACAGCAGCACGGTGTGGGGCTCTGCAACAGCAGGAGCTGGGACTGCTCCATCTCTGTCTCAGGGAGAGAAAGTGAAAGGTTTCTGATCTCTGAAGAAGTGCTTTGCTGCAGCCTGAGCAAGGTTGCCCTTGGAACGGTGCTAATCCAGATCTCCTGTATGTGTGTGTTGGTTTTAGACCTTATTACTTGCTTTGCCACCTCTCCCTGTGTCTTGGGGCTGGTAGGAGACACTTAGCTCCAGTCTTGTTTCCTACTTCAGTGGATTTCAGCGTCTCCTGAGTCGCAAGAAACTCTGAAACAATCCTACTGGGTCTCTAGGGAGGTATTAAAGAGAGAGGGGGAAAGAAGCACCTCATCCCCAGCCATACAGCCCCAAATCTTGAACACTAGGATAACACAAAGTTTTCATGGGTGTTGGAAGCCACTTGTTCATCATAGCCTTGACTTTCAAGCTGAATCTACCTGTGCCTGGCCTGGACAACCACTCCCCAGCTGCCCAATATGCTGTGATTTCACAGCTCTGCTGGAAGCCCTTGCTGTCATTCTTGAGATTCCACATGCTGGCTTGCAGCTCTCCAGGATGGATGTTCCCCGGCCTTCCCTCTTTTAGCACATTGAACTTCTCAGTTTGCCTTTTGCCTCCAATGTGTTTATTTCCTTGTCTAAACATTCACTCCCTGCAGCCTTTCCCCACATCTAGTATCATTGTTGTAGAGGAGAGTAATTAAAGCCGTTTCCTTCTTGTATGTCTAGAAGATCTCTAGTTCAGCTCCCAGCATCATTGTATCACAGCCTCACTTATCTCCTTGCTCTCATTTGCCTGCATGGCCAAAAATCTGTGTTAATTACTGATTACCTTGCTAGCAAGCCCAGCACTGCCCACTGCTCCACCTCTCCACCTGGCTGTGGGCTGTGCAGCTCTGCAGGGCTCCCTCCCCACCACCTGGCAGTGGCAGTGCTGATTCTCTCATCCTCCCAGCAAGCTGGTTTTCCTCATTATTTTGAGTTCTCTTTCTCTGGACTGTACAGCCCAGAGCTGCTCAGATGCTTGGTGCTGCAAACATCCCCTGTGCTCTGGAGCTGCCTGCAGTTCTGTGTGTGGGCTTTCCTGCATCTGCATTGCTCTGATGTTCCCCTGCTCCTGTTACTATGCCAAAAGCCTGCCTTGCCTCAGAAAGTGATTCCCTGTTGTCCCAAGAGTGCTGGGATGTTGGTGGCCATGTCCAGCTCTGTGCTGGAGGCATGGGGCTCAGGTGTGGGTCAGGCAGGTGAGCTGAGCTTGTCTTCTCCCAGATGCTGTACAGGGCTCCAAACAAATGTCTTTAAACTTTATAAAAACTGTTTTCCATATTAAACCTCTTGTTCCCCTGTCAGCCTGGAGTTTACCCTGAGCCCCAGATCTACTTGCTTCCACACATTTTTACAGCTCTGTAAGCCTGCAGTTGCAGTTGATGCTCAGGAAAATTCATTGCAAAAGTCAGCACATAAATTATTCAGCTCAAAGACCTCAGCTACTTCTCATTCAAAAGATGCATGCTGACAAACATCAGTGTACGAACAGCTGAGTCCTGGGGGGTAGCTGGTTGCAAAGGGGTCCCTGAGGCAGGAGAGGGGCAATTCTTGCTGGAGGTGACTGCGTGGGAGCCCTGTGGGAGGGAAGGGGAGCGAAGCTCTCTACGTAGGCTCAAACTGTACTTTTTGCATAGTTTTCAGCTCCGTTATTCATATAGTCACTGACTTCTGCTTCTTCATTTGGTGTCTTAGTAGTACAAAAACTGATTATGTTGAGTGCTGCTTTGCCTAAAGAATAATCCCAACTAATGATGAAACAGTGACAAAACCCTGTTTTGTTTCTTTCATTTTTTTATTTTTTAAACAGTCTTTTATCATCTCTCTTTTATCATCTCCTTATGTCTGTTAGTCCATAAATCTGTTACCACCTGGAGAATCCAGTGATGGTGCCTCCATGCCATGTGGCTGCTTGTCCCTGTGCAAGTTATTCCTGTGCTCTGGGTTCTCATTCTCCAATGTCTGATGCATGAGGTAGGAGAGGAGGGGGCGAAATGAATAAATCAGAATAATGAGGAAGAAAACTTGCTCCATTCTCATTCAGAGTTTTGAAAAGCCTATATGAAAACCCTTTTTGATGAAACTCAGAGTGTATGAGCACTCGTTCTCAGCAAAGAAACAGTATTAATAGACAATTGCAAAATTTTCTTTCCACAGGAAAGGGCCTTGCAGCCTGAGGCAACATTTCCACAGTTTTCCGATGGCTCTGGTCACTTATAATGGGTTCTCTCTATTTTATGTAGCTGTGGTCTGGCACATTGTATGACAGGGGAAAATTTCAAGTTATGGTTTGCAGACATGGGTTTACTTAAGTCCTGTGCAGACAGAATAATAACTGCCTGTCTTTTCTGCGCTGGAACAACTTCCTGCTCAAACAGCAGACCTTGAATGTCCTTGGGTTCTCTAAATGCAGGATGATTCTGTCCTCTCTGACATGTGAAAATATACATTGAGTCTTTTAACCCCTGGTCTCAGGACAAAGTGTGAAGTCCTCTGAATTTTATTTTTAGCTGACTTCTGCAGTGGTCAGGTAATAAAGACTTCTCATTCCTTTTGTGCCTCAATTCGTGCCTGGGTCACTTACAGGCTTCCCACGCATCTTGAAAATAAACACTGCAGAAACTGATTCTCATGTCAAAGGCATGAAAAGCAAAGCTGCTGCATTCTTGTTGTGCTGGTCTGGGAGGAGTCACGGTGCCTGGAAGGATGGCTTTGCACGCTGTGGTGTGCTCTCTGATCTGCTGCTGCTGATATGCCTGTGCTTGTAAAGTCTGGGTCAGGGACCTCTGGTTCTTAATGCTGACTTTTTATTTTACACCTTGATTAGCAGAATGAATTATACTCGGGGCTGTAGCAGAAAATAGCTGAATGCAGCCTGCTCGTGGCCAAACCCACGAAGAGCAGACATAGTTTGTGTAAGTTCACAGCCTGCACTGACACTTTCCTTCATGTGGGATGTAAGCACCAGCTTCATGATGTCTTGTTCCAACAAGGAAAAAAACCCAGGTGGTAAAGCAGAAATAAGAGGCCCTTGGAGACATGTGGAAGGGAAATGCAGGAGAACTCCCCTTGCTGTCAGCGGGGCTGATGTCTGCACCCAAAACTGTCTTGAATGGTTTTGCCGGGTGATGATGCTCACCAAGGGTCTGTGTCTTTGCCAGTGGATTTAGATGTGCACTGAAGATAGCATGCACATTGATCTGTAGTGCAAAGAGAAAGGTATGCGCTAAAAATACTAAAAATTCAAGTGAAAATATCCTCAAGGGTGTCCAGTTTCACCTAGTGTCAGAAAGAGTGTTTGTAAATCAACACCAGGTCTTCATGTCTAGAAGAAGAGCAAGTTAATTATTCCCTGCCTGACACAGAACTGGTTTAGTGTGATTTGCGGGTTCTGATCCTTGTCTCCTTAATCTCCTTTTTTTCTTTTACCACCCACACAAAGCTTTTTTTCTACTTAATTCTAACTCCTGCCTGACGGTATGAGTTATTACCTCCATTCACGGTGCCAGGCTCCAAATACTCTGCTGGCAGCCTCCTGCCACAGCCAGTGGGAGCAGCCCCGTGGTGCTGGGCAACTGTGGGGAGCAGCACAGCCTGACTGCTGTCCCCTGCAGGATCTGCAGCATCTGTACAGCCTGTGAGGCCTACAGCTGACAAGGGCTGTCCATCCATTGGCACAGCAGGATGCCTGGGGTGCTGCAGAGCTCTGCAGGCAGCACAGCACCATTTCCTTAGTCATAGTCTGCAAAAATAAAGTTAATTGAATAGCAGCCCAAGAGAAAACCTTATTTTGTAGATTCTGTGCAAACCTAATCCTGGATCCTAATCTAACTTCCCAGTGAAAACTTATTTTTGTGGAACTTTTAAAACAGCACAGTTCGCTGCTCCTCTGCGTCACTACCCGGCGGGGTGTGTTGGTATCTGCCAAAATGTGCAGAGGTACAGCAGCAAACAAATTTCAATATGAATAACGCTCAGTGTTGTATGTAAATTTTTGCTGACTTCATTTTTTTAAAACCCCAAATCCCATACTATAAGCCATGGCTTGGGCAGACCAGATAAACCAGAAAAGAAAGCCCATCATGTGAAGGCATTTTCCATGAGAAAAGCCATGCCAGAGGAATGCTTCTAAAAGCAGGTCCTTCTGCATCCTTTCCATGCTCAGGACAGCAGAGTCCAGCAGACTTTTTCCGCTAGCCACAGCAATTCAGAAAATGCATCTCATCTGCAACACAAAGGCTTAAGGAGATACAGAGGGGTCAGACTTAACTCAAGAGCATGATGCTGACAGTCCTGTACCAGGGTTGTGCTGGAACAGCTGGTCCCTTGCCTGGCTTCCAGAGAAGAGAGCTGGTGTTTCTGAGCCTGGGCACTGCTCACAGTTGCTCTTCGATGAAGCTCCTCTAACGTGAGGTGAGCTGAGGTGGAAAGATGAGCAACAAATTACATTGCTATAGATATCCAGGTATACGACCTGTACCAGTGCTGTTTGCCACACAGAGCCGTGTTTGGATGAGGGAATCATGTTTTGGCATGAAGAAGACCAGGTTAGACTGGACTGTGCAGTGAAGCTGTGTCTTGAAGGGCTGACCCGAATCGGTCTGGCAGGCCGTGCAAGTTGCCGTGTCCTTAGTCTCCAGCTAGCTTCCAGAGACCGCTTAGTGGTCTTCAGAAGCATTGCTCTTCAGAGGTGGTGAACTCCTTCAGCTCCCTGTGCTTTAACAGCTGTGTGGTTTCTTGTTTTCCTTTTTTTTTTTTTTTTTTTTTCCCCCACTGATGGGAAACTGGGCCTCATGGTTCAAGTACTAACACATAAAGAAGTGGACTTTCAAAGGTGCTACATTAACACTTTTTCCACTGCAAACCGTTGTGGTCCTGTTCTGTCTTAAAATATTCAGCTGGTAGTAAAGCTACTGCATGTGTTCCTGAGGTCCTCATTTTCAGTTTATTTCTAGTAGGAAGCTTTTAGTGATTCAGATCCCAGCTGTGTTTCTACCTCTTCCCTTGTCACGCTTACTACAGAGCAGAGCCGAGTCACGCTGATTTTTACTAAGGAGTTTTCTTCAGACAAATGAGAATTGGAGCTAAGCCTTGAAGTTATTAAAAATAAGTTTTCATATGTAAATTCACCTAAACTACTTCCCCCCTTACAAAAATTTCTGGAGGACAAATAGGTCAGTTGATGAAAAATATCACCCATTTGAGTATCGCTGTGGCGCTGCAGAGATGGGTGCTCAGGGCCCTGTGTGTGCACACCAAACGTCCCCAGTTTAGACAAATCCTCTTTCTGCCCTCTGTTGGACTGTGCTTTTTAGGTTTAGTGCTCTATTTGCAAATTGCAAAGGCACATCCATGAGTAACCACAGTTCTGTGTAAGGTTAACCAGCCACAGTGAAAGGCTTCTTAGCAGCTTGACACACGACACTACGCTGCTAGCAGGCAGCAGCAGGATTACTTGAGCTCTGCAGACTCATGGAGACAAGACGATGGCTATGAAGGGGATACAGCTTGGGGATGGGGAGTGGACTGTTCATATGACTGTATATAGATAAATAGTGATGTGGAGCAGCTGGCAAATGTTCACAGCAAGCCACGAGGAAAGGACCAGGTGGACAAAGATGCTGACATGTTTGGTCTCTGAAGGAGGTGCGGAGATCTCTGCACAGTTCCCACGCCTGTTCCAGACTAAGGGCTGTTAATTTTCTGGCTATGCAATTAGCCTGGCTGTGAAAGCTCAGTGATAGATATTTTACTATGTCCCTTGGGAACCTGGTTCATTAGTTTATAATTTTAATTAAAACTCTGCTTCTTGATTTCTTTGAACTGCACTGACTTCACTGGAGTTATGCCATTATCTAGCAGAGCGGGAGGACACACCTGATGCTGGCTGTAACCACTGCTCCGCATGATCCCTAAGGACAACCAGAGTGCTCGGGTACTTTCAGCACTTACAGGCACTTGCTACTGGAAGCATTTTGCTGATACATGGCTGATCCCATCTCCTGTACCCAGTCATGACTTCTTTGGGACCCATTTCTGCTCCTATCCCTGCTGAACAAGCCATTCACCTCCTCAGTGATGCCAAGACTCTGGAAACACCTTCAGTGGTGGATCAGGAGTAGAAGTTAAAGGGGCAGAATGACAGAGTGGGTTTGTGTGATCCCACAGCGCGTTGCTGGTCATGGAAATTAGAGTAAAAAATGAGCGTAGAGATAAAGAACTCCCCCCACACACCGTAGCTGGTGTTGCCTGGCTGGTATCCAGCCACATCAGTAAAAAATTACTGGAGATTACCAGGGGTGAGATGTATTATGCGTTCTGCAGAGGCTGAACAATGAAGTTAACCTACAAGTGAGGAAAGAGCCCGTGCCAAGAGATTTTATCTTCTGTGAATGAGCTGGATACTGAAGGGCTCCTGACTTTTATGAAAGGCAGGAAACTCAAGCTACTACTTTATGAGCCAAGAGCTTTGACCACCGTGAAGCAATATCTGTGTCATTAGCTTGACTAGACAGCCCTGGATGCGTCAGGACACAAGCAGTGGCTAATGCTGCCAGAAATGCTCCCGACTCCCTCAGCAGCCACCGCTCCCAGCGCACCCGCTGCCCTGATGGGTGATGGGGTTGGGGACTGCTGATGCTCACCAGGCATTCCCCAGCCAGCCCCTGCTGCTCAGCCTCACCGTGCTGCTGTCGGTGGCTGAAATTACTGTTTTCTCTCTTGAGTGTGTGTTTTGTTCTATTTTTGAGGGCAGTAAGTTCTCCTTTGTCTTAATTGTGTAGCCTAAACTACTCAGACGTTTACTCTGTGTCTCTTGGAGTTGATGCAGCTCTCCTGCAGGTAGGTGGCAAGAGCTGCCTTCACTTCTTGTGCCAGCCCCATGTGGAAATACAAAACTCAGTGGCAGACACTTAAGGACCAGTGCTGTTAATTCCTTTTCAGGCTCACCCTTCCTCTATCACCACTGTTATTCATTGCCTCCCTAGTAGCTGGTAGCTGGTTCCTTCCTACTTTGTAACACATCTTTTAGCTCAAGTGTCTTCAGTTTGCTAATCTCCCTTTGATGTCACTGCCAGCTGCTTCTCTGAAATCCAACGAGATGAGCTCTAAGGGGCTTCCTTTGACTTTCAAAGGAAGAAAGAACAAAGTCTGACAATGTTTCTCTTTGCAAAGTCCATATTTAATGTTGTTGTATTTTACATTATCTCTTACTCTTTCAAAATTTGTTTTTAAGACCTAGCTTTCTACTGCAGTTAGACTACTGGACCTCGAGTTTACATCATCACTTATTCCCTTCTTAAGTATAGATATTATTTTGCTTTTCCATAGTTGTATAGCAATGTCCCAGACCTGAGAGACACACTCAAATTCAGCTATTTCTGCAGATTCATATGACAGTCCACTCTAATGGAGTATGTGAAACTGCTTTTTACTCATTTCTGGGCTGAAAAAATAATATATAAAAAATATCCTACTGAAGTATTTATCTATTTTCCCTTCTACTCCTATTCACCATTTTTGTTTTCCTGTTGAAAAACAGGACCAAGAGTTAACTCATCTTGGGCCATCCTGAGATAAGTATTTACCCCATTTTCTCTGTAAAAGACCATTCATTTTGTTCTTTCTCATATAGCTGACTGAACTTCTCTGTTTGATATCCACTGCCAGGTGTTGGTTGGTCTGAGAACTGCCAGAGGTGAAAACGAAGGGTTTTTTGACCTGTCAGGTATTGGTACCTTTGCTTTTATTCATTTTTGCATTCCATTTGTAGTCTCTGAGTGCTCCAGCTACTCATCTGGTGAAATGGGGACCTGGGCTTGCAGTGCTGTCTGCCATACCTTATCCCTTCTGCATGAGATTCAAGTCCCAGAATTCAGAATCAGACCTATGTTTCTTTCAGGTTTAGTCTAAATTAAAGAAGTATGTGCTCAATTTATTTTTTTTCAACACGTTTTGGCACTATCTGCAGAAGCAACTGTCGCTGCATGTTGCTCTCGAGGGTTATGTGCCTCCTGTGGCTCTGCCACCTCCTGTCTCTGCATTTTGCATCCCCTTCCCATTGCCTTCATGGCTGTCCTCATCTTTGTCTCCACTTCCCAGGCAGATAAATCCCTGTGCTCTTGCTTGCTGCCCTTGGCTGGTGACTGCTTAACTCCTTCACTCTCCTGCATCCCTCAGTGCTGCTCTTTCATTTAGTGCTCAGCAGTTCATGGTCCATCAGCTGAGAGCAAAGCTGAAGTAGGGAAAGGCTTATTCACATGGATCAGGTGATGGGGCACTCCTGCCTAGCCTGGGCCAGGGAACAAAGCATTTTTGGTGCTTGCCAAGTTGCCTCTAAGGATGCAGAAACCACCTCCTGTGCAACCCCTCCCCTTAACAGAGGGGATCCAAGCCTCCCCACACAGCTATGGGGTGCATGTGGTTGCACAGCACAACACAACGTTTGTGGCTACCATGCCCTTGGAGGAACAGGCAGAGAGAACCATAGCTGGTTTTGGCCTGCTATCTACTCATTAGCCTTAGCTAAAAATTAATAGCATGCAACTTCCACTGTAACTGCAGACTTGGGCAGCCAAAGTCTTGTTGCAGTTGGTAGATATTCACAATCTAGTTAATTATATAATTGAGATGTTTCCAGTGATTTAAAAGACTTCTGACTAAGCTGTTGGCATAATGGGGAAAACTGAAAGCCAGAGTCAGGGGGAATCAAGAATGCAACAGAAGTCTTTGAACCAGCTTTTGATTTACATATGAATAACACTGATCTGCAGAGGGAATTGTGTCCAGCCGTCCCCAACAGAGGCACTGGGCAGGAGCCGGCTCCTTGCTGGGAATGCTCCCCCAGTTCCTATTAGGCTTGTTTTCACTCCTGTGCTCTCATGACCGTGTATTTCTGCCTAGTTACATGGGATCTCATCCAGATAAAAACATCCTTGGTCCCAGGGACACTGAGCCACAGAGTCCAGTGTGACTGCGGTGCACAGGATAAGGCCAGCTACGTAGTCCTGGAGGCCAGCGATCCATCACATGCTGATAGAGAACACACCACAAGGAAGGCATTCATGTGTTTTGGTGACGGTTGTGGGACCCCGCTGCAGTGACGCTTGCTGTGCTGTGTGGGCAGCGGGCTGCTCCTCCGTGCTGGGCTGCAGGCGCTGGCCTCGCGACCTGTGTCAGCTGCTTGCGTGGCTGCTGAGCAGGTCTGCCACTCCCAAGGGTGCCGGAGATGAAGGACTTTGTGGGGTTTTACTTTACTTAGAGGAGGCAATCAAGCACAGCATATAGCCTATAAACTGCTTAGGAGACTCTAAGCTTTACTTACTGCTCCTTCTGGGGTAACCAGCGTCATGTGCCTAGTCTGACTAATGCTTTTTAAAATGGAGTAGATTAAAGGTGAATGTGTTGGTTTGGATTTAGCAGTGAAGTGACAGCATTTCTCATCCCTGTTCGCACACGGCTAGTCAGGGAGGATAAGCACTTCCCCTTCCCGAAAGCTGCAAGTCATCCTTGAATGTAACGACTGCACTTTGCTGATCACATCCATGCCCTCTGCACGCACGTCTGTGCAGCACGCTTGCGTGATCTTGCCTTAAAGCTGTGCTAGCAAGTCCAAGCTATGAACTTTCACTTTCAGTTGTTTTTATTTCAAACACCCTGGGTATGATTTTTCTGAATGTGACCTAGGAAGGCGTAGTGGGTTCATACTTTGTTTTCAGTATTACCTCACCACAAGAAAGGGGGGACTAGCCATTTGTTTTGAGGGATGCACAAGAAAGAAAGGTCTCTCAGTTAGTCCACATGCCTCTCCATGCCCAGGCTGATGATTCCTAAAGGGGGCTCTGCAGCCATACACTTGAGCTCCTGGATGCAATAATTCTAGCATGAGTGTAACTGGGGTTTAAACTGCACTTTGATTTCCAAATGGTCTGAGCAAGCCTTGTTCAGACCTGGAGGCCACCCCAGATCCCTTCAGCACTGTGGGATGCTCAGTGTTATGTCTGAGACTCATAGTGTTGAAGGAGAGAGCCAGCCCTCGCAGGCTGCACTGGGACCCTGTGTACCCGATTGTCTTCTCTTTTCCTTCTGATCTCTGTTGCCTGCCTTTTGGTGCTTCAAAACTCATTTTTCCACTTGGCCCTTCCCCCAGTGTTTTGGTGCTGGCAGCTTTTAACTGAACTAGTTTTTGTTTTGGAGTGTCTTGCTTTGGTTGCAGGGGGGAATGGGGCAATTTTTACAGGCTTTGTTTTTACTTAGGAGCACTCCGCTCTGTGTGTGCAGTGTGCTGCAGGATATCTCACCCTTGTCTTGCTGGAGCTGGTTTGGACTAACCCCACATACACAGCAATTCATATTTAATCTGCTGTCCAGATCCAGTGCTTCTGAGCCACCTCAGTCCATGTGCCTACTTTTCCATCCTATTTTGGGCTCCTGGGTGTGCTTTGACGCTGCTTCTGTGTAGCTCAGCCTTCCAAGCTTCAGCTTACATGAAATCCCCAAGACAGCCAGCTTATGTCACCATCATCCATCAGGGAGAGCCGCACAGAAATCTTCAGCTCAGTAGATCTGCTCTTGCTCCCATTCCTCATGGAAGACGAAATAAAAGCTTAGTAAGAAGGCAGGCACACCGCAGAGCTGCGTGTGCAACGTTGTGACATTTGAAAGGAAGAAAATAATGTAAAACACAGATTTGTTGCAATCCCCATTCTTAAATGTTATATAAAGTAATTGTTTGGTACTGCATTAGCACAAAAAAATAAGTATCTTGTACGAAAGTGGTTGTTATTATTTTAGAAACACAAAACTACTTTGAGGAGATGGTGTCGAAGTGTCCTATAGAACTTGCCTGAGTGGGCCCAAGGTGCTGCATACAGACAATGTATGCCACCTGCCTCGTTCTTCAGTGGAGCCTGGCCTCATCCCACACCCCTTCTGTCTCCTGTGGCTGGGTCAAAGGAGTCTCTAGGTGAGAGACCATGAAGAATTTCCATGGGTGTCTCCTAAAGGGCTTCTCTGCAGTGGTTTTGTTCTGCAGAAAGCCCAGCAACTTTTCTACCCAGCTAACCCCCACCTCGACCTTGCGGTCAGCTCAGGGCACCGTGCTCGGACCATGGTCACTTGTTACAGCAGAGCCCCACACGTGGCTCTGCTGATGGTCACGGTGACTTGGGTCAGGTGGCCTTGCCTTGGCCTTGTCTTGGCCTTGCCTCAGGCAGCCTGTTCCAGCTGCCCACCCCAGCAACACAGAGCCAGGACCGTGGCTGGAACAGGAGGTGAGCGGCCCAGGACTCAGCTGCCTCGAGGACAGACACCAGTGAGCATCGAATGAGGGCAGCAGAGCAAGGCACCGTAGCAGAGCCCTGATCATCACAAGAGCAGGCTGCCTGCTGCCACTGCATCAGAGGTGACAGTGTGTGACACCACATGCCATATTAATCAGGTAGCTATTATCTGCTGTTTGATCACTTTTGGCCCTCACCAGATCTACATGCTGTTCATTTCCTAAACAGCCTCCTGCCATGCTGTTAAGTAATGTGAGAACTGCATGCGTGAGGAGCTGGATGCAGGGCTGCTCTGTTGAAGGGCTGCTGTTCTGTGCTGCAAATTAATGAGATGGCACTGGGTTTGTAATCAGCAACAATTAACTTACCACAGAGGCTGCAAGAGAAATCTTCATCCCACATCACAGGCACTTCTGATCCCTTTTGCAGAGCAGGGAGCCATATTTGCCATGCTTTGCACAGACTCACTCTTTTCTGTACAGGAACAGGGCTGGAGGTGTCTGCAGGGCTCTATCCGAAATCATGAGCTGGGAGTCAGGGAGGGAAGAGCCCAGAGTTAAGGGGGGCCGTCAGGGACCCTTCCTGCCAGCCCTGTGCACAGCCGGGGGCAGTTCCTGATACCAGGGTGCAGCTAAAGCTGAACTCTCTGCAGATCCCACTGGGAGCCTGAGGAGGACCCCAGCTTGCTCCGCAGCCTGGCACTTCTCTTACTTCCTTGTGGTGGAAAAGGCGTTTAGAAGACTCCCTAGGCCTGAGCCTCTATTTAGTACCTTTTTGTCCAAAAATTGCTACATCTGCATCAAGTTTCCTTCTTAAAAAGTTCTGGTGCCCCTCTTGGGCTGTGCTGCTGCGGTGAACCCCTTGCTAGCTCTACGTTGTGTCAAGGATGCTTTATCCCCCACGAGGAAGGAGCTCCAGGCTCACTGTGGTGGCATTGTGCCACCCCGCAGCAGGGCTCAGCACTGCCCCTCTGATGGAGGCAGGGACCCAGCTGGCCAGCCAGCTGCTTGTGCAGATAATTGCAATATCAGTGAGATGTAATTAGATCATGTTTATTTCATCATTGGTTATGCCAGGCTCTTATGGAGACATCTTTATTGCCTTAAATTTAAATTAATTAATTAAATTGCTGATTTAGTCAAGCATCACATACAGAAGTGGAGAAAGATTAACATCTAAAACCTATGTAATGCTTACAGGGCTTGCCTGTTCAGCATGTTTCACTCTTCTCTAAAGACTTCATCTTGCTAGGTCAAGAATGAAATGCATCAAACACAAGTGGGCTGGATGTAGGATCCGCACCACAGTCCAAGCTTGCTTCACCCATTGCAGGGAACTGCTCTATTTTTGCACATGTCCTGAATACAAACTGGCTCAGCTGGTGGGTAACTGAGGAAAGCTGTGATGCGCCTAGCCAGAAGGCAGTGTTGTTTGCAGCATTGCCTGAATTCAGGGGCGCTTGCACACGTGGAAGTCAGGGTGGCTCCAGCATCTCTGTGTCCGTGCTTTCTGGATGGTTTTTGGAAGTAAACTTATGCAGCTTGTCACTGTTTTTGAAGTCCTTTTGTAATCTTCTCTCCCTCTGCTTGTCTTTGGGAGCTGTGAGCTCCCAAATCAGTGTCGATGTTCTGACAGCTCAGGGACTGGTGTTTAATTTCTGTCATTCCGTTTTTTTCTGTTGCATTGTTAGATCAAGACGGTTGTCTCTTTTCCTTCACTGAACCTGCTATAATGTAAGAGCAGCTGTGACAGAAGGGTATTAATTCATCTACAGATATTTATTGGCAAAATCCTCACGTCCCCCAAAAGCAGAGGAACTGCTATCCTAAGCAGAGGAAATGCTATCCTTAGCATTTAATTACAGTATTTTGTGATGCACTTAGGCTGGGTTAAGCAGGTACTGCTCCTTTGGCATCTGTGAGGTAGGTGACTTGTTTGGGATCCAAGTTTGGCTGTTCAATTCTAAATGTTATTAGACTTCAGATGAAATTGCTTCCAGCTGCTTTCACAAAGCCCGAGTATTGCCAGGGTCCCACATGATGTCCCTTTTCTGCCAGACTGTGGCCTCCCATAGAGAGTTCTTCGAAAACCAGTTTCAACAAAAACAAATTATTTTGGAATATAATTGCCTCTCACCCCCTTAAATTTCATTGTGCTCCAAAGAGTTTCCTGTAAATAGATTCCACTCTTTAGAAGAGCCTTGTTATTCCTCAGTGCTGATGGAAGCCAGCCCTCACCAGGCTCCGCTCCATTAGTAATTCTTGGACAGGCAGTGCTCAAATAGCTCATTATGTGATAAAACGTCACATTTCTTCTCCCCACCACCACTTGTGCTGATATTCAGCTCTTGCAGGAAACCATATGGCTTCCAGAAGTCTACCCACATACCTATACATGCCTACGCAGCCCATGAGTCACATTTTACTGTTTGGATGCCCCCTGAGTCATGCTGAAAATCTGTGAAATTTCTATGTCTATTTTCCATGCAATCTCTTAAGAACTTTAGACAATTATGCATAACCATTTGCATATGTATGACTTCTCCTATTCTGTTCTAAGCTGCATGGATGTAAATGTGCTGGTGGTACTTATTTTGGGGAAAATTTTATCTAGATAGTTGCAGAGTATCGAGGGTAGCTGCTGTGTGGCCTTTGGTGGGGTTTGGGCATCCTTTGAGCACAGCTGAATCTCTATAGCACATCCTGGGGACCGACTAAACCCCAGGCCAGCAGGGCTCAAGGACACACATCCATCTTCATGCCATCAACTCCTCAGTTGCATGGACTCCAGTCTCAGCTGGGCATCAGGCAGGGCTGTCTGCCCTCCACCAGTCTCACTATATGATAATCCTGCTTTCTCAGCACAGTGTAGGCAATGTGTGAACTCTGACTGTTGCTTTTTGCAAAGAAAAAGAGGGAAAAGTCTGTTCTATCTTCCTCTGTAAAGGGCCAGCACAGAAGATGCATTACATCCCAAATTAAGAACAGCAGCCGCAAGTGATGCTGTAGCAGCTATGAGTGATGTAATGAGCCTTATCAGAAACAGCTATTTTTGCAGCTGTACCCCAAATGCTAGCATTGTTAGGTGTCAAGTTGAAAAATCTCACAACCTGCCAAAGGACAAGGAATGTGTAGTTACACTGTTCTGCTTTGGAGCATGTCAGTTGTCCCTTTGCTGTAAAGGCTCCATTGTCCCCCTGTAAGCATTCCCCAACCTAACGATAATCCTGTGGCCTAATACAGTCAGAAAAAGCCACAGAGGCTATTTCTTCATATAACACATGAGAGCTTTAAATAAGTGGAAGAACCAATGTGAGACTGTAGGGAATATTGTGCCATAACTTAGCATAGTAAAATTGCCAGAAATACTCATTAGAGCAAACAATCCAGCCGCCTCCCCCACTGTGAGATAATATGTTACTCTACTCATCTGCCCCAAAACATTGCTCCGTGGCAGCAGGGGCTTTCCTAGTGTCACTACAATGTTTTGAAGCGTGCTTGACCTGGGAAGCAACCCACGGGCACACAAAAACATTGCTAATTTAGACCCTCTCAACCCCCCCCCACTCAGATCTGTACTGTTTCAAAATATTTGTTCTGTGGAACATATAAAACCCCACAAATATTTGAAAAGAGTGTGCTAGTAAAGCTGGATAAGCTGCTATATAGTATTCTACCAAACAATATTGATAACTGTTAGTGGCTAAGAGAATTTAGAGTCGAAGGGTTATTCTGACATGGAGTAAGTTTATTTCAGCCCATTTCCCAAAGGTGGAATTGGTGTAGGCAGTTTTGGTATTTCTTATCAGCAGTCTTATCTGAGATAACACAGAAGAGATGTTTGTGCCCTTCCAAGGCAGTGTTCAGGTGCTTTGTAAGACAGCTTGAAGAAAGCTTTCCTTTGTTTGCCTGCACAGCATCTGTCCTGGGAGTTCACTGAGTTCAGGCCTGGCAATACGGAACCCTTCAAAAACTTCAAAGGCGTTTTTATTGGCAATAAAAATTATTTTGAGTATTATTTCAGTAAATAATACAATACAAGTAGGAGAGCAGAGAGCAGAGTTAACAGATCATGCGTGCATGGGATCACAGAAGAGCTTCAAGAGAAAGCTCCCCTGGAAGCTGCTTTGCTGCACAGGGTGCAGGGGGTGTCGGTGTGCTGAGCCCTGCTGGAGCACTGCCAGGGGAACCATCCTGTCTGCAGGTGGGAGCTGCTATGTAACAAACACACGGCTTCTTGAAATAGTCAGTAAAACGGTACCTAATAGGAGCTTAGTAAGAGCTGGGTGTCTCAGATCCCCGCTGGCTTGTGCTGCTCCAGCGACACAACCTAGCAGTGACCCTTATTTTGCAGTTCCCACACTCCACCTCCTCTTTCCTTCTAGCTGAGCAGTTTTCCTCAAATGGCCTGTGGATCTCTGCAGGATAGCCTACTTTTAAGGACGTTGGAAGAGTGAACCAAGAAATTAAACTTATCATTTAATGGATCTAAAAATTACTCCCCAGGTCTGCATGGACTTTGAAAAGCTTCCTGGGGTATGTGCAATGAAAGCCTATGTTCTGCTTTCAACATAGCATTGCTGCGAATGTTGGGGTCCAAGGATGGTGCTTTCATTCTGACTGTGGTCATTGTGGAGTGATTCCCTGGGCTCCAACAGTGGCACTGTTGTGAGGGTTTGGGCTCAGGCTGCCAGGGGCTGACACTCTGCTTTCCATTGTGGGCACCAGCAGTAAAACAGAGTTGGTTCATGAGCAGGCTGTTAAAATCTGCAGGGTATTTGGAGATTTATATATTTGCTACATTTTCAAGTCCTCTCCATCCATCCAGAGAATGTGCAGAAATAGCTTGCTGCAAAAATATAAAAAGCAGCAAGCGTTTGTATTGTGGGGAAATGCTAATTTAAACTCATTGGGTCTAGTCCAGATAGTTCACTTACCAACGCTTACAGCATGGGTAGAGAAATTTCTGCGGGATCGTGAACCAATAAAGGCAGAAAGCTAGAAGGCTCTCCTCAGACCCCCGCAGTGGTGTGACCGTGGCCAGCAGGGTGTCACATCCTGGCGTGGAGAGCATGGTGCTGCTTGTGCTGGGGCCACATGGAGCAGGATAGCAGCAGAGCTGGGCGCTTCCTAACTAATTACAGAAGCTGCAGAAACGAAGTGCACATAAGGAATCAAGCAAGTGAGATCCGAGGGGGCTGCTTTGTTCTCATGCAACTTCCCTTTGATGCTTGCAGTTCTGCGGGCCTACATGAGAAACAGACACAAAGGGTATCTGGCACCTTATTGCAGCCAGATAGAAATTAGCATACCTCATTTGCTAATTCCTTGAAGGTATGAGCCGTTTCGGACATAAGTAGGAGCATAAGGCTCACTGTACAGGTACTAACTACAAAACCAGCATTTTAGTTGCATTAAACCAGAATGGAGAAAAATGAAATCTGCACAGGCAAAACGATGCATCAAATTCACTGCAACTACACCAAAGATGTACTCTGCATAAATAGCTTTAACAAACAGTAATTAACACAGCGAGCATGTTTCATCATATAACATTGTTAAATAGATTAGAAACAAAGTTAGTTAATCTCATCTGAATTGTAATGTATGCCATAAGTAATGATAAAATTTTCTTTCTTTGGACTAATTGTTTTGATTTAAATGGCAATGACTTTGGAGTCTAAATCAACTGTTAGCAATGAAACTGGATGCTTACTCTAGCATGTGATAGAATTATAATCAAATGAGATTTTAATTAATAATTGAGTAAATCCTTAGTGAGTTTATGAAATATGAGGCACGCTCTACATTTGCATTCTGCCCCGAGATCTGTGAGAATACTGAGCGGTTTCTGATTAGGAAAGTAAATAGATGTTCTTTCATCCAGACCAGTGGTGGACTGAGCTCTTCTCTCGAGCCTCTGCATCTACTCTTGGTGCACAGAACTGGCAGTTCACAGCAATGCTTGATCAAAACCAGAATTTCAATGCAGCTTTGATGAGAGAACTGCCATTCTCTCTCACAAGCTGAATTTTATCCCTTCCTTGATATGATAAAGTATAAAGCAGTCAGCAACAAAATCCTAGCAGAGTTTTTAGTCTCCCTCTGTTCGTCTCACAGTAGAAGGGTGTACTGAGTGTTTTACTCTGCCAAAGATGCCTCAGAGGTCAGAATAGTCCTCAGTGCTCCTGGCTTCCAGCAGCTGGTGATCTGAGAGTTACCTGAGTACCTTACAATTGTGTCTGGGCCACCTGCCAGAGGACCCCAGAAACATCAAGAATGAAAAGCACAAGAGTAAGTGTGTGTGTGAGAGAGAATTTACTACAATAACACAAACCCCAAATCTACACTGTTGTAGCCTGCTTCATCTCAGTATATAGACTTTGATGCACTTGTAGCCTGGATCTGGCTGTGAAACTTGCTTTTCTGTTTAAACACGTGGTGCAGTGTTGGTCTATTGCAGGTGAACAGCACCGAGACTCTGGGAAATGGAATTGAAAGGACACTCTTCACGTAGGAACAAATATTTTACCACATTCAGCTACTGTGCTGTGTGGCTCCTTCAAGTCCCACCTCAAAACCATCTCAGTGACTTGTCTGCACTTTTCTAGTTAGGAAGCAGCTCCAGACCGCACTGCCCTTGTCCCAGGAAGCCTTCTGCTCTCTGGGGAAACCCAGGTCTTTCTCTTCAGTAGCCCTGCTGACCTGAGAGTGTTCTCCAAGGCACTCCACTCTGTTCATCATCCCAGGAGTCCTCCTCTGACTCCTTCTAGTGTGAATTCACCTTTGTTGAACGCAGATGGCCGCTGCTGTGTATTGTTCCAAGTGAGGTCTCACTGGAGTTTTGTACAGGGTGATTAGGATAACTACCTGCTGAAAATCTCTCCCCTGAAACTTGCATCAGTCATCTTCCCCCCTTTTGGTCACATCTCACTAAGGGCTCTCAAGTCATTTTGTGTTGAATATCCACATTTCTTGCCTCTCTCTTTGGGCTGGTGTGACTTTGATCTCTACACCGTTTAACTTCACAGCATTTCTTCGCTGAAACTCTTCATGTCATCCTATGCTTCTTCTACACGTATGTCTCCTCAGAGTTCAAAATATGTACTCATAAAGAAAAGGCAAAATACTTGACCTTTAGGTCTTAGTCCACATAGTCTCCACATCCAAAAATAAAGGAACTTTGCTGCTTTCTGCATTAAGCAAATACACGTATCAAACCCATGTGCCAGGAAAGGACCTGCACATCACCGAGTCAGTGTTTTCTTCTGACAAATTCCTAAATTATCAAGGAAATGGGACAAGAACTGCAAGCGTACACCTGTCTTCAATTTTTTCTTGCCTTTATGAGTCAGTCTTGGTATCGGACAAACTAGTTAACTCGGTGTGTTGCAATAGTGTAGATCTGGGAAGGAATGTGGCATGGCCTCTGGTGATACCATTTTTTTTACCTTACAAAAAGAGCAGTCATGGTTAGTGGAAGGTTTTTTTTGTCTTAAAAATCTGAAAATAAGAAAAAATATTTCAAAAAGTGCTGTATTTTGCGGACAAAAGGCCGACAAAGGGAATAGAAGCACTGGAATATGAGTATTAATTAGTGTTACAGTACTTGTTATCTCTGTGTATGCATGCTTGATTTTGGCAGCCAGCTTCCCTGTAGTTTTTTGGAGCACATAGTTAGATCCTTGGCCCCATCTGGAAAAGTTAGTTTTCTATGCAAGCTGTTGGCAACAGCTTAGGTCAACGTGTTCAGAAGTACTTCTGAGAGCCTAATTATAAGGCCCTTGGGAACTTTGCATCAGAAAAATTCCTATTGACCTCAGCTTGCAAGAGTATTTGATCATGGAATTGGGGCAAGAAAAGTGATATGCATGCTGTAAAGCTTAAATGAGCTATCTGTCACAGAGGATTTTCTGGAAGGATGAACTGGAATCTGCATGTGAATCAGTAACAGGTTCCTATGAATTCTGACAATTTCTTTAATATTTGCTAAGAGCAGAAACAATACCACTAGGATTCAAAGGAGGAATGAAAAAGTACATCAGGGCTCCCAGCAAAGTCCTGTCCTGAAAACAAAGCAGCTTTACAAGGACTTTCTGTACCTAAACACTTATCAAAATAGAAAAGCTGCGTGGGCACTGCAGGAGGCACTGTTAGCTTGTGCTCCGCACCACTGAGCTTCACCTGGCATGAAGGGCAGGATGTATTAGCTGTGGACAGTTTCTCCTGCCCCTGTAGAGCAGGTCCTCTTCATCAGCAGATCCCCTCAGCTGGACTCGTTTTTTACAGGTTTCCTCTCTGCTTGTCCAGACTTGCTCCAGCTCTGCAGTTGTTCACCTGGACACTGCAGGAATCACCCCTCAGCTTCAGTCACTGGCAGCCTCTCCCCCTACAGCTTAAATTATTCATAAAACTCCAAACAAGATAAAACTTTTCTTGAACTCTCATGTTACATTCCTTTTAGCACTGTTCTTTTCCTTCGCATAACTATGGTACATACTCACCTTTATCCTCCCAAAGCCTCTATGCAAACAAGTAGGAAGAAAGCCCATGAAAGGAAAGGTGTGCCTGATAATTCAATTACCTGCTCACCACCAGAGGTAGCCCTGAGGGCCAGCTGAGCATGCTGGCTCCAATAACTCTTTGTAGAAAACTTCCACAGTTTTGAGCAGCAGGGATTGAGGAGGGGCAGGAGATGGGAAGCTTGTGATTTGGGTGTCCTAAGCACAGTTTGTAACTAGTAGCAGGCAGAATACTACAGGAATTAGTGTTTGTGAAGGTCAGATTTACAGACACAGCACACAAATACATACTTCTCCAATTACCTGGTGAGCTCAAAAAGTGGGTGTTAGCATAGGATGAGGGAATTTTTCATTTTAAGTCAGTTGGGTGTCAGCCCAGGACAGAGAGAGGTTACTGTGAGAGCTCCACACCCTTGATGTGCTCCTGCAGTGTTGGCAAATACTCAATGTTTGGTGAGAATGAGATTGTTTTAATGCCTTGCAAGAAGACTTTATTTGGAAAGTGATTCTTAGTTGTTAAAAGAAGGTACCTTCTGACAAGTATGAGTGATTCTAGTAAAATAAATAAATAAATAATCATTATCAAACTTTCCTTCTAGTTTTTTTGACTCACCTAATCATTTGTGTCCCTGTAATCCCAAAATATAGAGTATTTGTTCCTTCAGGTGCGTATGACAGACTACATGGTGGCAGCAGAGGTATGTAGATCTTATGCTTGTGTAAGAAGCATAAGGCTGCACATAATCCTGTGCTGTCTGCTACAAATACTACATTGTTTGTGTTGAGGAAACAAAGGTGTCTTGATGTGATATGCTGTGATGTCATTTTGCTGTGCGCTACTGAATCGCGTGGTGAAGGCGTGCTGCTTTCTGTTCGCTGCGGGCAGTTGGGCTCGCACAGATGCGTGCCCTGATGCTAGGTCAGTGCAACGACTCCTCCAGAGACCAGAAATAAGCACAGGGTGAACAGAGCCATGGCTAACAGCTCTGCTTCAAGGGGAGCTGTGCACTGTGCTGCAGAAATAAAGAAAAAGAACTGAAGTAATTTCTCTACATCCTGGGAGAAGCTTGTATTTACCACAGTCAGTGTCTGAATCCTACACTGAGGTTTAACAGCACTTTCTCGTGTTTTGTCTTAATTTGCTATCTGCGCTCTTTGGGGTGGAGGGATATTAAATGTTTATATGACGTAAAAGTTAAATTTACTTTGACTAGATTTTGCTTTAAATGGGTAACACCCAATCATAGAAGAAGTCCAAAATTAAGTTTCTAAACACACCTATTAATTTGATCAGGCAAAACCCAGAGCAACAGCTGCACTCTGCACAGGAAAACACTTCAGAGGAATATCTCATCTGCTCTCGGAGGGCTTACTTCTTAGGTGAGGTTTTCGCACAAACTCATTCCATACAATACATCAACCTCTGCTTCATTTGACTCAGAAAGTTAAAATAGGCAGGTTATGTAATGATGTTTATCTTTACATCAGGAAGTCAACTAAGAAGCTGTTAAGCTGATATTATATAACACAGTCCTGATTACGGGAAGTGTGGAGGTAGATGATCTAGGTTGATGTATGTCAGATTGACAGTAATTGTTAAAGGCTATAATTAATATTGTTTCGTATGCTTTTGTTTTTCATTTTTTGCAGTCTTCCAGAAGGCATTTGAGCATTAGCATCTACGAACTGAACTTTAGTTGTTTACAACAATTTCAATGACACTATTTATATGTTAGGTAAACATAAACATATAAAAAACAATCTAAAAGTGAAATAAAGTCACACATCACTCCCCATTCCTTGTAATTCTCTAGTTCTTGAGGTCGGTGGAATAACAAATCTCATTCTTTTGTAGGATTGTGAACTGCCCCTAACTGAACAGACATACCTTACTGCAAGAGCAAAAGAAGGATGAGATGACTTTATAAACATAGCACCAATACCTAATTCAACAGGAGCTCAAATAACTTTGGAGAACACAAACCATACAACAGCAGAAAACTATAGATTAGAAAACAAACACACAAAGCAACCCACAAAACAAAGCAATGGTTTTCTCATCCTCCTTGTAAACAGGAACGTTTTCATCTACTGGTCATACTCAGCTGAACTGTCTAACTGTAAGAACATCGCATCACTGCATCCTTGTATTCAGATCCTGGTCCGTTTAAACTGAGAGAAATTTCATTTAGGAGGACAAACATTGGACACGGAGTTAACGAATTAAAAACACAAGGCTTGTATTACTGGGAGACTCTCCTCAACTGTTCTCTGTATTCTATAATCTCTGTATTCTATAATCTTTGTTTTCTGTGACTAAAATCAAAGAATCAGAGAGGCATATGATCATGCTATAAGAATTCTATTGAATTTGCTTAATTAAATAAGATAAAATTGTGATTTTAAATCAAACCTTGACTTTAACAATTGTAATAATTACAAGTCACCTAAGGGCACAGAAAGCACAGTGTATTGACTCCTGTAATTCTCTGTATATCCTTCTGTGAATGATAGGCAGCAACTTATTTTACCCACACTAGCAAAGACAATATGAAAGAGTGAGCTGGTATTTTGACTGATAATTTAGGATATATGACAAGCACATGACTCACTAGGTTATGTGACACAGTAACTGCATGTTATAATGAGAAGCATAGCTTTAATCTTCAGTAGCCTCATGAAAACTGGCTATACCTAGAAAGATATATGCCACCATGCCATCCATGCTTTCCTATAGTAGAACTCTTTCATAAGAAGTTGTCTGCATTTGTTTTAAACCACAAAATTAAAGATTATGAACTAAAAACACTCTCTCAAAAAGACAGCTCCTGGAAGGTAAGGTTGTGGCACACGATCCAATCTTATCAGGCATCAGAGAACTCAGATGAGTTGAGGCATAATAAATAAGCTAACTTCACTCAGGCTTTATTCGTTAACAGCCTGAGGAAATTAGGCTTCATTAGTTTCATTGCTTCCCCATTTAGCTGTGAAACATTTCATTGAGTCTGCAGGGGAAGAGAAGTGGAAGCTTTTCTGCAGCTGTCGGAGACCCTTTTAGGAGTACCAATTCCACAGTTCTGTATGAAAAAGTAAAATCAACTGTACTGTATACTGTGTGGTGGCTGCTTTTAGACTTTGGGCATTAAGCAGATAACAAGGATAAGACTGAAAGGACCAATTTTATTGTTCTTGTGTTTTCTTTTATTAGTAACCCTGATATCAAAATCTCTTGAGTTATACTTATTCCTCCTCAACAGGCAGCAATTCTTTTTGCTGAAGTAATATTCATTTTAGCAATATGTCACCTTATGCACCACTGTCCAACTTGAAATGAGTAAATGTACCATTATTTATTGAGTTAGCCTACTCCACCTTCTGCACTAAGGGAGTTAGTCTGGGCTCAAGTACTCTTCTGTTCTCTAGGTCTTAATGATAACTGTAAACTCTTGCAATGTGGTGATGTCCACTGCCATTTGTGTCTTGTTTTTCAAGGGGTTGTTGCTGCATTGATTGGTTTTAGGTGTGGATCTAGTGAATATTTCCTGTAGTCTCCTGCTCTGAGCTTGTCATTACCTCACCAGTTACTGTGTGTGATGCCAGCTGCAACATATTTCCCTGTGTGGCCCTTGTGGCTGCTAACTTGTTCCAATGGGACTCAGGGTCTCAAGGCAGCTGGAGTGCAGTCACAGCCCTCCGTGCCATGTAGCTGTGTCCAGAGCAAGACTGCTGTGAGGCATAAGATGTCTGATAGCACTCCTGTCCGCTGTGGTGGGATGCCAGCTGTACTGGTGATGTTTCTAGATCATGAAGAGCCATTTTTAAACTGGCAGCTGGAGTGCCTGATGGGGTGGGAGCTGGTGTAGAATCGGGTACAACCCCCTGGCAAGGGTCACCACAGTGGTCATTTTCAGAGCAGACATGCTCTGCCATAGTTTCAGAAAATCATGCACTGCTTTCTGTCAAAAGCTGCCTGCCCTCACATCACATCTGCCCCCAGAGCACAACCTCCGTGAGCAGGCAGAGCAAGGTGTGTGTTGCAAAGCTGCCTGCCCTCGCCAGGGGTATGGTCCTAAACGCAGGGTCCTGTTCAGGCTGCTGGCAGCGGAGGCAAAATAAGGGGTTTAATGGTGGGAGAGGGCCCTGTCTGTCAGATCCTGGGCTGTTTCTGCGGCCAAGAAGGCTACAATGGAGACAGGCGGCTTCTTGGCATAATTGTTCTGGAGTTCCTATGCCAAGGGTCATTCTGGACCACAGCCAGGATGTGCTGAGCTCAGCATAATGCTGACTTGTATGCTGACCGAGTCAGTCACAATTTAAGTACAAGCCTTTCTGTATGCTGCCTATAATGGTTTGATTTAAATTGATGTTGCTTAAGCAGTAGCATAAATGATGCTTTGGTTCATGCCCTGTTACCCCCTGCTCCATGGGAACTACACCATGTCCTTAAAACTGGACTCAAATAAGGAGGTATGCGATATAGGATAGTTTTACAACAGATGCTTACTGCAGTGTACCAGGAAAAATGCCATTTTCCATTCATGGGATAACTTCTAAATGTGATGGAATTTCCAAACTACTTCATATACTAAAGTTTAATACTATGAATTCTGGTTCAACCACTTTCAATCAACAAATATCCTCCTAAAACTGAAACAGAAGTGCTGGGAACCAGCACCACTCTCTGAGGTGCAATAAGGCTCACCTAATTGCTTCCTGACTTGCTGATCCATCATCCTGACCTCTCTTTGATGTTTTCTTTCTTTTTTTTTTTTTTTCCCTGGAGCATTAGAAACAAGTGAGAAATGCTGTCTCAGGGTGTTATATACAGGATTATTTCTCTAACCCCAGCACAATGACCGTATGTAATAGGATTATCTCTTATTTAAAATTTACAAACTTTGGAAACATGAAGTCCTGTTTAGGAAAAAGTACTTTCTTCATGGTGGTTCCTTTAATTGCATTTTTTCCTTTTTTTTTTTTTTTAACTTTGTAATAACACATTTTTGTCAGTCAGCAAACCAACCTCACTGCTGCAGATGCCTCCTTTCTGCTAGCTAAATTTAGGCTGTTCTTCCTCTCCTGCATATACACTTCAAGAGGAATATGGCCCCTTTTAGAGTGCATTTATTGCTGTGGTAAACAGCGAAAACAGATGAGGCCAGGCGATGGAGGCTTCTGCCAATGTCCCTTGTTAGGCATGTTTTCACTTAAAGATGTATGAGCTGGGACCAGTTAGTGCCAAACCCCTGAATGTACGACTTGTGTGGAGGAAAAAGGGAAATGTGTGTCAGCAAACACCAAACGCACGTTTTATTTTCTTCAGGGAGGTATGTGCATGATTTCACGGTACATAGCTGCGGCAGGAGGAGAGACCCCTGGTAAAAATCTAAGCACCAAACACGGGAGCGTTGGAGGCTGAGAGGCCTTTTCCAGATCCGGGTTAGACTGTGGTGGTGCAAGTTCTCTCCAGGACCAGGACCAGGACCAGGACCAGGACCAGAGCCAGCCCGAGCGCTGAGTTTCAGACCCAACAGTTGCCCGAGTTGCCCGGCAGATTCTTTTCAGATCCTCGCGTTAAGCACGCTGTATGATTTCAGCCGTGTCCGAACCACCACGGCACAGCCGAAGATGCTGTCTCAGACGCGGACAGCCCACCGGCGGGCTCTGCTTTGGAGTCCCTTTGTCTCACGCGGAGTTTGAGCCGCCTCGGACCCGCGGCTCCACTCGCTCCTCCGCCCGCCCAAGGGACGAGCCTCGCCCCGTTTGGGCCACCCACCCCGAACCCCCCCAGCCTCCGTCCCCCCTCAGGGTCACCCCCAAGCCCCCCCAGCCTCCGACCGCCCCCGGCCTCCCGCTGCCCCAGCGCTGAGGGACTGGCCGGGGCCGGCTGGGGGCGGCCCCTCAGCGCCTGAGGGAGCGGCGCGGGGCGGGGCGGGGGCGGTGAGCGCTCACCTTGCCTCCTCCCCCCCCGCCGAGCAAGGTACCGGCCCCGGGCCGAGCCGCGCGCTGATTGGGCGGCCGCCGGGCCCGGTCACGTGGGAGGGGGGGGCGCGCTCTCCCCCCCCGGCCTCCCGGCCGCCATTTTGCCTGGAAAGTTTGGAATTCCCGAGCGGGGCGAGCGGGAGCGGCCGGCGCCAGCCCTGCCCTACCCCGACGGCACCGGCCCGGCCCGGCGCGGCCCGCTTTGCTCCGTCCCGTTCCTCACCGAGGAGGCGCCGCCGCGGCGGGGAGCCCCGAGCGGAGCCGCTCTCCGGCCGGGCAGCCGGCTCGGTGTGTCCGCCCGGCGCCGTGTCCGCCCGCCCGCCCGCCGGTGCCGCTCCCCCCTCAGGGCCCGGCCTGCAGGGGGAGCCGTGCCGCCGCCCCCCGGAGCCGCGCCGGGCTCCGAGTGTGTGAGGCGGAGCCCCGGGGCAGCGCGGCGCCATGCCCGTCAGGAAGCAAGGTGAGCGCCGCGCGCCCCACGGGGCTCCCCGGCTGCTCCGGGACCGGCCCCGCGGGGAGCCCAGGGCGCGCGGGGGGTCTCGGGGCCCCGTCCCGGCCCCGTGCCCGAACAAAGCGCGACCGCGGCGGGGCGGTCCCGAGCTCCGTGTCCCCGCCGTGGGTGGGTGTGTGTGTAAGTGGGCATCCCGCGGGGCTCCCACCTGTAACCCCGGGGTCACCGGCGTGTCCGCTGTCCGCTTGCAGATACCCAGCGAGCCCTGCGCCTGCTGGAGGAGTACCGCTCCAAGCTGAGCCAGGCGGAGGACAGGCAGCTGCGGAACTCCATCGAACGGGTCATCAACATCTTCCAGAGCAACCTCTTCCAGGCTTTGATAGGTAAGGGCTGGGTTTCCCCGCGGCGTGCTCAGAGCGGGCTGTTTGCTGCCCGGGCTGTCACTGGCGGTGTCCGGAGGGAAGGATAGCTGCGGCATTACGTTAGAAACCTTGTGCGTTTAGTCGGTGTTTTTGTTTGGCGGAGTAACACGTGCTATTGCCAATCAGCAGCCCGCTTGTTTTAGGTAACTTACTTCTTAGGAGTTACTTGGCTGGCCCCGGGTGGCTTAAAAGTGGTGTGCGCTGCAGTTTTTTCCTTGTGGAGCATATTATTGGGCACTGTTTTACATGGGCTCCTGCCTCGCTTGTATTTGTATCAATCCGGACAGTTTCCAAGAAGTATGCTTTTGTTGTGGGTGTATACGTAACAGGCTAGTGAATGAGTCAAAGTAGTTCTATTCTAAAGTAGAATTCAGGCAAATCTTCTTGCTGAATGACTTCTAAAAAGATAGCAGATAGTATGTTTCAAGTGTAGAGTTAAACTAAGTGAGAAGAAACCTCTGTTTGGGAAGGCTACAGTGAGCTTTTTTCCTTCAGTTGCATATGAAAGTGGAGTGAAAACATTGCAAATTTTTAAAGTATTTCCAATACTTTTTCCTTGAAAATGTTCACATAGATTTTGTGGAAGTACTTACATAAAGTTTTGAGTTTCATGCACATCTGTGAAGAGGAAAAAAAAACAAACACAAAACACCTGAATGTTAATGTAACTTGCAGAATGCTGACTTGATTTTGAAACATCTACAGGGAGTTGGTGAGATGTCTTCTCCTTAATTGGTTGTCACTGTCTTCATAGTAGCTAAGGAAGAAAGGGTTTGTTAGTTTACCCTCAAGAGTACTTTCTTGTTGAAGTTCTGTGTCCTTCCCTTTTAACAAAGTAACTTGCATGTGAATTATATTAATAATAAACATTGTAGATTGTATAGGTTTCCTTTGTTACTTGCCCTTTTCCTGGGTTACAGTGTGTGTACTATGTTGAAATGTCATAGTACTTCACAGTGCTGTAGCTTTTCGGAATCTGTATTGTGGTGGAAATGTGAGGGCAGGCACAACAGAGACATGTACTACTGCAAGTGGCATGTTTTCTTCTGGAGCATCTATTTAATCTTCAGGTGGGTTTTCCAAAGATGGTCATCTTACTGAACTGATGGGAGAAGTTCAGGAAAGGCAGTTCTGAAAATAGGTCAGTTTCAGTAGGTCAGTTGCAGGAGCTCTGTGTGTTTCTCTGCAATACTCAGCTGATCCAAGCAGCTCCCTAGCGAAAAGTTACACATCTCTCCGGGACATGGGCGAACAGGATTCGCTCATCGGTGGATCAGAATGTTGAAGTATCAGGAATTTAATGTACTGCAGTTATGCTTTTTATTTGCACCTGGGAAATATCACTGTTGATTACCACTCATTGATACTCAATGGTGTACCTGTCTGTGGCATGGAATTAGCCTTTGGTAATGTAACCTGCAAGACATGGTGTCTTCTATTATCCACATAAAGAACTTGATTGTCTTAATGACTCTGCACCTAGTAGCAGTTTTTCTTAATCAGGAGGTTACCTTGTCTCTGCTGGCTTTCTCCTGCAAGAAGAGGAAACAGGGATGTGTTGATGCCTTGGGTGGGCTGTACGGCCTGTTTTCTGATCTTGTCAGGTGTTATGCTGCAGCCATGCGATAGGTTTTGCCCGGTTCAGCTGATCTCTGCACACGCTTTATGTGTCACGCTTCTTGGATGCATTGCATTAACTTTGCATTTACTGTTTAACTGTACGATTGGTTCTTTGAAAGGTTACGGCACAGAAGTCTGGTACCTTCCAAGCAACTTATGCTGTCCACTTTAATCTTTCCCCTTTAACCTGCTTCTTTCCTTGGAAATATGTCAGAGGAGTTCTTGTTCGGGGAAGGCTGGCTGTGACTATCGGTTTTCTGGAAGCATCTTTGTACGGTGTGACTACTGCATAGAGTCACACGGGAGGGGAGTGACACCTTGGAAAAGATGCTGTCTGGAGAACGGCTGCGTTGATTGGGAAGCCCTTGAGTTTGTTCCTGCTTATCCTCATGAAGATTTGGGAGCAGTCTGGTTGAAGTTGTATTGCAGGTTAGACTTATCTGAAATACTGCATTTTTAATTACCTCGTACCTGATTTCTTTAAGCATGACTTCTAAAGGAGTTGCGGTGCATCCCTGACTTAAATATCTGGTGCTGATCTGACAGAAGGTTCCAAGCTCAACTACGAATGTATTTCTGAAATAGATACATTTTCTAGAAAGCATGCCATTTCTAGTTTCTGCTCTTTTTAATAGTAAAAAAAAAAAAAAAAAAAGGTAAACCAACAAAACAACGAAGCCAGACAAAGTGAATTCCATCCACTTTTTTTTTTTTTTTTTTTTGCTGTTTTTGCCAAGTTACTGCACTACATCCAAGACCCGCCTGTCCATGATAGGTGAGAATGGTTGTGAAGGCTGCAGTCAGGATCTGCTGTCAACTTCATACATCTTTTTTAGTGTGATTTTTAACTTGGCAATCAAATAATGTTCTTTCAAGCAAAAAGTACACATGATTTTATGCACAGGAATATGTCTGTATTTTTATAGTGGGGGGGATCTGTAGCTTTTTCTTCAGGAATATTTAATGTTTCATGTATTTAGATTTACTTGAATGAATTATTTTTTTTTTGTGAACTTCAATTTGGATGCTGAAGAATAAATGGTATTTGCACATTTGATTTTTCCTTTTCTTTAATTCTTCCAACAGATTTTAGTTCAGCAATCTTACACAGTTGGTCTACTTCTTAAATATAAAATCAGGCTTTAAAATGATTTTGTTCACACTGGTTTGTCACCATCCTAACCAACCTGTGTTACAATATTGACATCATCACATCAGTGTTTTATCGAAGTGAAATAACAAAATTGGTAACCAGATGTTAGTGACATCCTTAAAACAATATGTGGAAAAGACTCTTTGATTTTCTGTGTTCTATAACGTGGTATTCCCATTCTACTTGGTTCTACCAGCCAAGTGTAATGATGTCTGATTCTTTAATTAAATAAATACTAGCAGGCTTTAATATCGGTTTGAGAAAGTGTAGGTTTTAAGTAAATTTCCTATTTTACAGCCTGAGTACTGTGTAGCATCTTTTCTACCTTATGATTTCCTGTTTTTAGCTAAAAATAGCTTGTTATCGATATACTGATAATTAGTAGGGTGAGCCAGTTTATTAAATGACCAAGGAACGATATCCACCTAAGGAAAGGTGGGATATGATTTAATTTCACTTGTGTAAAGAGTTCGATATTAATCTTAAAATACCGAGGTAATGCTTCTGCAGGTATGTCTTCTAGCTTATCTTTTTTTAAGCTTTTAAAGAAGATACAGGTACAGATATCTGCTGATTTTATATTTTTGAAACTGTAAGAGGAGGAACACTTGCATATGGAAGGCTAATGCTTCTAGGGGAGGCACTTGTGAAGCAGACTTGTGTTTATAAACAGAATCATTTGTGTAGTTGAAGCCTGTTTGTTTTTGATGGGTTGAGTGCTGCAGCTGACTGACCATATGGAAAAAAGTCTTCTGAAATTAAAAGTATGACTAGTTGTAGCTACAAACACGAAGTTTACTACTTTCAGAAATATTAATTTCTATCACAATAGCTAACTCCATTTGCACAGGTGTCAGGAAAAAGGAATTTTAAGATGGTCTCTGTGTACTCTGGCAATGGAGTTGGCCGTGCTGCCTGCCTTGTATTCTTTCTTGCCTGTTCTATCTTATTTTAAACGTTTTTTTATAGCTGTGCATGTGAAGACTCTTTCTTTTAAAATGGCAAATCTGTCTGGTGGAGGCTGAACGTGGTAAATTCTGTATATGTGACTGGCCTAATTTATTGAACTTGGAGTCCTTTTGCATGAAGGTATCTTACTGATGGTGCTTGTGTGCTGACCATGGCTGACACTAAATATCTGGCATGGGAAATTTTGAAGAAAAAAGTAGTGATTTCTGTAATCCTCGCTGAACCAAAAAACATCTTTCCCCTCCTTCCAGTGATTAAGCCTTTTAACCCTTGGCTGGATTAATGAGCATTATGGATCGGACAGAATATATTAGAAGTGCTGTTAACATTTTTACATGCCCGAGAAATAAGTCTTTTCTCTGGAGTTTGTGTGGAACTGCTGGTCGCGTTAAGGCAAACTGTTCAGATTTATCAGCAGTCTGACTGGGGTGGAAACTTGTAGGAATATAAAGCAGTCGGTAGCTTTCTCAGCTCTGTCCGCATTGGCTTTCTGAAGTGAATTAAGGCAACAGCCCTAGATTTCAGGCTGTAGTGGGGTCAGCAGTCCTTGAAGTCGGGACCCTTTCGAGTGGACTGACCAAATGCCCAGCAGATGGCAGGTGGCCCCATCTCTCTGAGCTCTGTGGCATCCCTGTAGATGTTCTTGCTCTTTTAGCTCCCTTTCAATTAGCTTGTGTGGAAGTACTTTCTGTGCTTGCTAGCTAAATTAAAGTCAAATGCAATTAAAGCGGAAGCTTTCTGCGTAACCAAACTCTTGGGAAAACTTCGTTATCAGCTTTTATTTCAATGATATAGTTAGTTAATAGAACATATGGTGTGATGACACAATTAACTTCTCAAATCTGCTCAGGCCTGAGAGATTTTTAGTCATGGTATGTGTCGTTTTGTAAGACTGCTCTTCACTTAACTTGAGGGAGGATGGCTACCTTGTGGACTACTGGCCCTTTTTTTTAATTGCAACTGAGGCCCTTGCACAAGTTTGTTCAGACTTAGCTGAATAATACTTACATTACCAGTCCAGAAATTCTTGACGCTTAGTCAAGGATCTGGTGAGAAAGTGAATATTGCTTTTTTATTAGATGAAGATTCTGAGAAAATTAGGTCTTCTGATATGTTGTATGCCATTGAAATTGTAGTTGCTAAATAGGGTATTTTTAGCTTGAAATCTTCTCCTTGATGAGTTTTTGTGACGCCCCTCCCTCCCACCCCCAGATTCTAACTTCTGTAAGGTAACATCTTTGTTCTTTTTTGAGACTAAAACATTTGTCAGTACAATTATTGCAGCTGTAAGGTGTTTGCCTGCGTTTCAGCTGGGTTTCCTAAGGATGCACTGTGACAGGCTTAGTGTAGTCTCATTTCTGAAACTTGTGCAAAGGTTTGTCTGTTTCAGCTGGATTTGACATAGTTATGTCTTCCAAAGTAGTTAATTACTTGATTATTTTCATGTGTTTTGTTATCTGGATGGAGGGAGGATAAGACTGACAGTTAACTTAGTGTCCTGTTGTCTGGAACATTAATTCGGCCGTGAGTACGCTACTGCCATGTAGTTCGTTGCTGCTTAAGAATGTCCCAGATTGTTGGAAGAACTTTGTCACCCTATTAAAGGAATGCAATGATGAAGGAAGCAGATGCTCGCTGCTCCTCCTTTTTAAAGAACTACCTATCATTTTGTATGTGTGTAACCAGCTTGGTAGTGTGGCAGGTTCTAGGGTCATCATGTAGGCATATGCTTGTTGTATTCCCATTCTCTTGATGGTTTTAAATGCTTTCTGCGCCTCATATTTGTGCGTGTTTGTAACAGTGCGGTGGCATTAGGAGCTGCTTTTGGTAATCTAAAATAGGATGTAAGGCTAGTGTAAGTTGAGGAGTTGCTGGTGTGCAGGCAAACAGCATTGTGGTGAGAGAGTACCCTTGTGGTTATAGAGGCTGTGTTCAGTTTTCAGTAGCTGAAATTTGGCAATTACAGTATTACTCTCTTTACAGTGCTGCCATTAAAAGGAGTTATTTACAAGAAAACTTCGCCAATAAATCTGCTATTTATCCATGAAAAGAAAGCTGAACTTGGCAATAATTGCTGTATTTTCCAGGTTCTGGAAAAGTTTACCTGCTCTACGGTTCGTAGTTCTTGCTTCCTGTGTTCCTTGACCTGTCTCTCCTAGTTTTGATGCCTGCCTGCTGTTGTGCTGCTGAGTACCCACCTTTGCTCTGGATCTCCCTCAGGATTTGCTTCACTGCTTGGGAGCAATGAAGAGGAAGGGGGAAAGTGCAAGAGAGAGTGTTTGCTTTTAATCTTACGCTTGCTTCCGTGGTGATCCCATCAGTGAGGGCAAAACATCTTGGTCAGCTCTGCAGCTGGAATGTCGTGTGCCTAGTTACTCTGGGGTTTGTCCTGTGCGTCTTGTGGCCTGTGTTTTGAGGGATGGTGTTTGCTTTGATGCAGGTGGAATGAATCTTCAAAGAAACTGAACTCTAACAGTGGCCGAGATGTCTCCTTGCACAGATGGTTTCCTGAATTCTAACTAGGCCAAATTTGGAGGAATGTTAAGGGACTGCAGGAGGTGTAGGGCTGACACTGGAATAACCTTCTTAACTTCATGTTCCTTCTCTAAATTAAGAGAAGCTGTGGAGCACTTTGGTAAAGCTTTTATGGAGATTTTGTCATGCACAAAAATCTTCCCAGCCATGTCCTCAAAAAAGCTGAGTTATTTTGGTTTGAAATTGAAAAGGTAGTTAGTCTAGGACAGAGATACAATAAGGAAAACCTGTGGACAAATTGTAAAAGTATTGCAAGTTTAAGTCCCATTTTCAGAAGCTTGTTTTAAAATTTGGCTGCAGGAAGTGTGCAAGTATTACTTCAGGGGGAGATGGTTGTGTGTGGTGCCACCAGTGCCAGATAATTACCTTAAAGTCTACCAGCTCTCAGTTGGCAAAATAGGAAAAAAAAAAAAAAAAAGTGCTTTTGCTGTCTATTTCAAATACAGGGCTGTGCACCTGCATGGAAGTGCAGGTGTTTGAGTGCAAACTTACTCCCCCAAAAAAAGGTGTGAAGTTTTTTTTTTTTAATTTTTTCCTCCCCCCCCCCCCCCCCAAACAAACTTAATTCCTTTGGAAAGAATTCTTCTTGGTCCTGTACTGGCACAATTAATGCTTACCAGTAGCACTTGCGCCTCTGTCAGGTTTCTGTTACCTGATGGTAGTAAATATATCCTTTTAAGAAAAAGGTACGTTGTTATATTGGCCCCTAATAGTATGGAACTGCGGTTGAGTTACTTGGAGAGGGTGGATGACTGGGAGTTCATATATGTGCATATATATATATATATATATATACTTATATATATGTATTCTTTTTTTTCTGGCTGAAGTTGATGACTAAGTGAACAGGAGGTAATATTAAATGGAAAAGAGTTGGGACAGCAGGAGGTGGTTATGCCAACTTTGAACAGTGTGATGACAATTTAAGCTTCTTTAAGTTTTTACTGTTAAGACTGAACATAGAGGGCAAGACCCTGTAGGATTCTGAAGGAAAATTGGAAAGAGACCATCTGAAAATAGGCTGAAGAAGCAATCAGTGAGAAAAGAGGAAAAACCATTTGGAAAATAGAAGTGGACAGGCTGGCAAGGAGCTGAACGTATCTTGCTGTAAAAAGCAGCTGGACAAATGAGAGTAAGCAACTAGATCTGAGGGTAGATGAGAGCAGCTTCAGCTGAGTGCAAATTAAGGTGCATCTGTGTCAGAAGTGGAAAATAGTACTTCCCAGAGTTAGAGAGCTGGAAGTTGTATGTGCAGAAGGAAGGCTTAAAGCGTTGGACACAGTCACTGAAACAAGTGGAAGGGTTGAGGAGGATGAATTGGGTGCTGCAGCTTGTAGCAAAGGATGCTGCAGAACAGAACCCAACCCAACGTGCGTGGTGGGAATGTTGCACTACAACTTGGATTTTTCAAGACACCTTGATGGTGCACAGCAGTAATCAACTTATGTTTAAAAATAAACAACCAACCAACCCTGAGGCAGGGTTCCTCATGAGGCTGGTTTTCACTTTCCATACTATGAATACAAACATTTCTTTCTCCTGGGGGTGGGGCTGAAAGATGAATGCACAAAGAGAATACTTGGTTGGCTCTGTTGGCTTCACAGATGAATACGAAGCTTCTCTTCACGTTTGTATTTTCTTGTTGATTACTAATCTACTTTTCAGGTCTAGCATTCAGGTTTATTTGCATTAAATGGATTTTCTTAGCTTAATATAGCAGGTGAAGTAACGCGGGATTGTGACTTCCTTAGAGTTAGTAGAACTGCTTTACAACTGAAAAATGGAAATCTTGTAGCATTGGTAGACTCTTTTTGCCTTACTTATATTTTGTGTATCTATTATATAGGGCTGCTAAAGACTTGGCAGAAGGCATACATCTCAAATTGCTCTGAACTGAAATAACATGTTGACCTTTGTTTTCCTTTCTAGAAGTTTTAGGACTTAAGTTTTAGTTGCTTCAGCTGCTTTAGCAGCAGGAAGCCCTAAGTAAGAACGATTCTCTTTTTTTTCCCCTCTCCTAGAAATTGAGACTTGCGTAATTTATAAAGGGGTGACACATCTTCCCAGACAACCTCTAGAAAACCAAACTGTTAGCAGGCTTGTTTATGAAACTACTTGTATTTGGAAAAGTCAGGCTTTTGCATCTGCTGTACTTGGACAATTGTGTTTGATAAGAGGCAGATGAATGAGAGATGACAAAGGACTTGTTCACGTAGATGGATATACAGGTGAAATACTAAGCTGAAATAAGTGAATTTATGAAAGAATTCATAAGCTCCTTGATCGCTTGCAAGCCTGAGGAAGCGTGGTTGCAGTCGGAGGCGTTCTTCTGAACAAAGCTGGTATTAAAATGCTACGTGCAGTAAAGTCAGTGTGTCGATGCAAATATACCTGGTGACTTCTTTGACGTCTGCTGAAGTTGGTTTGTTTGCCTGTTGAATGTCTGCTAGAAAGGCAATACCTCATCAATGTCAGTGCAGAGTGTAGCTATAGCTGGAATGCACTAATGCTTGAAAACAGATTTCACTTCAAGTCTTGTTTGCTTTTATGCTGCTTCTGTGAGACTCAGGCTGAGGAACTCATTATTAAAATGTCTATTTCGAACTGTAAGGGCTTGATTTCCAAGCAGTGTGATCTTGTAGGAACTCAGAGTATTAACATAAGGCTGCAAGGTATTTTTCTGAGCTGAGCATCACCCACCTGGATCAGGTATTGACATTATGGGGAGTTCCATGAACACGACAGCTTGGTGTTCAGTAGCAATCCAAGCTGACTGAATGGTAGGAACATTTAGGACGCAGTTAATAATAAAACAGTGCTGATTATTATGACAACTGGAAAAAACCTAGTTGTGCTCAAGTCTCTCAGACAGGCTATGGGGTTTTGGTTTCTTCGTTTCTTGTGGTTCCAAAAGTATGGAGTAGAAACAGAAGAAGTTGGAGAAGGAACAACTTGGTGACAAGAGGTAGGAGGAGGCTCCTGCGCAGGGAACGTCAGAGACAGTAAGTTTTAGGACACTCCAGCCTAAAACTGAGCAGCGTGTAGAAGGGTAATTAAGGATGCATCATAACTGGCATTAGACAAGAACTGAGGGGCATCAAACAAAGCACTTCATTAAGTGGGGCTCAACCCAAGAAATGCAGGCTTTTGGTTGCTGCATAAACTGCCTTCTCCAGGGCTTGCTTTGAGTGCAGAAATTGAAGGAACAGGAAGCTGAACATGTTGGCAGAAGAGAAAGTCATTGATGGGTGCTAAATATAGGGCCTCTCAGTGGCTCAAGAAATCTGCAGATGGCAAATCTTTTGAACTTACAAGCCTATTAGAGGAATATTACCATGTTTGTTGCATTCATGTATTTTTATAGATAAATGTTGTGATCACAATTAGCATTATGGACTAGATCCAGTGCATCAACTTGCGTGTTCTGATCCGAAGCTTTCTAAAACTTGTCGGTTTTCACTAAAGTATTCTAACAAAAATCAGTACACCTTCTCCTGTTTTCTGCCTTTGGGGAAGGTGGAAGATTGAGGGTATACTGACCCATCTCTCTGGAATAAGATAGCCTTTTGAAACAAATTACAGATTGGGAATGAATTTTGAGCTACACTAAGGAAGCTTCTTTTACTGTTAGATGCATTGGGCTTTGAAGTACTTTTGTTGTTATTACTTGAAGAGAGCTGAAAGTAGCTCATGAATGCTTACTCATATTACCTACATAGCTTAATTTACTCTCAAAGTTGTTGTAATGATTGAAGCAGATTTTTTTTCCTATGTGTCATCCATGGAAGCAAGCATGTGCAGCTCTTTTGTTGCCCCATTACTGTTTTTCCCCATCTTTTTAGCTTATCCTTCTCACCCTGAGGAGATATTTAATTTTATCTAGTGGACAAGGAGATAGTGGGAAGGGATCACCACAACATCTCCAAAGGATTCTTCTGGGTTAGTGGATTAGAATGCAAAACAGGAATTGAGTTTATTAAAAATGTGCAAACTGAAAACAAAGATAGACTTGCTAAACTAATGGTTTGTGCACAAAGATGTTAAATGCATTAAAACTGAAAATCTCTGAACGACGGTACAATTAATGGCATCTCTATTTGGTGCATTAACTTGGGTGTGTTGTGGTAAGTTTATAACTTTGTAGTGTACGGCATAAGGACAACAGTTGGCTGTTTTACCTGTACGCTGTCCAGTGCAGTCTGTTGCAGTAAACGTCCACGTTTTAGTCCGTGAAATGTTAAGCTTGTCTGGAATTTCCTGACGTTTATTTAAGTTAACACCACCTATAACCCACAAATGACTAAGATGCTTAATGTGTAAAAATGCAAACCCTCAAAACAGTCGATTACTGTGCTCATCAAATGACTGTTTTTAATTAAAAGAAATAAGAAAAGTAAAAACTTTTTAAAGTAGTAAATGCCAGTGAAAGTTTAGCTGTTCCCTTGATACCATAACATTAAAGGTCCAATTTCAGGATTTTAAAATAGAACCTGAAGAACAACAACATGTAAAATAAATAAATAAATAAAAATCCAGGGAGTTGCTTAATATTTGTTAGGAAGCCAAAAGCTCCTATCAACTGTCTTTTGTGCCTGTCTGTAACACACTTAACCAAGTCTGAAAACGAAACTGACTTTAAACTGTAAGCCACTCTAATTGTGTACTTTAGCATTTGCTTCGTGTTACAACTGTTCTCTGAAAGTGGTGTCCAGTCCCTTTCCGGAGAGAGCATATGATCTCTATGAGTGCAAAATGGTGACTTTACAGGTTGCAAATGCTGTACCCTGCAGGACTTCCTGAAACTCAACTTTGTATTATAAGTGAATTCAGAGCATTAGGGGCTTGGGAGCTCTTGTTTTTATTTTTTATTTTTTGAACTTTTAAGGGGTAACTTTTGAAGACTGATTACTGGATTGGTTTTGCATGTGTTACCTGTGATTCCCATGCCTGTGTAGTTAATACTGAGATACTGTTATAATCTCAATTGCTTTCTGGTCCTTGCTTTGGCTGATGCTGGTGAGTGTAAAATGTTGTCTGCAGGCATGTGACCTGCAATTATGTATGCTTGCTATTCTGTGTAACTGTTGAAGGAGGTATGAAGTATACTATTGATTTTGTGTTTTGGCTGTTTAGATAATTTCAGTGTAATTTCAAACTTCTATCAAAAGAAGAGCAGCAAACTGTTCTTTTTGAACTTTTAATGACAACTTACTTATGCCAAAAGCTTGCATTGCTGCCAAAGTTTCCTAAAAGGGCTCATGGAGAAAATCGTAAAGATGATTGGAAAAGATCTTGTCTGTTGCAGGAGCTGGAGACTTGAGTTCTTGAAGATATGGGGCTGGCGTCAGGTGCAGAGGGACTAAATCTTACCACAATCCGCTGTTATATATGGCTTCATTTTGAGATGTTCAGGCAGCTTACCCATCTGGGACATGATTTGTGATGTTAGTTTTGGTAAGGCTAGGTGCTGCACTACCTGTACTGGTGACTTTGTTTTTTCTAGTTGGAACACTTTGCCAGTTCATTGCATTCAAACTGCAGACTGGGTTGCTTCAATTCCCAACAAATCATTGCACGCTATCTCCACATGGGCACCAGGAAATGCACCTTAAAGGCGAAGCCAGGAATGCTAGCCTGCAGTCATAACAGCCTAATCAGAAAGCTATTATTAGTCACAGAGGTATCAGCATACTTTGTATTATATGCTGTTAATATTCACAAGCTTTCTTGTACCCGCCTCTTCCTGCGGTGCCGTGCTCATGTTCCCACTGCCTTAAGGCAGCTGGCTTCAGCCACGGAACTGATTTGCTGGGGGGACAGGGCAGGGAATGGGAGACTGGTGCTGCGAATCCTTCCCTGGGAGTAGTGTGATGATGGCTTCTTCCTCCTTGCCGTTGTCCTTTTGAGGTTGCTTCTGTTTGCTAATGTACTCTACACTTTATTTATTCGTTAGTTTGCAATTCCACCCACATTTGAATTATTTTCTTTGTGTGTGTGGTGTTTGACATACACTGCATGACTGTTCTTCATTCTGGATGGGGTTTGGGCAGCCTAGGCTGGTGGGAGGTGTCCCTGCCATGGCAGGGGGGTGGAACCACGTGGTCATCTAGGTCCCTTTCAACCCCAACCATTCTGGGATTTTCCCTTTTGGCTGCTATTTTTAAATGTCAGTTAGCTGTTTTAATGTTCCCCTTCTAGTTAGAAACTGCTTTGTTCAACTGTTCTGTGATCTGATTTGATTTTTTTTCTGTAACTTAGTTTGCGTCTCAGTCTGATAGATGTGAAAAATGCACACGGAACTTGAATGAATCTAACCATGAACATAACCTAAAAAATGTATTTTAATACCCACTATCTACAAGAACTGGGAAAATGTTAGAACTTTGCATATGTTAAATAAAAATGCATCTTCAGATTGAGTTCATTAGATGTTTTAAGCATGCTTACATGATCAAATACTTTTGTAAGCTGACACATAGCAGTAGACCAGAAGGAAAAACCTTTTTAAGATTGGACTTAGTATGTCTTAAGTTTTTGGCTTCACAAAAATGTAAGCGTTCGCCACTCATTCCTTGTGTACCTGAATGTATTCAAGGTGCACAGACTCCTTGGCTTAATGTTTGCATTCTGAATAGTAAAAATGTAAATTAATGTTTGCCTTTTTTTTAAAAAAAAAAAGTAATATTGTGTAGGCATCAAGTTCTTAGGAACTGTTTTTTGGCTTTTGAGCATGATCAGGATAACCAGAAACTAATTCCAATATGAAGTGGTGTGTGTATGTCTGACACTTTCAGTAGTGACTACGCTGTTGTGTCCTTCATAGATGGAAGAGCGGAGATGATGTGTGGGAAATAACCTGCATCTGAAACAAGGTATTGTGCAGTATGGATAAATGGCTACCGCTGGCAGTGAGACTTACAAGTACCAGAACTGAGGATAGATGCCCTCGATTTCTGCTGTAAAACACTTGCACCAATAAGCCCTCCCCATAAATAATGCAGTAATCTTCATGTCCTGATTGCTGTGGATTGCAGCTGTAAAATCAACTTTAAACATTGCCTATGTTAATATACAAAGTACTGTCTATGGGGGGGGGGGGAACTTGGTATGCTTGATTGATGTATTAATGTTAATGCAGCTACAAGACAAATTTGCAACTGTGGGAGCTAATGTGGAAGGTTTAAAGGCAATTTGTGTCTCTTAGGCTGGTTTGTTCCTGTATATCTAGGTCACCTAATGTCTTCGGCAACCCTTACTATTTATTCCAATCAGCAGCGCTAAGAGCAAGTATAACTTTAAAAATTAATGTAAGCAGTTGATAGGAATTTGACTCTTGCTCAGGGAAAAGACGGAAATGGAGGTTGAGAAATTGGACTTCTCTGAACTTTTGAAGAGTGGGAGTACAATTTATGTAGCAAAGTCTAAGTCTGGAATACCACCAACAGTAAGATGTCTCTCATTTTTGTGGTGTTTCTTTTGTGGTGCAACTCCATCTATAAAGGAATTAGTTACTGTGCCTGTGTTACCATCTCTGGGCAGCATTTGAAAAGCTACAAAATTTTGTAGGTTAGAACCCTCTTTATTGATGGCTGGATCCGATTTACTTCTTGGGCTAGCCTTGTCTGAAATGTTTGTCTTCTGTGAAGTTGGTGTAATTAAAAACGTGAGTTATAACTCCTGTGTAGGATTTTTTTACTTCCAAGAGGAGCCTAAAAACTTTATAAATCATATTCTTTGTTTATCTGTCCTTCCTTATCCTATATCTTTTCATATTTATATTTTTGAGTGATTTTAATGAGCGCTTATAGTTGCGCCAGCAAGTTCTGGATGCTTATGCATCTCCCCTGATGCTTCTTTAGATTGCCTTTTTTTTTTTTTTTTTTTTGTGTATAGGATGTCAGAAACTAAAAGCATTAAACTAATGTAGCCAGATTCTTTTTCCACAGAAATTTCCAGTTGAGCACTCAGGGTTGTAGAAAAAACTATTAGTTCATAAATATGATTTGTAATTCACACTGCTTAATCCTATTTCTGCTGCTTGAGTCATCACCTGTTTTTTTCAGCATATCTTGATCAATTTCACTTTTCTGAATTTCTCTTAACTTGTTGCTGATTCCATCAGTATACTTGTAGTTCTGTGCTTGTTTAATTAAAATACTTACTACAGAAAAGACCTTCTAATATTGCCCTTAAACAGGAGATAGCAGACAACCAAAGGTTGTTATTGGACGTTATGTATACCATGAACTGAAACAGACACCCATCTCTTGTACTACTCCACTGCAGTTATTCCATATGCTGCTGCTGTTCCTGCTGCAGCTCATGCTGCCAGTAGCAGTTCTACAAGTGGCAGAAGCCTGAAGTGAGTGGGGACAAATAAGTGCTGAGGTATGGGGCATAGAGTTGTGTGTCCTGGGGGAAAGGTCAAGAGGTTGTGGTACACAGATAACATAGCAGATATCTAATTTATTTTGTGGGATGAAAATGTCATGCTCAGAATGTCATAGGCTCTATAGTTACCATCTTCACTGTTTTTTTCCCACATCCTTAGATATTCAAGAATTTTATGAAGTGACCTTACTGGACAATCCAAAATGCATTGATCACTCTCAACCATCTGAACCAATACAGCCTGTGAATACCTGGGACTTCTCCAGCCTTCCAAGCACAACAGTGACATCAGAAACACTGCCAAGCAGCCTTAGCCCAAGTGTAGAGGTATGTTATTTGTTTTATTCTTCTTTGTTGAGACTATTAACTTCCCTACATTTCCTTCATTTTATAAAACACAGTGAGAAGTTCCATAGTCCTAGAGAATTTAACCTTTGGAATGTTTGATAACAGATGCGTGCATTTTGCTTTGTCAGAAATTTAGAAACTTGTTTATTAAATATACCATTAAGTGACCACTGAATTGGGTTTACACTCTCAATTTGGAACTTGACAGGTTTAATATGCATACACCCGCCCATATCAACTGCTCATCAGTCATAGCTTCATGAATAATTTGGAAAATTGAAAGCCATAACTTTTTGATAAGAAAACTTTTCCGTTTGTAAGAAAGCTTCTGCTATTTATACAGCTGTATTTTTTTACAGAAGGGCTTTTCTGGGAAATTAGATGAAATCAATTCTCACTAGTGAGTGATAAGAAAACTGAGCAGGGAAAGGCACATTAGTGTATATTAGTGAACAAATTGAATATGAGTCAACAGTGTGCCCTGGCAGCCAGGAGGGTCAACTGTACCCTGGGGTGCATCAAAAATGGCATTGTTAGCTGGTCAAGGGAAGAGATTGTCCTGCTCTGTGCTGGTACTTCCTTGCTCAAGTACTATGTGCAGTTTTGGGCACCACGGTGTAAGAGTGACATAGGATTATTAGAATTTATAAAGGACTGCAAAGATGGGGAAGGATCTAGAGGGCAAGATGTATGAGGAGTGGCTGAAGTCACTTGGTCTCCTCAGCCTAGAGAAGGGGAGACCAAGGGTAGACCTCATCATAGCCTACACGTTCCTCACAAAGTGGAGTAGAGGGGCAGGCCTTTTTTCTTTTTTGCCTGGTAGGACTCAAGGGAATGGCTTTAAGCTTGGGAGAGGGACAGCTCAGGCTAGGTATTAGGAAAAGGTTCTTCACCGAGAGGGTGGTTGGGCACTGAAACAGGTTCCCCAGGGCAGTGGTCACGGCACCGAGCCTGCTGGAGTTCAAGGAGTATTTAGACAATGTTCTTAGACATAGGGTCTGATTTTTGGGTAGTGCTGTGTGGAGCCAGGTGTTGAACTGGATGGTCCTCGTGGGTTCCTTCCAACTCAGGAAATACTATGATTCTGTATAATGGAGCCAAATACAGTCAATGTGCTTGTTGCGAACAGTTCTGTCAAAATTTTCCTTCCTAACCTGGTATTAATTCTCCTGGTAGGAAGAAATGGTAAATGTGATAAATTCTGTTCGGTACAGCTACTGCTACGGTTTAACAGGCTACATTTTGAGATCATTTATCTGATGAAATTCCACAGGAGTGCATCGTAGTTTGAGTTATTAGTGAAAACATCCTGATAAACTTGTAAATGGGGAGAGAATGGTGTGTTGCTGCTTTGGAAGCAAAATACTACAGTGAAGTTTTAAGCAGCTTAAGTAATTAATGGGCAGGCTCCAGTTCAGCTGGATCAAGTTTTGCACTTGGGTTCTAGTTGTGTAGCACCCGTGGAGGTTGAATATTTAAGGAGTGGTTTCTTGGAAATGGTGTGGGCTGGTTGTGAATCTTGAAGGGAGTCTGCCATGTCATGTTAATACATGACACATCTTACATAGAGGTGTGGTATAAAACCTTTCTGTTCTACTTGATCTACATAAAGCTTTGCTGGAAGTATTGTCTAATTCAAGGTACTATGTTGCAAAAAAAAATACGCAAAAGTTCATTAAGTCCTTAGAAGAGACTTATGAGGAAGATCTGAAGCTTGAAAAGGAAATGGAGACAAAGAAATAACTGGTGCTGCATGAAGGAAATGAACACTTAATTGGGAAACAGACTTTCCTTGTTTGTGGGTAAATATAAAGAGGAAGATAATATTTTGTGCTCTATAGTAATAGGCTTAACTAAAACGTTTTAAATGTCTTCCTAATTGCCAGAATAGTTTTTTTTGGGGGGGAACCTCCCTCATTGAAAGTCTTTAAAGGCAGTATAGCTCTATCTGTCTCAAATGTTTTTTTCTAATGCATCTTGGATCAGTGTAATGGACTTGAAGATTTACGTCCCTAAGAAACAATTTTGGTCTTGCTAAATGTGCTTATAATTAAAGTAGCTGGATTGTGAAGCAAGTACCTGCTGCTGTGAGATTTGTGTTAATGGTTTTCCAACTGTATCATGCATTTTGTGCTTCTCCTATAGGGGAAACCTGCTGAAATCTGAAGTGTAGAATAGCACATTGTTAACTCCAGGCTTTGTGATTACCTGCTGCTCTGAAACTGGGAAGCTAATTCACTAAAAGCTTGTTTGCTTTGCCACCAGGAAGTCCCCACGAAGAAAAACTAATTTATCAGCTAAACGGTGTTCTTGACCCCGTATCTTTCTAAACGTTCCGTACGGATGCATGTAAATGTGTAAGTTAATTACCAAGTTAGCATCTCTAGATTTTGTCCTCGTGTGGTAGTAGGCTGCCAGTAATAAAAGGATTTGTCCGTGGTACAGCACCAAAGACAGTTGTGGCAAGGTGACCAGTGTGTTGAAAGGAAGGATGGCCTAATTTGGGAAGTCTTACCATAGACGTTAGTATATGGTCTGCTGAACTATTTGCTAGATGAAGCAACTGTTTTTCCTGTACAGTCTGGTCGTTGTGGTATATAGTGTTACATGAACAGAACCTAATACAGTGTGGATTACTTTGTTATTCTTATAAGTGGCCCAGACTTGAACATTTGTGACAAAGCCACCTGTCTTCCTTGAGACTTTTTGTCTCAAGTATCATGTGAAAGTCCAGCAGTTGTTTGACCTTCAGTCTGTGAGGTAGGTCTTACATATACTTTGACTATTTAAAAGCTTAGTTGTGTACATTGGTGTTGATGCTAGTTTATGTGGAACTGAAACTAGGCTTTTCTCAGTCTGTCACCCACAGTAAAGTTTATATCATATTTCACTAGTTAGAATACTGCTTGAGGAATGCAATTCTTATGCATTACAGTTGGATAGATGGACCGCTTTGAAGTGTGGTAGTTCAGCATTTTATTTGCTTTTTTAGTGTATATGTCTTGGTTTATTTTTCAAAAATGTATATAATAATTATTACAGTGAACATGTAGTCATGTACATATTGCCAGTCTTAATTTTTTTACTGACTGCTTTTTTTCAGTACCTTTCCCTCAATATTTTGAACAAACAAACAAACAAAAAACAACAACAAAAAACAACCACCCAAGCAATCAAATGAGAAATTATGTATTGACAGTCTATATTCTGCACACTTGTTATGTGTAGTACATGGAGGTTAATGTTTTTGTTCTGTAAAACTTGATGCATTTTGGTTTCAGGAATACTGCTTTCTGAAGTACTTCATTTTTTAAATATTTGGCTTTAATCAACTCAAGGGTGTAATGATACTGCAGTAGTGGTACAGCATACGTAAACTCTAATGATTTTTGTTTGCTGAAACTGGAGATCAGGGGGAACTTGAGTTTGGTGTATCTCACTTTGTTCTTAGCTAGCTTGTTTTTGAACAGAAACTGTCACTTCTTAGATGTGCAAGGCTGCTGCCCAATTCAATATTAGTTCATTAACCAGTTATAATGAGATCAGCATTCCAGATGCACTTGGACGTTATTTTAGCCCTGTTGTATTGCATGCCAGGCTGGTAGGACTGTAAGTGATGGGAATGGGGCAGTCTTTTTCTTTTCTTGCTTGTTAGCTGTGGATGCAATACCTTAAATCCTGTTTCTTTTGCCTTAATGGTATGTTTTTGCTGTGGTTACTCTGGACCAAATGAGTTTTCTTCCAGCCTACACTGGTGTATGCAAAAGTTGCTTGAGAGTGGGAATATAATGCTTCCCTGAAGTGATTACGGGTTGTATTACAAGAACTCTTTCTATGCAGCTGACTCTGGAAATGACTTTTTAGCAATGTGTGCTTGTATATATACATAGAGTAGTGGTATGCAAGCTTAGGTTGCCTGAGGACTTTGAATGGAAGACAGCAGAGTTGTTTTGCTTTACTCTTTGTGGATCAGAAGAGTGGATTTTGTAGTTCCCATAGGTACTGTGTTAGTGAAAGAGCTACAGACTGCGGTTTTCCTGTTCACAGCAATCTGTTTTCCTTACCATCCTTTATATTTCTTGGAACCATATTTGACAGCTTTATTTCTTTCAGTTTCCAATACAAAAAGATGATGAGGCAAAAAAAAAAAAAAAAAGTAGATTCAAGACAGTGATGAGCAGGGAGGGAATGTTAATCCTTTCAGTGCCATGGACTGGGTAAAAGAGGTATGTCGTTTCACTTTGAGAAGGTTCAGGGGTCCATACTATTTCCTTATGTGCATTAAACCCTGAGCGTAGGTCTGTGCTTGGTAAAGCAGCTAAAAATCTAAAGGCGGCTCATGTAACGCTAGTGGTAGCAAGAGAAGTGTCTGCGCAGGAGAAGCGTGGTCTGTAAAGCTGTTTGCCGTGATCTGTAGTGCCATCTGTAGGTGGGACAGCTTGCGTTTGAGAAATACGTGGTGAAACTTGAATCACTGGTAGAAGTCTCCTTTGACCTAATTGAATAGAATATTGCTAAGGAGACAGTTTGGTGATATGTTCTTTAATTCTTTCTTTCACGTGTGTTTTACCAATTTGATAATTCAAGGTGAATAGCAAACACTTGCTAGTTTCTCTGATTTAAAAGGAACCACAATAGCTTGATTTTAGAAGCTGGAATAAACAAAACAGCCCCCCTCAAAACAAACAAAAACCAAAATGAGCCTTGTCTCAAAATAAACATTTTGGCTTAGGAGGTGGAACATTACTTAGATTGTTTTACTTTTACAGTTAGGCTAACAGATCTGTGTTTAGTGAGTAATGGTGGCTCATCTGTGGTTTTCCCACACTTAAACAAGAGAGTATCTGGCTTACTGTCTTCTAAGAAAGTAAAAGAGAATGTAAGGTAAGAAAACAGCTGAAATTATAGACTAGTCAGCTAAATGTCAGGCCACGACGGTGGAATGAAACTGTCTAATCATCTTGGAATCATAGAATGATTCAGGCTTACTGATGAGACTAGATTGCTAAGGATTTCATCGAGTGGAGTCTTGAAAATATCTACAGATAGAGACCCTAAAAACTCTCAGGGCAAGGTATTCCAATGCTGGACTGTCATGGAGGAGGAAAAAAGGGGAAAAGTGTCCCTGTTGTTTTGGAAGTACTGGAAGGCTACTTTTAGGTTCTGCTGAACTTATTTCTCAAAACTAGAACAAGACCAGTGCCATCATTTTCCCTCAAGGAGTAAGCTTTGAGCCCCTCACCATGTTGATGGTTCTCTGCAGAACTTGCTCCAGGTTATCAACATCTTTCTCATGTTGGGGTGCCCAAAATTGAATGCAGTATTGCAGATGCATCAATGGAAGTGCCAAGCAGAGTGGAGTCATAGTTTCCCCTGGAACTACTGACTGTGCTTCTGCTAATGCAGCATAGATACTGTTAAGCATACTGCAGGCTCATGTTCAACTTGCTCAAAATTTGTAAAAAGAAAGATGATAATGCGGATATTTTGAACAGAGGTAGGATTAAGCTAACCTAATTTTCTTGTATGTAGGAATTGTTCTTGTTGGCAAAGCTAGCAGTAATGTCTCTTTAACCTTTGTAAGATGTTTTCGATAGTTCTGTGTGACTTCTTAAGGTGAGCTAATGTAGTCTAGAAGAAAAAAATTCAGAGGTATGGTTTCTAGTGGAATGAGAAAAGTCTGTATTTAATGGGTAGTAGCAGTTTGTACTTAAAAAGGGAAGGGTGTTATCAGATCAGGATCTTAGAGGAAATGCCTGAGAAGAGCTGCACAGAGTGCATTGCTAAAGCTGCAGGATGCTACAGTTCTGTTTCTGTTTCCAAGTTGTGCTGACTGCAATATCCTCATCTGTCCTTTACAAACACAGTCAATTGTACCTGTCCTAATAACAGGCTGTTTCTGGAGAAATCCTAGACTTGTCACGCTATCTTCAAGTGTTATCTTTGCCTTAATGTTTATAGGGACTCAGTGCTGGCTAACCTGATGATATGTCTGACTGTTGTACACTGTGTTGTCGTGCTGTTGCTTTAGGCTTGCATTTATACACGTTGCCTGTTACTTATTTCAGCTATGTGCATGCAGAAATAGCATGATTTTTTGGGGGGTATCTTGTAGTGTATGGTCTCAAGTCTTTTAGGCATCTCATTGCTTTCCCCATGCTAACTTCTATGGTAGGAAAATGATATTTGGCTTGCTATGTATTCTTCAGCCTTGAAAGATTTTGAAATCCAGGCTATTTGTAAAAATTCGAGTATTTAAGTCAGTTCCGAATGCATGCACAAACAACAAAAATCTGGTACTTATAAAAACTTACTCTCCTCCATTCAGAAGTAAAAACTTAAAAAGAAATCAGATGAATTTGATATCCAATTGTGGATTTTTATTTTACTTGTAATGATTACATTGTGCACCCAGGTTCTAAGGTGGTTAGATTAGGTTACAGCATCTTAAAATTTTAATGCTTTCTTTGCTAAAGGAACCAAGAAAATACTTGCAGTGATGCTACTGCTTGATATTTAACTAGGTCTTTGAAATCTCTCTTCAGATCTGCTGAAGCTGGGCAGCTGACATACCAGAAGCTGAGCCTGCTTCTCTGGTTATACCTGTGACAGCTGTGTGCTATACAGGTTTTCTCAGACACTGAGAGCGAAGTACCATTTAAATAACCATATGCAGTTTTAAAATTTGGGGGTAGATCAACCTACCTGCAAAATCAGTATTTTTCCAAAGCATTGTTTTCATTTGCTTGATCTGTTCCTTTAACTGTCTAGTGACTTAACTGGTAGAAGGAATCTCTCACCCTCGTAAAAGGATAAGCCTGTGAAGGCACAAGAAGTGACTGCCAAATATAATCTGAAAGAATTGGTAGGTACTTCCAGATGAGAAAATCCTCTCTCTTTCCTTTGTATTCCTCACATGAGTATCATGCTTTGTTTTTTTTTTTTTTTTAATACATAATCACAAATAGCAGTGAATGAAAATACACTTTTTCTTCTGGTGAGACTGAATTGAATGGCTGTTGCTGATTGTTGCTGACCTATTGAGCTGACAGGACAGAGGTTTATTTTCAATAAATACGAGTGACATAAAGAGATTGCAGTGCTTCTTACAAATTCAGTAGCATAATAGTGATTTTACTGGCTAAGAAATGCTTACTGGCTACATGACATAGAGGTGTCTTACACTTCAGTGTGTTAAAGGTAGAGCACTTTATGATTTTGATTCAGGTTTTGGTGTGTCCTTGAAGATCTTTCTGTTGTTCCTCACAACACAATTCAAAGGAAGGAAGTTTCTAAGTTAATGTATTGTTTATTTACAGTAGTTTCTATTTTGTTTTCCTTACCTAGTTCCTTTCCTTAAACAACTTTTTTTCTGAGCTCCAAAATTTAACACGTGCTTGGTCATTCAAGGAGTTATAAAATTTGTCTTCCAAGTAGCAATATTGTTGTTTCTTGCGGTAATGCTAGATCTCATGAATCCTTGACTCATATTTTCAAATCTATCTTCTATGAGCAATATTTCCAATGAACGGTCTGCAGTTACTATGTTTCTGGGCTGGGAAACGCTTGTTTATGTGCAGCTCTCCTTGAGAGCTTATCCATCTGTGTATTATATTTATGAAAATGTGCATTGGTATTTGCTACAAAATTTCCTGCTCTGCCAGTAGAGTACGTGTGATTGGTGTCTTTTTGTTCTGCGTGGGTTTTGCCTCATGACAACATCTATTTACTGGTAAATAACTTTTCCACCCATTTAAATTAAAATGCACATTCTGTTGTTTGTGCTTAGCTGAAGATGAGTTTTGAGGGCTGCCAGGCAGGGCTTTAATTCAAGTGTAGTAGTGTACTGATTGGTAAAGGGCTCTTATGTAGCTCTTTCTGGTTTGTACAGTGGGTGTCAGTATGTTCAAGTGTGCTTGTAGTAAAATCTCTGTGCCCTCTGCTCAGAAACGTTTAGTGTGCCCACTTAGGATCTATGAATTCTCAACCAAGAATTGCTTCTTCCTACTCTCTGAATTGGTCTCTTCTTCCACAGCTTCTAGTCTGAATAGTCAATCTGAGAAGTTGTGCCTTTTGTGCCAAGGCTAATGGGCCTCAGGTCTTGTTAAAAGATGATTGAGAGTGGAAAGGGAAAATCATGATGGTGATCCTTAGTTCTAAAAGATTTCCAAAGAAAACGAGTTTTTTTTTTTTTTTTTTTAAAGAAGGAAGAGAAGAAAGTCATTGCCCTGGAACATAAGCTGGTTGTAGCCAGGATTAGTGTGTAGAAGCTTAATCTTGGAACAAGATGGCTGAGACAAATTTGAGAAAGCTTTGTTGATTTTTGCCCTTGATCTACAGAGCTCGATGGGCAGGCAGAGCTTGGGCATGCTGCTAGGAACTTGTGCAGTGAAGTTGGTGCAAGAAATATGCACGTGGACTGCATGTCTTGGACTAGTCATTGGAGACGTTTCTGGGCCAGGTGCTAGCTATGTGCCAAGCCACCTAAAAATGCATTTGCTCTTTTTTGTTGTCTGGGATTCTTGTGCTTTATCAAATTCTCTGTTCAAAGCATGTAACAAGCAGTCTTCTCAACAGAAGACTTGGGAAATTCAATAATAATTTCCATGCAGGATACGCTGTATTGAGCTATGAGAATATTTTTTTTTTTCTTCTGACAAAGGAAAGTCCCAACTGCTTAATTAACTGGTGCTTTGCTTCTCTGTTTTTCTGAACTCAGAGTTTTTATACTTCCATCTGGGTGAGCCATGTATCAGTCCAAAAGATACATGTTTTTCCCACTGATGCTTTGCAGTAGTGACACTTAGGTATTCATACTACAAATGTTTCTTAGACTTCAGAAGACAATGTGAGGGTGATAACAAGTATCTATGGCTTGACTTGGACGCACGAGGTAAAAATCATGGTCTTGTTGGCTGAATGGCATGGGGTTTACCTTCAAGTTCTTTTTGAACTGACCTGAGTAGTTTTTGCTAGCGTGTGATTTTCTTGCTTAATGTTTAGTTTTGAAATGGGAGAACTGTCTTGTAATGTCCTCCCTTCCTTGTCCCTTAAATGCACAATCTCCCTGCACAATAAAATGCATACTTTCAGGAATAATAGTTATTTTCTACCTTTTTTTTCTTGGCTTTTGTCCTTCCCTCTAGTGTATAACATGGCAGAGCCAGGGAGTCAAGTGGGGTAATATTGCAGTTTTTCTGCTGTTACATCTGCTTAGAGGGAAAATGGCATTATTGTTTTCTGATTATTATAGCCATCTTGAGCCAAAGCTTGCCAACCAATATTTGATACCATTCAGCACATGGGGCTTCTGTTCTGAATGGATGTGTTCTCTATGCCTCCTGCCGCTTCCTCAGATGTAGGCTTAAATTGAGAAACTCATTTAAAACAATGCTAACTTTGGTTTTGGTTGTAAGACGTGTTGAAATGTGTGTGCTTCATTCAAAGTCGAAGATGCGTACCTGTGGATAAAATTTGACTTTCAACGTCTGTGTGTGTGCAGTAGCTGCATTAAACCTGAAATTGGTGATGACCATGGTAGGTGGTGGGCTGCGGCATGTTACGGTGGTCTTGCGGGGGGGAGAGAGGGCAAAATGAGAGCCCTGTAGGTGCTGGGACAGCTATTTGTCCAGGCATTTAGTAGGCTGTTACTAAATTAAGCTTTATTGTTCTAGATGATGTGATGTGAAAAATAGCTCTTTGAAGGACAAAAAAAGGAGAGAGGACAGTCTTGTGCTAATGCAATGCATACCAGAGGTTGCTTGGACTTGATTTTGAAACCTGTTTTTAAACTGAAGGGAATAGTGAGAATGCCCTAGGTAGATACCTAGAATATTTTGGACTTGTTTGCTGATGTGAAAATAAAGTTTGACTAGTGGTATGTCTTGTGCAAAGTGTGAAATAATGCGGATGAGATTTTAATAGTTTGAAATGGTCTATTGAATATTTTTAAAAATGCTTCCCTGTGCAGGTAGCAAAGGTGGAAAGAGAGACCTAACAGGGCAAGGTAACTGAAACTGCGTTAACTAATTGCTTTCAATTATTTGTGTGCTAAATTAGCCTGAAGAGATTCTTACCTGTTTATGAAACTGCCAGTTCAGTGTTGCTCAGTACACAGACTAGCTTTTGTACCCAAGTGTTTGACTTTTCCCAGCTGTGCTAATTGGGCTGAGAAGACAATGCCTGTGCACACAATCTTTGCCTTGTCACTGCATTACAGCATTACAAAAGGAAATGAAATTCTAGGTTAATTCAAGGCTCAAAATAGCATTTCTCTTGCAATATGCATTACTCTTTCCTTGCCTCTTTCTTCTCTCCCTGTTCTAGATGGAATATTCCATTCATTACTGCCTAAGAAATCAGTTATTTTGCAGTCTGCAAATGCTGAAATGATGTTAGAGGAGAAAAGCTTGCTTCCAACCATAACTGTTTTTGAACAACAGCTTCATTCTGGAAATCATAACCAGCCAAGAGAAGCTGAATTGAGATTTTTTGCTGTAAATAATTTTGTATTGCTTTTCATCAAATGATACCCTATGACTCTCATGTGTTAGGTAATCCTGAAAGAGGAGTATGTGAAACAGAATATGAGGAGGCACTTGAGTGGTATGGAATAAGACTTGACATATTTTCTAAGATATTTTCAAGGATAAGTTCAAGATTTTCAGACGCAGCTAATCAAAATAGGTTGAGAATCTTCCACGAAACTTAAAGCATTTGTATTTTAGCTTGCTGTCCTTTTTTTTTCCTCCACGTTGTTTCTACCTCTGATTCCAAAGGGAATCCTGGCACACACTGTACTATTTTGACTATTCAATAAGTGTGCTTCTCCTCATGGATGGTGCTTAGCTGTGATTGGAAATAAACCTTTTAAATGTTTGGAAAGGTATCTGCTATGCTGAAACAATGGATTGCTTATGCATTGTAACAACAAAGGTAAGATGATAAAGCTTTTGATTAATGCCTGTGATCGTAAAAGTTCTGGAATCTTTCTTTTAGGGTTTGCTTACCTGTAATGAAGAAGTCTTGTTTCCTAGTATTGAATTTTTTAACTTTAAATGTACTGATTGTGAAAATATTGTGAAAATAAATTCTGTAGTTGTTGCTAAGAACAGTCACAGATCTTAATTCTTCTAAGAGCTGATCATGCACATTGGAAAAACTTGTGTAGTAGAACAATGTTTTTTTTTCTCATTTTGCAGTAAGGTTCTTTGCTATTTTAGCACATCTAAAGAGTGAATTGTTATAGGAATTTGCTTTTTATTCTGGAATGTGGAACTCCAAGTAATGTTTTATATAACCTTTATCAAAGCTGATAAATCTGGGAATTCCTGCTAGGGATGGCTATATATTTCAGTATATTCTGTAATCTGGACATTTTGCTGCTTTGAGATGAAGAGACACAAATAGTTTAGCGTCATTGCTTCTGTGCTAGGATGAAGTTTAGTGAGTGATTGTTTTGAATACAGTCCACTTGTAACTGCTAAAGGTAAAACATGATGCATAAATGGAATGTGTAGTAGTAGTATGCTTATCAAATATGGATAAATTAGGCTTTTTTGTGCTTTTAAAATATCTTCATTTTTGTTACTGGTGAAGTGGTGTTCTATATTGGTCCCTTTCCCATGCTTGTTCAAGTAGCTGCAGATTTGTTTACTAAGCTACTCAGGCTTTTGGCAATATCTTTAGATAATTTGAAACAATGGAACTTATTTAATTTCTTTCCACCTCTTGAGAAAGAGATTTCTATGAGCATCTTTAAGAATATTGCATGGGTTTAGTGATAGCTATTGAAATGCAAGGTATAGATCCTTATGGTTCTGAGTGACAGAAGGAAGCATAGGCTGATTGGAATGGGTGAAGTTACCTTGTCTGTAACCAGCAAAGGGGGCTTTGGTTTTCAAGCTGTGCATTTTTTTGGAAGTGAAACATTCTTTAAAATCACAAGTTTGATTAATTACATTAGGTTTTGGTGTTGCTGCTTTACTTCTTTTAAAATACTACCTTTAGTACTGTGAGACTGGGATCAGATGTTAATTTCTTTACATTGGTTGAATTCATATGTACCTTAATTTTGCTGTATGCACTTTTGTTTTAAAGGGAGGGGGAAGTGTTGTCATGTTAGTCACTGGGCTGCTTGACTTTCGTTTCATTTTGTGTGTTTATCTACTTGCCTAAGAGCAGAAAGATAACTTATCCTGAGAGTTAAGCCAGATGAAAATTTATTCTGGGGAGGAAAAAAAAAAAGGATTGTTTTTTATTATGGTCAGCCTAGCCCTATGAGGGCTAATGCTTAAACAAGCAAGTCTGTTCACAGAAGTGCTGTATGGAAGAGGACGAGAAAACATTTTCTCCAACAGCAGTTAAGATTGGCTTAGACTGGTCATGTATTTCCACCTGGAGCTATCACCACCTAATTCTTCCTGTCTGTTTCATGACAGGAAGAATTTTTTGTTCTGTTTCAAATGGGGCTTTGGCCCCATTTTAGATGTTGCTGTAGTGCCATGCATATTAAAAACTGTTTATTTAAACTGGTGCTTTTAAAAGGACTGTTTGCTTTCCTGTGAGCATCAGTGCATCTGATGACTTGAAAGCTGTCATCTGATGAAAAACACATTCCTAAATTTTGTCTGAATCTACTTTTCTGATGAAAATGAATGCATATGACATTTGAAATCAGAATTAAAAATGTGTGACAGGATTAGAAATAGTGATAACTACTACCCCTTTCTCCTATTTGAGTGGAGGAATATTTGAAACAATTCATTGTTATTCTTTATTACGGTATGGCAAAGTAAAGAATTTGGCCAGGGAGAAGAGTTTTCCAGTGAATTCGAGATCTTTTGTAATTTGATCTTTGATAATTCTGCTGTATTTAATTTAGAATGAAGATGTATTCATGATGGGCAAAGAGGTCCTTAAACTACTTTTTTTTTTTTCCTGAAGTCTAACTGGTTTACTTTGTGCTCATCTAGTGCAAAGAATAGTGATTAATACAGGTTTTTTTCTCTCCTTATGTGGGCACATTTGGTTCAATGTAGGTAGGCAAATTTGCATCACTGCAACCATGGATACTATTAAGAGCAGGCACGTGGGCTGTGCTTACAGTAATGATTTTATTTAAGTAACAGCTTTAAATGAGTACATGACACTTAAAATATACAGAATATTAAAAAAATAATTATTTTTTTCCAGAACAGCAGTTTTTGAGCAGTCATCCTTAGCTTGGTTGTTCAGTAGTATACTTTTAAGTAAAATGGTTGAATTTAAACAAATGATTTAAAACTTCCTTGAATAATATTTCTAGTAAGACAGCAGTGGGAAATGGTGATTGTTTTGCACCGTTTTTATTTCAAAACACTGAGAAGTGTACTGCTTTTGGGCAATACCAGAGCAGTCTCTGTCTGGTTCAGTGCCTTGTTTCTGACAGTAGCTGAGACACCGTATCTTGGTACGGGAGCAGTATATGTATGAGATTCCCTTGTGCTTACTTTTAGTACCTCTTTCTACCCCCTAGTTTGAACATCTTTCTTCCTGCAGGTACACTGCAACAAAGGGGTGAGGTTTATTTTCTTTGTAACCTCCTCTTAGATATGAGAAAGCTGCTGCTAGCTCGACCTGAAGCTGCGTCTCTCTGGGTTAAACAAGCCCAGTTCCCTGAGCCTTTTCTCAGTGTGCTCCAACCGCTTGGCTGTCTTGGTGGCTTTTTGGAGTACCTATATTCCAATTATGATCTAGAAAGTGTATGAAAACACTTTGTGACTTCTCCTATGCCAGTCTTAACTTTTTGGAGGTACTGTGGGTAGAAAAATGAAAGACTGATGTTGGAAGGAAATAAGAAGTGACAGAGGCAGGGGTGTGAAAATGGAAACAAATACAATGTAAGCTTTTATGTGTAAACCTGATACAGAAATCACTTGATGGGCCCAAAGGATGCTTTCTTAAAGTGGAGCAACAAATCCTAGAATTTTGTGAATTTAAAATCGTATAGATCAAAACTCAGTTATGTGGGAAATAATTAAACTAAAAACTTAAGAAATACACTGAGTGTTAAATTAGTCCACAACACCTCTTGGAAGTTGGCACATGTGAGTGATGTGTCATGATGGGTTCTGGCAAGGAACTTCATTTTGCCAACATTTCTTGTGTTCACTAAAATACAAATAGCTTTCCAAATATATTTGATTGGATTGCATATAAATCGTACTTATCTGCTGAGCCAATTGAGTAGTGCAAATAAGGCAGCGCTTTGCTTTGATATGCCATCTGGTTAGAGTGCTGAAGGAATGCGTACAGAATCAGTCATCATAAAAACTTTGGGAAGTGAAAAAAAGACACTTATACATTGCAGTAACGTTGGCAGTGTCAGCAGATGGTATGAAATTGCTCCTGTATGTAATCTTGAAGCATAAAGCAGTGCCAAAGAAACAGCTGCCTACTAGGATAGCTGGTAGGTGTCAAAACCAAGGGTGGTTGCCTGCAGACGAAAGGATTGGCTGATCATCGTTTGGAACAGGAGACGAGGTGTGCTGTTAAGAATGAGGAATGCATGCCGTAGGTGGATTTAAAGGTTATCTGACAAAAATGAGGAGGAATACAAGCAGAGAATACTGATTTTGTAGTCATACCAGGCGAAATGACATTCCCACTGCAGGTATTTGTTGTGGTCGTGAACAAGTGCTTTAAAGACTGCTTGAAGTTTTCCTGCTCAGATCAGACTTGCCAGGGATCACACTTCCCCTTGCATAGCAAGTAGAGAAGCCCAGGAGAACATGAGGCAGCACGAGGTCAGTTAAGTCCAGAAGTTATAGCTAAAGCACTTGAGCAACACTATATTTCATTTTCCATGGATGGAACTGAAAGGTGATTTGTGTGAGTTCCAAAGAAGAATGGGTTTGTGCATAATGAGACAATGAAGACCTCAAGAGTGAGGAAGAAGTTGGCACAAAGTGACAGTGGTGGACATGATAAAGTGACCTGATACGTAAAATCTGAAAAGCAGTGTGAAGAAAACACAAGAAAATAGACTAATGTAAGTCATTAGGAAAAAGTTTGTCTTAACAGCATATCAATTACATGGATATAGTAAGCTTCATGCATTTAAATCCTTTTTAAAAGGGATTTTCTTAAAAAATCAATCTGTTAATGTGATGCTCTACCAGCTGCCAACAGTTTGGCCTGGGAAATCCTGGAGTGAGAGGCAATTATTCTGTATTTGGGCAACTTGAATGGCTCTCTTTTATACAGACCTGTCTATCTCACCAAAATGCACAAAGGTATCAATCTGTGCCACGTGCTTCATATACAGGGTATCTTGAGAGACAACCTTTGTTTGCATGCATTTACTACTTCTTCCTAAATGACTCTAGGTATTTAGAATCTATATCTTTTCCAGTAACTTGGGGTTTAACAACAACTGCGTAGCTTTTTAGGCAGGCACATCAATGAAGTTTGTATTTCTTCAAGTGTGAGTCCTTGAAGAAATGGGGTAATTGGACCAATACTTGTTGTGTTTATGGGAAGCTGATGAGCATTACCTGAAGCTCTTGAATCACAGAATCACAGAATCACAGAATCACAGAATTTTCCAGGTTGGAAGAGACCTCAAGGTCATCGAGTCCAACCTCCAACCTAACGCTAACAGCCCACCACTAAACCATATCCCTAAGCTCTACATCTAAGCGTCTTTTGAAGACTTCCAGGGATGGTGACTCCACCACTTCCCTGGGCAGCCTGTTCCAGTGCCTCACAACCCTTTCAGTGAAGAAGTTCTTCCTAACATCTAACCTAAAACTCCCCTGGCTCAACTTAAACCCATTCCCCCTCGTCCTGTCACCAGGCACGTGGGAGAACAGGCCAACCCCCACCTCGCTACAGCCTCCCTTGAGGTACCTAAAAAGAGCGATAAGGTCACCCCTGAGCCTCCTCTTCTCCAGGCTGAACAAGCCCAGCTCCCTCAGCCGCTCCTCATAGGACTTGTTCTCCAGGCCCCTCACCAGCTTCGTCGCCCTTCTCTGCACCCGCTCTAGCACCTCGATGTCCTTCTTGTAGCGAGGGGCCCAAAACTGAACACAGTACTCAAGGTGCGGCCTCACCAGAGCTGAGTACAGGGGGACGATCACCTCCCTAGCCCTGCTGGTCACGCTGTTCCTGATACAAGCCAGGATGCCGTTGGCCTTCTTGGCCACCTGAGCACACTGCTGGCTCATATTCAGCCGACTATCCACCAGCACTCCTCTGTCTGTCCTCAAGTTTGTATTTATTTCCCCTCCCCTTTTAAAAGGAAAAGCTGCTAGTTTATACTACAAATAAGTGGCAAATAAATTATCTGGCTATTGCATCAGTTCTGTGCATGTTTGGTTAGCAACTGATTGAAGAGCAACAAATGGCTGTAAAATAACAGTATTTCCAGCTCTGAGAACATATGGGCTATGAGTATTTATTTCCAGCTCTCCATGACTCTGAGAACATGGTGTGGATTATATTTAGGTTGGAGGAGATGCTGAATGCAGCAGTAAAAAAAGGGAATAACTTTCTGAAATAAATCTTATACCAAAGACCCCTTCAAAGCATTTTCTGAACTCCAGTTGCCCTTCTGGAACTTTGTCAATGTATTTTGGAGGAGCTGGTGATCTCAACGTAATTTTTGAGGTAGAATTAATGGGAGTAGCAGAGTGAAGCATTCATTCCTAATCGTTTCTCTGTGGTCCTTGTTTATTATGGGAGAAGAATTCAACCTGTAGCTTCAGGTGTAACAGTGAACTGATGTGTCAGGTTGCTGCAACTGAGAGTGCTTCCACCCCCCTTTGCTTTAATGCTCACTTAGTAGGAATGCTTTTCTGCTGGCTGGTGAGTTAAAGCAGCTCATGGAAAAGTCAAATAAGCACTAGAGCTGTTAAAAGGTAGCTGCTGGAAAGGAGAGTTTGATTGTTCTGAGCAGTTATGTTGCCTCTGCTGCCTCTGAAAAGGCAGGTAAAACGATAAGGCTTTAACAGCTCAACGCTCTGGGAAGGAGAAGAGAGCAGTGGGGAATCAGGGGAATCAAAATGTTTGGTCTCCTTGTCTGCTGCTCCTGAAGCCGGACCCTCAGAGTGAGCAGCTCTGGCATAGTTTCCTGTTGTAATGAAAACAGTGGGAGAAAACAGTGGGTGAATAAATGTAGGGTTGTTCGTAGTTGGACATATGGTCTCTAGCACGATTCTTTCAGCAGGCGAGGGTTATTTAGGTTTCTTCGTACCAAAAAATAAACCCACAAAAAACACACCCCAACCCCAAACCCAACAGTGTTTCCTGTCTTACTTGCAGTGAGATTTCAGGATGGCTGAACTTGCTGGCTGATTTGTCTCATATGCCACTAGTCAGTTCTGTCTTGCTAGCTGGCACAGCGCATGATGGCTTTTATTTTGCGAATGCATTAAATTGCACCGGGGCTTTTCAAACATAAGGCTTGCTTTTCTTTTCACTGTTTTCTTGATTTGATGCTTAATCATAGCCTGCTATATTGTCAGTGGATATTACTCATACTTTCAGAAGTGGTAATGTGACTTTTTTGGAGCTGGCTCTTTGAGGACGGTGTGCTGCCACATCCTGGGTTGGGAGGTGGGCAGAAATGCTTTAATGAAGTTCTGATACTTAGTGAAAGTGTAACCAAGGGCTGCTGTCTTAAAGGTCAGTGTGGGCAGAAGTCAGCAGCATTCTCTGAACTCATCTGCATGTCCAGCAGGGAGTGAACAGTGCTCAGGGCATTTCAGTGACCGACCCATGGTGGCTCTGAGAGTGCCTCCCTTACCTCCTCTGGATGTCTGTGCTCTAGCAGTGGGTGCACGTGTACCCCCATGACGTGTAATAAACACCGAGGATGTTTTTTCTCCTTCCTTGTTTCCATAAGGCTGATTGTGCCATTGTGGTTTCAGTTTCTCTGAAGCATGCAGCTGAGATGGAGCTCTCTGCTGCAGTGAATTTTCCCTCATCTATGTGATGCGTTCTTTCATATTGTGAAAAACAGGAGGCTAGTTGTTTTTCCCCACCTATAGTTTGGTGCCTTCATTGCCTGGTTAAGTCAACACCCCTGGGGAGTGCTTTGCTCACTTGTTGTGAGCTGTGTTGGGTGTGCAGTGGGAATGTGCAAGTGGGGCAGCTCGAGAGCAGACTCGTGAAGAGCCTACAGAGACTTCTCTGCCTGGGGCTCTGCCAGCCGGTGGGTTGGCCAAACGTGGCAGTGGTTAATCTAGAACTGAACAGGCAGACTGCTCACTCTCCTCCACTTGTGTGTGGTTTCCTTAATCTCTGTTGTAACTGTAAGCTCTCTGAGTTCATTCCAGTGTCGTAATGGTGAATTTAGTCCCTTTTTTAATAATTAATAGATGACTTTTTACCTTTGTACATTTATTGTCTCTTGGAAAATGCACAGTAATCCAGAAGCGTGTTTCACTTACAGTGTGTTTCTGAATCTCCTTGTAAAGCTTTTACCCAAAGGACACCTCTTTTATTCTTCATTTTTTTTAATTTTTCTGTTTATAAAAATCTGATGAAATACAATTATCACGTAACTGAGGCAGAAAATCTATTTTGACTGCATTAGCATGGTTCAGAAAAAAAGAAAGGTGTTTTAATGAACTATACTTTTCCCCCAAAATACCAAACCAATCAATCGCCACCACAAAACAGCCAACCAACCCCATACACACAGCACCTTGCCACTGCTCTCTGTCCTTAGGACTGATAATAGTGTAACTTGTTTAAGAAGCTGAAATTAGGACTAGCTTATTACATGAAGTTTTTTTACTTGCTGCTTTCATCTTCCTTCAGTCTGTGAAAACAGCAAGTGAATACTTGAGCTGGCCGCTGCTTTTTGTTGCGGTGGGAGTTGATGAGACCACGATGCCTGTTAGGCTGAGGGGGAGTGGTGAACTTGGTGACCCATTCATAATCAATGCATCTTAAAAGCTCTTTGTAGGAAACTTCCTGGAGATAATCATCATGTCTTGTCTGGTGAAATATGCATCTATTTCTCCATTTTCTTACTTCCTAATAGGTTGTCTACTGTTTACCATATCCAATGTACCCAGCTAGTGTTACGCAAGCAATTGAAATGCAGGGGAATGGAGAGAAGTTTGTCGTTGGGCTAGAAGTAGCATGGCTCTTATAACTCTTGTCCTGTTTTTAATTGGTTGAGAAATATTTCCTGGAGACATCTGGGCAACTTGAGGAGATTCAAAAGTACTGTTTTACACAGCGTTATGGAATTGCCACTCTGCGTTGGGTACGCACACAGCTGGAAGTACTGCTAAAATGGTGAGGGAAGTGCTCTTAAAAAAAAAAAAAGGAAGAAAGTGGAAGAGCTTGTCTTAACTAGAAAGGGAATGTTTCCAAAATACAAAGATAGCAATAACTTTTCAAACCAAATATTAGTACAGGAACAGTAAGAGTTAAGCCAAAACAAATCAAAGGCACAAATCGAAAGGTTCCTTGCTGCTAAAGTAATTAAAGCCTTTTATAACTATAATGTAGATAACACTAGCTTGTTGTGATGGAGTTGGGTGATTTTTAAGATCTCATTAAGTTGTTTATTAGGAATTTGTTATTCGAGACGTGCAGCAGGAAAAAATTGTCTCAATTCCTGTAATTTTGAAGGCAAATCATCAGATTGGGGTTTGAACCCCAAAATAAAGACGATCTAAAATAAGTGCTATTTGCTGTAGCTTCTTCTAACGTAGCTTTCCTGACACAAGGATTGGAGAAGTATGTATCTGATTATCCTGTTAAACAGGAAAGTTCATTACAAAACAGGATTATTTCCATTTCCTTAGAAGTCACTGGTGATCTTAGAAGCCTTTACTTTTTCTCCCGCTAATTAGTGTTCCATCATATATTCATTCAGAGAATAAAATCAGAATTAAGTGGTGTTGTGGTTTTTTTTTGCATCTTCAGCGTGCTACTATTTATAAACAGTATTTGGAGACATTTTTGTCAGCATGTCATGAATACAATGAATTAAATGAAAAACTTTCAGGCAGAATTAAATCTTGACTCAGTTTTTTACTTTTGCTTTAATTCTGATGCTTGTATAGGATAGGGTGTGAAGTGTATTGTTGTAAAACGAAGACTTTGGAAAAATAAATAGTTTACTGTAGGCTGTCGTGTGTTTTATGTTCTTAAACACTCCTCTTAAGCTGGCAGACAAATCCTTTCAGTGGAAATGGAGAAATGCTGCCCTCTACTGTTTGTAACGCGTTTTTGTCAAGAGAGCAAGCAGGAAAATGCGGATATCCACATTTTAGAAAACTTGGCAAGGCTTTCTCTGCCCTCCCAGATATGAAATATATGAGGAGACACTTTTTGAAAGGTAGTGAAAAGGACAGAACTGCAGTTTTAGATTGCAGAATACAGAGCTATACTTAAGCTTTTGGTTTTGCCAGTCACGATTCTGGAAAATCTTTTCAATACTTTGCCTTTTTAATTTTTTTTTTATTTCCCACTAGGGAAGTGGTCATGGCCCCAAGCCTGTCAGTGTTCAAGAAGCATGCTGGAGTCAAGAGTTGGACTTGATGGCCCTTGTTGGGTCCCTTCAGCTCAGGATATTCTGTGATTCTCTACTCAAAGTTTTGTGCCGTTTCTCCTACATGGGGTTTAAGTTGCAGTTTAGGAGGGACTAGATTTGGGACACTTTGACTTGATTTGGAAATATAGTTTGAAAAGGAAACAATAGGATCATAGACACGAGTCTTCCAGGTTTAGAATAATTCTTGAAAGATTTGGGCACAGAGGGGAGATGGGTGTGTTTTTTGTTTTTTTTTTTTTTTTGTTTTTAAATCTGTTACCTGAGCTAAGGGGTGTCCTTGAATTCCTTCATTGTCTTAGTCTCTTGAGTGGTGGAAATGGCATAAAAACCCAAGTGAAAGGTAGTGAAGTTTGCTTTGTTGTGACCTGACTGTTCTGTGGATTGATTGGATTGTGATGCTGTAGGGAGAGAGCAGGTAAGCGCTCTTTTACTTGCAAAGTGGTTTAATGTGCCTGCAATTCTATCAAAACATCTCTTTGTTAGCTGAACGTGGGATGTGATTTTTCATGGACTGTCTGAAGTCACCTTCGGGTATATGCAACCGCTGATTAATGACTAAAAAGCAATTCCTTTATCAAAAAGGGTAACACAGAATTCTTTGGTTCCTCACAGAAGCTGAGGAGAGTGTAATGTATGGGAAAAATAGAGGATGAGACCCCAGACTTCGTGTAGTATAGGATTCTGCTTCTGAGTATGACTAGTAGTTTGTCTTAAGGAAAAAGTTGTGAGGAAAGGATAAGTGCCCACTTCAGTTGCTGCTCCACTTTAGAAGGCAGCGTCTTAAAGACTTCCTGAGCTAGTGATTCCAGCCGTACATTTTTATTAGACCTTAGTCTACATCTGGTTTGCCGTTTTGTAGTTTCTTTTTGAACGCTTCATGTCCTTGGCAGCAAGTTCTACAGCAGTTTCTTTTGCTTGTGTTTTTAAAACATCTGCTTGATTATTTTGTTGTCTACTAATGCCTGTGTGGTCTTAAATTAGTGAATAATTACTTTGTATTTGCCTTGTCTGCACCGTTCATGTTTTTAAAGATCTTGTATCAAGTTCCCCAGATCAGCTGCTTACTTGAGACGGATGAGGCTCCTCACTTGATAATCTTCATAGATGAAAGCCACTGAGGATCTTTATCCTGTTGTTCACTGTACTTTTCTGATTTTTGTTGCTACTTTTCTTCAGATGAGGTCAGAAGTGTGTGCAGTGTTCAAGATCTGTGAATTCCTCAATTATTCAGAGAAATAATACTGTCTGCTTTCCTAAGTTTTGCTTTTGGAATATTGGTACTCCTGTTCTGAGCTAATAGCTTTCTCCCACTTGGTGGTTTAAAAATACTGTTAAAATACTGTTTTCTAGGCCTTCTAAAGGGAAGGGAGAAAGACCTACATTTGGCATGGTGTCTTACCATGCTGTCACATTCACTCAGGTATTTCAGTCCTAACTTTGTCAGTAATCTCATAGCTAAAGTAGGGCACTATTTTCTGTAGGAAGGCACTGTGTTTTGCTGAAACATCCTAAGAAGGAGAACTCAGTTTTGAAGAGATGCGCAGTTGGTGTTCCAATAGCTGCTGGTGTTTTATAAGGGGGTGTGTGTGTGTGTAATGCCCTAGGTTCGTGCTGAAGCATGGTGGTTTAGAAACATGTTGAATATGCAGGGTTGATAAGCAGGCCTTAGTCTAGGATCAGTATTTTGAAAGTTTTGTTCATAAACTGCAGATTCAGCTCAAACCACAAGTTACTGGAGTAATGACCCCACACCCCAAGCCAGCTGACAGCTGTCGGTCCTCTAGTTCTAGTGGCAAATAAAGGAAGCTGCAGGACCTTAGCACAGAGACCTCTGACCTGGGGGACTGGGCTAGGAGGAGGTTCAGGAAGCTCAACGAGATCTGCCAAGTTCTGCAGCAAGGGTAGAGCAAACCCCTGCGCTGGTGCAGGGAAGCGACTGGGGGAATAGTAGCTGTGCCAAGAGGGTTTTGGTGTTTATGGGGAACAGAAGGCTGAAACAGTGCAGGCCCTAAGTAGTTTAGGGCAGAGCCCAATATGACAGATAATTGAGCATTGACAGAATCCTCTTGGTGCCTAGATTCTCTCCTGCTCGCAGTAAACTGTTTTATAATTAAGACATGGTCTGCTTTCATGATTTTTAGGCAGTGGGACTGGAGGACTGATTTGTTTGTCTCTGGAAACAGCCTCCTCACTGTCTGCAGTGGAGAAAAAACCCTCAACCCATTGTTAGTATTGTGGAAGCACTTCATCTACACTGGCTGTGAGTGGCTCTTAGCCTCTACTCGGATGGCGCTGCATCAAAGCAGTGGAGCAGAAACATATCCAATTGCTGTCTTTTCTCCATGTTGTGTCAGGGAAGCATGAACAGCCGCTGAAATGAAACTGTAGTATGAAACTTCACTGGATAAAAGCATGTATTGTTATTGTATTTTCCTCTCCTGGATTTTCACTTTTTTTTTAAGCCTATGTGCCCTCATTTTTCCAGTGGAGGCACAGATGCTTGATTAATAGTTTGAGAGTCACTCAATAGCAGTGCTGCTTTTCTTAGCTACATCTACATTGCACAGACCATATAAAAGGTAGTCCACAATTGAAAACTGCTGCTCTGAAAGGACCTCGTTCAAAAAGATAGGATTAAATTCATCAGATTCTGAGCAGTCCTTCAATAGCAGAGGGATCTTCATGCATTATCCATTCTAGAATAATCCTTGAGAAGATGTTGTCTCTTTCCACCCTGCACCAGTCCCTCCCCAGTAATTTTTGCATGACAATCACAATCAAACTAGCCTTCTGTCTCAGTCTAATTAAGAAAGACAGGATTAGCTTGGGTCCTGCAGGGAATGATCCACGGTGATAAATTAGATCCTTGTTCTGGTTTGGTCTTGACACTGGGGAGAACAGTCCCAACTAATCACACCCTGTAGGATTCCATCTTTCCCACTGAGCATAGCCTTCAAATTATAACCTCCCTTGCCTAATAATCCTGCATTTAGGGTTGATCCACTTCAAATCCAAAGTGGGTGGAAATTTCACTGGGGTAGGAAAGGGTTGAGGGATATGGGAGTAAAGCTTGTGGGGCTCTCGGAAGGTTTGTTTAATGGGCTTTTATAGCTTATCAGTTTTATCCGTAGAACGAAGTGTCTGTAGCTCATAAGAAATCTTTGAGGGTCAGGTGGAAGTAAACAGGGCTAAGTATGTGTGCTTTTATTTTTGTTTCCTATCTGCAGACAGGAACAACACATCAAAGGCGATTTTTAGAATAAAAGTATGTGATTACTCTAGGTGATGTCAGCCAAGGTTTTGAATGGTGTCCATGTAACTCTGCCAAGATCTCACAGTTCTTCATTGTACAGGACTTTTCAGGTCAGGCTGTGTACTGGGTTGGGCTGGGTTGGCTGATTTACTTCACAGCAGCCATTTGGCGTTTTAGGTTTTTGCGCAAAACAGTGTCGATAACACCAGTGCTGTAGCTGTTGCTGTACAGTGCTTGGGATATGAAGGCCTTCTCTGCTTTAACTCTGCCTCTGCAAGTGGGCTGGGAGTGGGCAAGAGACTGCTAGGGGCACAGCCGGGGCAGCTGACCCAAACTGATGGAGGAGATACTTCATGCCTTTTGGTGGCATGCAGAGCCGTAAGGCTGGGGAGGAGGTCTTCCAGCTGCTAGTTGGAGACCGGCTTACATCAGTCCCATTGCCCTGTTGGTGGGAGGTGGTGACTGCCTTTGCATCATTTCCCTTCCCACTTCACTTATTAAACTGTCTTCATCTCAATCTATCAGTTTTTTGTTTGTTCCTGTTTTTTTGTTTTTTAAAATTCTCTCTTGTCCCTCTAGGTTGGGAGTGAGCAAGCAACTGGGTGGGTGCTTACCTGCCAGCCACCGCCAGCCGTTTCTAAGCTTGTTGAGTATGTTTGAAGTGGTGTAGAACGTCTTGGTTGTAGGCATTTCCTAGCTGAGCTGTATTCTAATCAGAATACAGTCTATTCAAAGAAGTCATTGCTTTTTTTTTTTTTTTTCTCACAAAGATGTTAGTATACACTGAGACACAACAAAATTTCTTTTCAGCACTGACTTTAACAGGAGGTCAGGTAGACTTCCAGCTAATGGGAAGGAAAATGCCATGGTGTCACTGCCTGCTGCATTTCCATACTTTTTATGGGTCAAACTCCAAGTTTGCAAAAGGAACCGTTTATTTTCAGTCCTAGCCTGTTTTGAAGACATTCTCCCCAGTTCTGTAATTTCCAGCAAAGAAAAAATGTTGAATTTTGGATTTCACAGCAGTCATACTAGTCAATTCTGTCATCAAGGGATTTCTTGTGGGGAAACTGAAAATGTGAAGGCATGCTGCAGGAGGGCTAAACTACTTTCAAAATATCAGGAGGAAGGGAAAGATTCCCCTCTAGGCCTTTTAAATTCGGAAACATGAAATTGTAAGAGCTTCACAGCTGCCAAGTCAAGCATGTGTTTGTGCAACTTTTGGCAAGGTGTGCTACCGTTCTGTTATAAGCTGCATAGCTTTTAACTTTTTTTTTTTTCCATTTGACATTCTTAATATCTTGTTATTTGAGTTTTGCTTGTTATGCTTAGGCAGCTTTCCCCTTACCTTTCTCCCTTTGATGGGGCTTTTTTGGTATGTATCCCCTTACTTGCTTCCTACGCTTATGAAGCCTGATTATTTTTGCATATAGAGGACATCATAATGCAGGCACCTCTGGGTTCTTTCTCCAGTATGATGCTGGACTTTTCTCCTCTGATTTGGACTGAAGAGAACTCCAAAAGCGTATGGTGCCCCTAATGATGGTCACTGGGCAAGGAGTGTTCTGGTGTGGTTTTTGGGTTGACTTATCAAGCCTTATGGAGGACCTCCTTGGAGTCATGTCCCAGATCTGTCGTCAGCTGAACAATTTAAGACTTGGAATAAACTGGGAGAAAATCACGAACACCTACTGAGAAGCTTCTATTCATAGGACCTGTTCTGGGCTTAAATGCCACCAAAGGGGCAAGTTCTAACAAGTGGTGTTACTAATCATATTCCTTTCAAAAATAGCATTTTACTTTGAAGTTAATGGGACTGTAGCATTCTTCAAGACTTTGAAACCTTAAGAGACAGCCGTATTTACAGTGGTCTAATTGTCCCAGAAAAGCTTTTTCTATTGTTGATGGAAGTGTGGTGTTAAAACAATGCAAAGGATTCTCTCTTTCTGTGCTGTGATGATTGTGTTGGGCACATATGGGTCAGACTGAGTGGGCGCTGCAAATTTTGTCTATGAGAGCATGAAGCTTCTGAAGGACAGATGCACATCAGCGTTCTGAACCAAAGGTGTGACAGGAGCTGCAGGTTCAAGTCCTGCACACACGTTTACCTCTCAAGCTGGCAAAAAGGTGCTCCTAAGATAGGAGCAGCTGCTACAGTTGGCTTTTACAGGGGGAATTTTCAGGTCACGGTGTTTTCAGTAAATAAACCTGTTTGCCTGAAAGTACTATGCAAATGAATTTTCTGGCAATTCAGGTGCGTGCAGAAACAAGCAGTGTATTTTTGGCTGCTTTCTCAAAATTGGTTTGGACAGCCATCTCCTGTGTCAGGGAGTGACAACAGCCACGCCAGGGAGCCTCATGGATGGATGCTAATGGATGCAGTTTGCACCCGATATCCGTTATGAAACCACTGTTCAAATTTCATGTATCTTACAGAAATTGCTTACGCAATTACTCCTTGAATAAGGCATAGAGTTACAGTCACTACTTCAGAGCTCTCTGTTATTATGAGGTAATCTTCAACCAGTATCCAAGCTTCTTTATGTAGACTTAATTTTGGAGCTCTGTGTACTCTTTCAATACTATATGTGCTAAGACTGAGGCAAGGAGGTTAAAATAGTTCTTAGCGTTAGAAGTAATTTAAATCTAAAACTTTTTTTTTTTTCTTTAAATTGGACTGTGTTCTGGAAGTTTACCAGATCAGGCTTCTGGGGACTTGGGGACCTGGAGTCCCACCAGACTGACAGGTGCCTGCAGTGATACTTGCCAAGTTTCTTCTCTTCCTCATGCTGTTTAAAAACCCCAGGTCTTGCTTCTTATGAGGTTCCTGGTGCCTAGCCTGTGGTACACAAGGATATGGGTAGAACACATGGACTGATGAAACAGGCACCCCCAGTGTGTTTAGCCCCCCAAAAATGGGCAAATGCAGAACAGATGTACTAAGTGCCTGAGAAGCTGGCAGTGCTTTTTGGTGCTGCATAACATTTGTTTCTCTGTATCCAGTGTTCATACTGCTCAGGGAGTCTTGGAAGTGTAACAGCTTTCTTATTTTATGATAATAACAAAATTAGTCTTGCTTACTAATTAAAGATCTTAATGATGTTGGTATTTTTATTGGGCACATGGGAGCTACGCACAAAGATAGGTTATTGCCAAGTAAACATTCAAAAGAAACTTGGAATGAGGGCAATTCCTTTTTATGTAGTGTTTTCATAAGCATGAAAAGTCAGTTTTAGTGATACTGTTTTTGAGCAAATGCCAGTTTTTAAAAAGTTTTGAATTGGTTTCTTTAGATTTTGTGCCTATAAAAGGTCACTTTTGTTCTTGTATATTACCAGGTGGAGCCCTCCTATGTGAAAGAGAACTTCAGGTTTTTGTTTTTCTACGTTCAGTAAATACTGACTTGTTTTTTTCTTGTGTATGGCACCATCAGATAGAAGTCTTGATACTGTACGTTACAATCTCCTAGTTTAAAAATTTTCTATCATCAGCATGGAAACAGAGGGCCCAAACTGAAGGAACTCAAGGTTGTATGGGATAACACAGAACATGGTCTGATACCTGGAGAGGAAGCATTGTGAGATACTTAAGAAGTTAAGGCTATATTATTCTTAGCAGCAGCTTAGTGTGTTAATCAATTGCTTTTTATGTTTTGAAACATTAATCCAACTTTCAGTTGGAAACAGATCAATAGTTAAATGGGTTATGTCTCTGTAGAGCTCAAAAGTAGGTTTCCAAATATTCTGAGGTTTCCGAATATTCTGAGTACAGGTGTTTGCTTATATTTCAGGAAGCTTTATGCTCACAGCTGCATATTTAAAATGCCTTTGAGTACAAATAATTGTTATGAACAAGTGAAAACATTACAGTTAAATCTCAGGATGTAGTTAGCAAGCTATATTTTAACTTGACAAACTTAAATGTTGTATTTTTAAGTTTGTGACAAGATGTGATAAACAAGGTAACTTTTTAGAATAAAGATCAAGACAATTTTGGTGTATAACCAATTTATTTGGTTGTAGCTGTAAAAATATGGTTGAAGGATTCAAACTTTCTGTGGTCTTCATCAACAATGTAGATGTAATTGCTTAAGCTTTCTCTTTCATATCTCACTGATGGAATCCTTTGTAGATGGGTGGACTGTAGCTTCTTATTGATCCTTCTATGCCCATGGCACATTAGAGGTTATATTTTCTGCATCACAAAAAGCTGTCTGTGCAACGTTCAAGAACTGCTTTTGCTCTTTGACTTTGTAATGAAATTGCCATGCATTTGACTGAATTATTTTAGTAAGAAATTGCTATCAATGTGATTAAATGTATGGAGGTAAGATGGATTGTTGAGCTGTAGTGTAGAAAAGGTGGTGTTGTGGTATAAGAATGTTCTTGTGTTCCTTGTGGAGCAGGCAGTGCTTGCCAGTCCTTTCCCCAGGTCCATTTTTTCCTTTTTCATGTGCTGTATTTAAGTTTCTTCACTTGTGCTTTGCCCTTGTTCTTCAGAAAAGAGACTGTGCTGTGATCCCCAACCAGCACAAGGAAATTAGAGGGCTTTTTTACGTTCTTCAGTTACTCTGTTATAGTTTAAGGCTGCCCTTGGATTTAAATGTATGTATAAGAGAAGCTTAACCTAATGTAGATACACACAGAAGGTGTATCTTTGTGTGTATTATTTATTGCCTTTCTGTCTCCAAGGTGTTTAAGGTGAAGCTTCCTTTTGGTCCTGCCATTGTTGCTGCCCGTGCATGCAGAAGATGACCTGTTGTAGGACGCCACGTCTAGGGCTGGCTGGTGAAAAAGTGTAGGTCCTTGGCACACGGGGGAAAGACAACTATGCTTCTTAGTATGGAAAGGCTGTCATCTGTAGTCCCTGCATCTTCTACCAAGAAAGAGGTCCTCATGCAAATGAAGTTTATTTTGAGGTTTACTGTGGGCTGAGTTACACGTTTTTCTCCAGACATCCTGCCTTAGTTTTGGTTTCCTCAATCTGCACATTTATGTAAAGATGACAGTCTCCAGTATAATTCATGAAGTTGCTGTTTTCTGAGCTGCAAGTGTGGATGTTGGTTTTGCACCACATTAAACTTTCTACCTCAAGGGGTGCTTATCAGGTAAACCAAAGGAAGTAAAAAGGAGATGGCAAAAGACTGCTACAGGTGTAAACGTTAGCGAAGTCGCAACCCAAAGAGAAGAGCAGACATTTCTGGGAGTATTAAATACTTGCTTTCATCTTTCAGTACAACTAATGTGTTTTTGTAAGGGTTACCTTATGGTACAATGAAGAGAAATCAGCGTGTTTTTTTGATCCAATTCTGTAATGTGGTCCATAACATATAAATACATTAAAATTCTGCAGGGACCCTCGTACTCTTTTTTTTTTTTTTAAAAAAAAAAAAAAAGTTTGAATCCTTACAGAGTTTGATTCCCCCCTTTCCCAACACAAAAAAAAAAAAAAAAAAGAACCAAACACACTCCAAAAATATATTTTTAAAAATATGCCATCTTAGACTTGTTAACAAACAACAAAGGACAAACAACAAAGGACAAAAATCTTAGGCAACCATGGCCATATTCAGTACAGTTATAAAGAAAAAAGCGCTTTTTCTGTATTTCTTTTTCTCCCAAGTGACCATGTGTACTGTTGCTTGAAATGAATTAATTTACCACTTTACCAACAGTGTCTAATAACCAAATTGATGCCTGGTCCAAATTATTCATGTTTTCCTAGAGACACCTGGGGGAAAAAATTCAGCTTCTGATTTCATTGTGTTGAAGTTGAAGAATATTTGTCTATTTCTGTTGCTGTTTGTGAACTGGTTTTGGTAGACCATTAGGAGTTTTACTCAGCAGTTAATGGTCTTTTAATGTGTTACTTAACCTTGCATTTTTTGTTAGAAAATGAGGATTAAATATCCCATAACCATCCGTTCTGTGGTCTGCTTATATTTCCTTGAAAAAGCTAGTGTAAACCGCAGCTCAGCAAATCCCCTGCTGTTAGCCTTACAACTTCCCGGCGTTATAATTATGCACATGTGATTTTAGAAGGGGCTTTCACTCGCTCATTGGTGCAGTGCGAAAGCACCTTGCAGGAGGTGTTGGGTCTGTCTCGGTCGGGCCGTGTACGAGTCCCTTGCTGCAACATCTTGCCCCTCCCCTAAGCAACCAGCATACACGAGCAGAGTGGCTCTGCTGGAGTTGCTTTTCTTTTCATGGAGGAGACAGCAGACCTTGCACTGCAGCAGGTGGAGCTGCTTTGCTGGATCGAGCCCTGGGTTCTGGCTGCAAGCATCCCGCGATTACTTCGGGCCGCGATACAGTTGCCACTCGGAGCTGACGCTAGCATAATTACGTACAAAGCTGACTGGAAAAAATTAAAAATGGACACGGGATTTTTTTGCTTGTCTTTTTTAAGATCTGGTTTCTAATATGGAGCAAAATATTTCCTGAAGGACTGAAACTATTTGATGTAAAGGCTTATTTTGGAACACTATGGACCTAGAATAAATGTCAAAGACAGGCAGCAAGCAGCGCTTACAGAGGCATTTTTCTGGAATCTCAGTCGTGGATCGATTGAAGTGCACAGGGTCTGAAAAAATGTCTCCTAGCATAAAAAACTTGGATTGTTTTTCTCCGATGCTATGCCACTGTAAAGTAGCATGTACCAACAACACAATCTCTTTAATGTTTGGATGTAAGGTGGGTCTATAAAAGGACTTTCCTGGAAATATGAACTGGGTTTAATAGGCTGTGAATGATTGCCAGGATGTGTTCTGTAACTGTGCCTTAAATTTCCGATTAAATAGCGTGTATTTTGTTCCAGGCATTACTCGATTATCGGAGGGAGCTCTTGGTGATTGTGACAGAAGTAATGAATTATCATGCCTACTCTTTAGAGATCCCTTTGAACAACATTTTGAATTTACTGAATGCCGCATGTAAAATGTCGTCATTCTCCATTAATCAGCATTAATCATCATGTAATCAGTTTATTGCACTTGGCTTTCATTTTCTTCAGCTGTGGAGAATTAAATACATGGGAGACTTGCATGGAGATGCAGGGCTGGAAATGCCTCCTGACATCATATTGATAGAAGCAATTGTTAGTGGCAGGTTTGGGTTTAACGGTGCCCTCAGGCATTTAGTCATTTTAGTCAACTGTTTGGGGTCTAGAGCAATAAAACATACATAATTTGGTAATTCTCAGAATAGTAAGCAATGTAGTCGGGTTGTATGAACTGCTTTTTCCAGAAAAATTAACACAGGAATTGAAGGATGTGATGAGGACTGTAACTGCTGGAAAGCCCCTTTAAAAATAAAGGGTTATGGCTGTGAAGTTACTTGTGAGAGCGAGATTCAGCAATCTGTGTTTCCAAAAGTTATTTTGCATATTCAGTGTTTCCAAGCCAGTGTTCAATGTTCTTAACAAAGGAAAGCTGTACTGCTGTGAATTGGGAGCATTTGTGTATGTGCATGTGTGCATTTATACACAGACATGTATACATGCATGTCTGTGCAGTACATTTATATTTATATATGTGCTGGTATCACAATATGTTGATGTTGGAAAAAAAAAAGTCACTAGGTTGGGAGGGAGGAGTCTGATCTGTTTGTAATGGCTCTTTTGCTAGCGTAAAAGATTTATTGTGGAATTGAAGGCTGAGTGCTTTATTTCCAGTAGGCAAGGATTTGCCTTGTTTTGTAACTACTTGTCTTTCATGTGTCCAAAGCGTTTTGCAGTTGTAAATATGTATGTGTATATTGATGCAGCTGAGAAACTGTTTGCTGTAAAGTCAAGGTTTTTTAATTCTTCGTGGAACTGCACATCCCTTCGTTACAACATCGTAAATTTGGGAGGAAAGCTGTAGGACCAAAATACAATTTGGAATTTCATGGTGCCAGTTGAGCTGCCGATGAGGGATGCTGTTTGCTTTAAGACCAAACTAAAAATATCCAGCGAATATCCAGCATCCACTTGAGGCGTTTTGTGCCGGACTTGAGTGACAGTGGCATTTTCCGCTGTCCTCGCATGCCAGCGGCCCCTTTGGGCTGCCTCGCACCCCGGTGACTTGTCCCCCGGTGACTTGTCCCCTGCTGGCTTAGGGGCAGCCCCCTGGTGCCGCTGCTAAGGGTCTCCACTGTGGGTCCTTGTCCCTGTGCTGATGTCCTGCAGGCTGCTAATTTCTCAAGTGCAGTTGCTTTAGCAGTGCTATGCGTTAAAATATCTGGCTGTTGGGCTTTAACAATACCCAAATAGCGGCCTGCTCAGCCTAGGGGAGAGAAGGCTCCACTCTTCAGGGTGTAAAAATACCGGACGGGAAGTGTAGTGAAGACAGAGCAAGGCTCTTGCCTGTGGTGCCCAGTGCCAGGACAGGAGGCAGTGGGCACAAACTGGACCACAGGGGCTCCTGCTGAACCCTAGGAAGCGTTTCAGTGCTGTGCAGGTGGCTGAGCGGGGTCACAGGCCGCTGGAGAGGCTGGGGGCCTGCTCCCTGCAGGGTCTGCTCCCTGCAGGGCCCGTCTGGGCAAGGGGCTGGGCCCCCTGCTCTGGCTGGACCCAGCGGTGCCTCTGCCATCAGCCAGCCTGTGACTCCCTGCACGTGTGTTACTGTTAATAAATAGAGAGGGAGTGCTCTGTGCTACTGAAATCCCAGCTGGACTGCAGGCATTAGGTTTGACTAACCATGACCTGCTGGTAGTGCAGGGGGTTCTGCACTCAGCGCTTCTCAGTTTATTTATTTGAAGGGAAGTTGCAGCATTGTGCTACACTAAGAATAACATAGCGGTGTCTTCTCAGAAAATACCTTTTGAATGCTTAAAACTGAGTCAATATTTAAAAGAAAATGTGAAACAATAATGCAGCGTAACCTGTTCAGTCTTTTACATGAAGGTCTGAACAGGACTACATGAAGGACTGAACGTTCATCTGACAGAAGTAATTCTATGAAATGGTGTTTTCAGTTTTCCTTTAGTGTTTTTTGACTATAGGAGAATAACAGCATCAGTCTGACTGCTCCCTGTCTGGTCTCTGTGCATTGTGGAACAGGTGAATTTTTCCTCACCAAATATTTCTGGTGTTATGTAAACATGTGCATCTTAAGCTGTCTATTTCAGAGTATCCATGTCATGAAGTGCTGCCTAAATGTATTTACCACTAGCTGTGTATTTTTACATATGACGGAGCACTGTGACCTAATTACCACGTTGCGTGTGTTTTTACTCTAAGTACAACATCAAACTGAAAGGGGAAACTCCAAAAGGCTGCTCCCCTTATGGTTTGTCTTAGCTCTAATTATTAAAACTTACTGCTTTTATCCGAGAATGAAGGAGTTATTACTCAACATTCTGAATGCTTGTTGAAAAAAAAAAAAGCTCTAATATTTCAAATCATTGAGTTTATTATATATGGGGACCTAAATTGAGAATAATACTAAATGTCCTATTCTGTGATCAGTGAAGAAGTCCTGAAGATTCACCACCACTTAACCTGCTTCTCTTACCTCACTGAAGTGGTTTTGCTAGCCACAGGCTTTCAGCTTTTCAGTGTGAATTGCTGCTTACTTTCAATGAGGGCTTCGTTTTGGTTTTTGTAATCTGCCAGTTGTCACAACTGAGAAGGTGACTTCCATTCTGCAGCAGCTGAGCGTACTCCTTGCTTTGTATCCTGTTCCTTCCTCAGTGAGGAAGGCACTTTGTTGGCCTGACTGTTCGCTTCTTATACAGAATACACTAGGATCTTAATTTACTATTTAATTTGGCCTAATTTTATTGTAGCAAGATTATGGGGAATTTGGCTGTATTGCTGTCTTGTTTGCTGTAGCTACTGGAGCTTATTTTCTGCTGACTGGTATCTGAAAGTCAGAGTTGTGAATGTCTGCTTGTTTTTCTGGGGGGAGACGTGAGGATAACTGTAGATATTTAGATTTTCCTGCTCATCTGCTTTTGACATGCTGCATCCTAGTCCTTTTATGCAGGAGTGGGAATGTTGAATGTAGAGCAGCGTTTCCCAACAACCCGAGTTGCTGGCATGGTCTGCCGAAGGGTCCCTTCAGGTTAAGTTTATCATCTGAAGTAGAGCAGTGACTGAATAAGGACAAGTATTTCAGTTTGGCTTGTCATGAGCAAATGGTCTGCAGACACTTTGTTTTATCATGCTATCTGTTCGTGCTGCATCAGAGATGATCTGACTCTGTGAACTTCTATGTATTTCTCAATTTGAACTGGTTATATTGACTTGGAAGCCCTCACTCAGTCCCCTTTTTCAAAATAGTGGTTGGACTTCTACAACAGAAAATAAAACTTTGCCTAAACACAACAATATAAGTCAGGCTGCCTGATTTCCTGGGGTTTGTTTGGAATTTTTATTTGGAGTGTGTAGGGACTTGGGAATGCTGTTACTGTGTGGATAAGGAGTGTGAAAATCTGCAGGAGAAGGGGAGTACAAGAAGGACCAAGTGGCAATCTTCTATTACTAGTTTTTAGGCACCCTGTCACTCTTCCTCTTCTGTTCAAGCTGTTTTAGTGCTGATCTCTTTGTATGTGGGGGTACATAGAGAAGTTGCTGTGCCTTCAATTTTGTTTTTATGTAAGACATCAGTTTGATGTGTGCCTCTAATGTGAATTGGGTTGTGATACACATTCCATCCTGAAGATCAGTGTAGTTTTTGCTGTCTTGCACTTTGTCGTTACCGTATCTGGCAGCTAAGGGTGTTTTTGCATGATTAATTTTCTGTCCACGAGCATGGTGTTCTGTGTGGCCTGAATCTGTAGATTTACAGCCTTACATGCTGTTGTGGATATGGGTCACTGGTTTAAGGCATGTTTAAGGGGTTATTTAGGTTGTTTAATTTTCTGTTGATTATCTTTCAGTAAGATCTTTCAGTAGAGTAACTTAAAAAATATAAAGCCTCACGTTAATTACATCTAGGGTGTATATGGATATGAAGTTGTTTGAAACACCTTCCTTTGAAAAAGCAGAATTTCCTGAAGCTTTTCTGTGCCTTTTCCATGAACAGGTGATCTATACTCTGAAAAATGGTCCTTTTAAAACATTCATAAAAAAACATTCAGTGTTTACCCTGTGTGTTTTTGTGGATCCTTTGGTCCTTTTTCTTTTTTTTCAGCTCTGCTAGGGTAGTGATTTTAAGTAGGGAGGCTGTGGGGATGACCAGTTAGCACGATGAATGATTTCACCGTGGTTATTTTGAAACATCTTCTGGTGCCACAATTACTAGCACGGGTTTATTGAAGTAAATGGATTTTTCAGTAGTTTACACGAGCAGATCACTTAGTTCATAGTACCGAGTGACAGTTCAAAACTCACTAAGGGTGCAGTCTAGTTTGAACAAATCTTGTTAACTGCGTTGCATCAGGAGAAATATTGTGACTCCATTTAGGCACCTGTAAATTTGCAACCCAGTCTCTGGGGCAGTATCTCTGTCACAAGTGTGTTAATATTTAGCTTTTTTTTTTTCCACTGTAAATTACAATCATAACTTAGAGTAGTACAAAAATCTTCCTAAAAATGTAGATAGCTGGCTTGGCTGCTGCCTAGCTGGGTGCTGAGAGACTTCCTAGATGTGTGGCAGAGGTAGGCTGCCTGCGAATTCGGAGCTGCTTTGCCTCATTTGCCATTAGTCCTTCCTTTGATCTGTCTTGCCCATTTCTTGGCTGGTTCTTCTATCGTAGGGTCTCCTTGGTGCCTGGATTGGTGCCTGGATTATTTTAGCTGTAAGCAGAGCAATGGTCTCTGCTAGCCACTGTGAGATTGGCTGCCCCTGCTCTCTCCCTCCCTTTCTCCCCGGTGTGCCAGCACTGCTGCATGTTTCATCTTGTTTTGAGCCGCTTTAGGAAATCAGAAGAGCAGCAAGTTAATATTGCTGGAGAGGGAACAAATGTGCTGCTGGATTAGCCCGCTGAGCATGCTCCTTATGGGGTCAGACACATGCTAGAAGCAAGGAGCAGGGAGATGTAGTTGCAGAGCTGGGGCAGGAGAGCCCCAGTGGGTTCTGCTCCTTTGTGTGGCTGCTGCCCTTTGGATCAGCTGGCTGTGTTGTGAAAATGCACCTCTAGACATGCATGGGGTTTAAATTGCATGGGATTTTGATTCAGGTGTAGCAGCAGAATTAACATGGCATGACTGAAGCAGATGACTGAATTGCTCTGCTCAGGTGATGGCAACTCTTGGGAGAGGGACGGAATGGGCAGTTCTGGATGGTGGCTGTTTGACCATGCCTGAGTGGTTAGATGCTCCCCCTCAGTCAAGAGGCATGGGTGTTTTGGAGGTGATGCTCAAGAGTAAAGCAGTACAAAACGCTTCCACTACCATGGAGAGTCTGTTGTGAGACGGTCTGCTTTACATCCAGGCTGAAGGGCTTTGCTCTGAAGTATTGGCTGCAAAGCATGAGGACAGTTGGGTAACTTTTAGAATAAAAGTGTTGTGGATGTAGCACTTAAAAATGCTATCCTGTAAGTAGTTTGGTTAGTGTATTTTAGAGATTAAATCTGTCTTGGTTTTTTTAGTAGATTCAAGTTGACTTTACTACTATCTGAAAATATTTCCCAGTCTTGAATATCACATTAAAATCCAAATAGCCCTTAGTGTTTAAGTTTTTTTTTTTTTTTTTTGAGAAGCTTATAGCCCTTGTCTATAGAGCCTTACATGAGAGAGTTCTTTACCACAGCAATTTTTCCATTTTTTAATGTAAATTGTAACCATGCGTAATGCTGGATGAGCAGTTAACTCCGCAATCCAGAGAAGAGGTGAATATTGCATGTACCCATGACTTCATTCATACTTTTTAGCGGGGGCTGCAAGTGTGGCTGCAGCACTGGCTGACTGGAACACAGCCCTGGTGGCTAAATAATAGGTTCTGGCTTTTGAAATTGAATGAAAATTAATAAGACTGACTGAGTAATGTCTTGTGTTTCTGTGTGGAGGCTTCTGTATCACAGAAGCTTCATCTGTCTCATTGCAAGCCCACATACTGTAGTCTCATAACAAAGTTAGGAGCAGTGAATTGCTGTGTTGATCCCAAACATAAGAGCTGAAACCTTTCAACTGACAAAAAAAGGCTTTTAGCAGATGTGCTAAATAGGAAGTGAGGAAAAAGTTTTTGAGGCTGATGGCTTTTAAAGACAGGACGTAATGCTGTATTAGAAGTGTAAGGAAAAAAAAAACGCAAAAAAAACTGAAGTTTTTTGGAAGAGTTTGCGGGCATGTTACTGCATGCAGACAAAAAACTAGGTAGCTTTAGAACATTTTGAGCATTTCTTTATAACATTTCAAATGGCTGGAATGTTTTTAGATGGGGGCCAGTTTTTAAACTGCAAGTATTAATTTAAACCTTTTATTTCTAGATTTTATTACCTTGAGGTTTGCAGGTTCAGAAAGTAACTATTTGTCTCTCTGAAGTTTTCTAGATAATGTTTTCATGGTGGGCTAATGGTTTTCTCTAATTGTTTTCTCCAGAAATACCGCTATCAGGATGAAGATACACCTCCGCAAGAGCACAGCTCGCCCCACATCAGCAATGAGGTGACAGGTCCAGAGCTGGTTCATGTATCAGAGAAGAATCTGTCACAGATTGAGAATGTACATGGATTCGTTTCTCATTCTCACATTTCACCAGTAAAGGTATGGTTTTTTTAAGTTACAAGAGTGAACTGTTTTGATATACACTCTCATACTTCTGTGGGGAAAAAAAATCATCAGATACACTTCCTTATATGAAACCGCTCATTTATAAAATTCACTGTATGGACATTCAGGCATTGACTTTGTTCCATACATCATGATTAAAAGCACATGTTGTAAAATGCCCGGATAGCAAATCTCGAGGTAACTTGAGGTCTCAGATGGAGTTGTGACTGGGCGCTATGGTTACAGTTTTCAGCTGCATTCTGTGTTTTCCACAAGGATTGTGCAGAATCAATTCTAAGTTTGTTTTTATTAAATGTTTGATCCAAGGATCTATATGGAAAATCCAGTAAGAAAAGTGAGTGAGATTTTGGGGGGTTGCAGCAGGCAGTTTTATTTACTTATTTGGTAGGAAAATGCAGCTTAATCATTTTCTGAATAGTGTGATGTGTTAGCGTGCCAAACTAAATGATGATTTGATAATGATGAGTATTTGGGGTTTAGAATGATAAGGTAGGCCTATGTTTGGACATTTCTAGCTTGAGTTGCTGGTGTGGTAGCATCCTTTGACTGAAATTAGCAGAGTACTGTAAAAAGCACCAGGCTATTTTAAGAAAAAAGTTGTTCTAAAGTTTAAGTGTTCTGAAATGTAACTATAAGGAAAAATATTGAGAATCAGCTCTCTATTACCTACTTCTAAGGATTCTACAGAAGAACCGGCTGTAATGGGGGTGTGTCTAATAATTGTCTTTAATCTTTTCTAAGATTTTTAAAAATGTAAATAGTGTTATTGGACACATTTTTACATGAAACTCCATATGAAATCCTGTGTGTTTCTGTACTCTTCAGGGAAGCACAAGACAAGCTGTAATTCTTCATGTCCTAATGAGTAACCTTTTTGAAGTGGGCTGTATTAACTTCTGAAGAGCCTCGTAGGAAAGCTTACACAACAAGCCTCTCCTTTTGGGCTTGACTAGGACCTCAATCTTCTGTTGCTTATGAAGGCACACACACAATAACACACTTTGACATGTCTAAGTTCATGAATTTATGGATACCTGAAATGATACATTGCATCTTGTGTGTATTCATTTTATATATCTGCCACTGGGGACTTAAGGTGAACTCTGTTCACAAGCTTTTCCTAATTTATAGCATGCTTAGTCGTGTGTTTCAGAAAGTATAAAGGGGTCAAAAAGGCAAAGGGGCAAACTACATAACTGTACTCGGAGATCAAGTTTTATGTATTTCACAATGCAGATACCTTTGCAAATAATGATTAAAATATATTGTGGTTATATGAGATTGATCTGCTGCTTAGATCTAGATGATCTTTCATTGTACTAGAGACAGTTCAAAGGGCTCTAATTACCGCAGTATCTTTTTCACTGTCCGAGCTGTAGGGAAAGCAAAGTACATAGAGTAGTTGTTGTGTTTGAGTTTTATTTCTATGTTTATTTGACTTGAGTATGTCAGAGAAACCCAAGATTGCTGCTGAATGTGTAGTGCAGCTGGTCTTCTCTTCATGTGTTCCTCAGCTCATGCTGAAGATCTATTTAGCAGCAACAGCTCTGAGCTGAGAGAGTTTGTGAATTTGTTAGGCTGGCTTGCTGCACTGTGGTGTAGGGAGCAGGTATTGGCTGGTATACAAGCTCTTAATTAGCTGTATTCAATGGTGCCTTTGTTTAAAGGAACAAAATGTAACAGAGGGCATTGGGAAGTTTTAGTAAGAAAGATGTGTTCATTATACTAATAACACAGGAAGGCTGTTTTTTTAATTAGACATGCTAAATACTTTTGAAATTCCAAATACAGAGTTGTTTGGAGAACCTATCGGATGTAAACGCTGCTTTGTGGTCATGTGCTGCTTTTTAAGAAATGCTGCAGAGGGCAGTAGAATCAGTTTTTCTGAGGAGTATCTTCTCTTTTTAGCAAGCCCCCTACAGTCTAGAGTAGTAATGCAGAACATAGAAGATGATGAAGAACTGTGCAAGGTTTTAAATTATTTTGTCCTCAAAAGAAGCTTTCATCATCTGTAGGACTTAAAGCAGCTGTTGCAACTTGCTTGAACACATGGATGGTTTTTGGTTACTGAAGGATGCTCTTTTCTGAAAAGTCAAATGTATATCCTAAATGTTCAGAGGATGTGCATGTAATTACTATTTTCAGATGTTTTAAATTAACTGCTATAGTATTTCAACGTGGTTTCTTGTCTAAGAGGGGTGAGCTACGTCAGGTGGTGTAGGATTTTGGATGTTTGCAATTATCATGAACTAATACTATTTGTACTGATTAGAAATTTAAGCATAAGATAGGGCATGTGATGTTTTTGCCTTGTTTAGAGTCAAGCTTTGTCAGTTTATGAGGAATTGTGTACTATGTACCTCAAGCATCAGAGAAGTAAACTTAACGTATGAGATGTGTTATCCTCTGTTCTCTAGGTAACACTGGGTGAAGTGGAACTCTTCACCCTGTAAAATGCTTTTTATGAGTGCTTGGTGATAGAGAGTCATGACCAGCTAAGAAGAATGGTCAAACTTGCTTCACAAGTATTTTGTCCCAGACACTTGAACACTTGCAGGTAGGCAGGCACCTAGTACTAGAGTTTCTTCAGTATGAGCTTTAAAAATTTTTTGTAGGAATTTGGGATCGCAATATGAGGTTACACAAGTTACTCTGAAATAAAATGTGACGAAGCTGATCTGGCTTTGGTATACTGGAAAGCAATATGTTACTAACACGAGTGACCACTAGATGGTGATGCTACAAAAAGATTTTAATTGTAAAGCTGAATTTAGCTTTTCTATCGTACCTTCATTTTTCAATCTAATATTTCCATTAAATAGAAAAATTAAAACTCCAACCAAGCGAAATCTGTGATAAATCTGATATCAAACACTTTTTAAATTGTGGACTGACAATTAGAGTTTTCTATCAAGGAAAAAAGCTGTGAGTGATAAATCATTGTACGATTTTAACATCATGGGTCATGATGCAACATGATGGAATAAATGTCTCAAAATGAAGAATCCTTCATTTAAAGCCATCTGCACATGAAATGAGAAGTATTTTATTTACAGCCCTGTGTTTACAATGTATGTGTAGACAGTTTCAAAAAGTTTCCAATGTAAGTGGTACCCAAAGCTGTGTCACATGCTTTTCAGTCCGGTCCAGTTGACAACACGCACTGTAGTTTTACTCTGTGGGATAAATGTCTTGTGCCCGTTTAGCGTATACCTGTTCTTGACAGGTACAGACGTCTTTGTAAAAGTATTTTCAAGACCTATTGGTATTTGTGCTGAATAGTTTTACGTGGACTCAAACTATGTCTCTGTTAGTGCTACAGTGTATAAGTCTGCTTAAAGTGACTGTGGTATCACAGGAGTGAAATATGGCAAGGTGGTACTTTTCTTAAAAAGGCATCTGGAAGGGCTCGTAGAAATGGTGACTTGGCTTCATTCTGAACTGGGAAAATGAAGGAACTGTTGTAAAGGGCAGGATCCGTGAGTGCCTGGAGAAAGTGCTGATGAGGAAGTGATGAAAGCATTGCAGAGTCTTCTGCTGCACAAAGGTATTAGAGCTTGTGCATGAAGATCATCTTGTTGATGTTGGTTTCTAGTTTTTCTTAGATGCATGTAATGTAATTCCCTGCAAAGGCTTATAGAAAAATTAGGTTGTCGTGGGTTAAGAAAATAAAAACTTAGGGTTTAATTAATTACAAAAAAAAAAAAATTAAAAGGAAACAATAAACCAATGGGAAAGTAAAGGGTCAGAAAGAACATCAGTAATCATGATGGATGGAGGTTACCATAAGTGTGTCAGAAAAACTAGTCTCCTCATTGTATCGTCTTAAAGGAATGAGAGCTCAGGATTAAAATAGACAGATAGAAAAATCATTTCAGTGCTCAGTAACAGTAAAAAAGGCAAATGGAATAGCAGGAATGTCTGGGGAAGCAAATGGGAATAAAATTGCATTATTGTATCACTGTAGAAATCTGCAGCGTTCCTTGAGCACTGCGTGGTTTCTTACATCAGAATGTATATCAAACTAAAGGTGGCTCACAGAAGAAATAAGAGTGGCCAGACAGGGAGCAGCTACCCTACAGTGAAAGATGCATCAATTTGACTCCTCATTTGGGAAGGAGCTGAGCCAGGAGATTAACTAAACTCAAGTCAGTAAGGTTAGGTCAGTGAAAGTATAAATAGCAAGTTATTTCAGAAATGTAAGCTTATTCAGAAATGCAAGTTAGCAGGTTTATATATTAATTATATCTTATGTACTATTTATATATAGAAGGATTAAATTGTAGCCACTAACCCCAGTGATCCCCCAGTCAGGCTGTAACTTTGGAAATCTTTCGGCTGCTGGTAGTCTCTGAATGTTGTGCTGCTAAGATGGGTAGGTTCCTCTCCTGGTCTGTCCTGCCTGCAGCCACTCCCCATCCTCCTCTTTTGTCCCCCTCATCCTCTCGAGTGCTTCCCCAGATGTCTTGAGAGCTTGTGGAACGCCTGTTAAAATAGGCTTCTCTGCTCATTAAGGGAGTGGAAAAGCTCAGTGAAATGATGGGCATTAGGATTTCTTGAACTACAAAGGCATGCTCAAGGTGAGACAACAGTCAAAGTAATTCTACCTTCCTACTTGCCCCAGTGTTTTTTCCTGCTTATATGATTTCCTAAATTCTCCTTCCCTCTGAGCCAGGTAGGCAAGGTTCCCCTGAAGCTGATGGTGCTGTTTCCATTTATTAATTAAAGATAGGTTGACGTGCATTTTGCAAGATTAGCTGACATTTATGATTGTGAGAAAGTGGCAATCTCTTACTGTTACCTAAATGAAGACCCTTAAAACTTTATGCTATCTTCAGCAGGAAGACAGTACCTCTGGAGTTAGGGATGTACGTGGCAGATCAGCAGAAATTATGAAGACCAACTTGAACAGACCTGCAGAAGTACTCATTTTTAGGCTAACTTTATGCTTTGGTGGCTGCTCTTGATGAGGTGCTCTGCAATCATTAATTAAAAATCCTTGCCCAGGTTCTCAACAGGTTGCTACTTTTAAAGTTCCTTTAAGTGAGGACTGTACAAATATGTGCGGAGGTACCAGTTTGTGTCTCCTGTTAAGAAGCAGTTGACCAAATCTGCCTCTTTCAATGTGGATCTGTTCAACAAATTCTTGTCAACAGAGATAAGAAAGAAAAACTGTAACAGATGGAAGGTGGATTAATCCAAACATTGGAACAACCTAGGATATAGTAATCAACATCAAGTTGTCTTAATAACTGGTTGTACTCATTTCCCCTGAGATTTCCCCGGAGAACTCAGTGCAGTTGGGCTCACTTTGAAGAAAGACTAAAGAAACTTGTGTTAAACATAGGATGTTTTTATCAGTCTGGCGTGCCAAAAGGATGGGCAGAAGATTCATGAGCAGTGTGCGGAAGACCAGGCACTTTAATCTGCACAGATTGGTAGGTTATTGGGGTGTAATATGAATGCTTTTTAGTAATCATTGATGTTCATCATTCTGTTGTTGTGGAATAATCTGTAGGTTTGGTACTGAAATATGTATTTTTTTTTTGATTATGTAAATCACAGTTGATCCAAGGCTAACCTTTTGGTCCCATATATTATATTTTTCAGTGTTTTTTTCCCGACCTTGGGAGCTAGTTATATAGTCTCATATTTAACTATTTAAATTTAGTTGTATGCATTCCATTTGTCTCTAATTTTTAATAGTAAGGGAAGCGGTACTGAACATGAGCACCTGCCGCTGGTTTAGGTTCTTCTTGAATATGCTCTCTAAAATGTATCAGTTTATCCAGCTTGTCCTGTTTAACAGTGTGTTAAGAAAACTAACAGAAGACATTTTTCAAATAATTCAATCTTGTTGTTGTTTAAAGAGTAATTGCATATGCAAACAGCAGTTGTATGTCAAACAGCTTTTGTTGCTGTGTATTTCAATTTCAAGGTATGCCTGCTGGTGGAGGTATGTGCAGGAAAGCTTTCTTTGAGATTAAAATACGATATGCCACATTTAACTTGTCCCAGCAAGCTGATAATAAGAAATGGCTCAAGTACAACATTGGAATAACTCGATTCCAAGTATTTGATGCTAATTTTTAAATACATTTAATCACAGTGGTTACTGTATCTTGTTAACTGGCTGCGTAACAAATAATGTTGTTCCGTGTCTGCTAGAAAAGCAGATGCATCTTTCAGTAAGTTTATGAAGCTGTAGAAAGGTACGTGCACTGTGTACTGATTCATAAATCTTAATTATGTTTATCTGTGAGTTCTTAATTCTTGCCTCACGGTAAATAAGGCCTTTGTTTGGCTTTGGGTTTTCTTTGTCCCCATCAGTTCAATGTGCAGAATATGGGGAGGGAATGACAGCAGCTGTCCTCAGGGCTTCTTCGGACACCCTGGTGAGTCTCCTGCCCTGCCCCAACTCCACAGGCCATTTGCTTCAGTTTGAGACCCCGCTTCTGTATTGGGGATTCTTGGATTCTCTCCTCTCTCTGGATACTTACTGAGATTTCTACATGTAGGTGTCTGACTCCACTGAAGTGCGTTTTGTTCACAACAAGCCCTTATTTTACCTCCCTCCTGTCTTTATTTTCTCCTGCACAAGCTAGTTTTCTTCCTGTCCAGACCCCTTTGCGTTATCGTGGTGCTGCATCATTTCCAGAGTTAGGCTACGCCGCCTTCTTTGGGTTGTTGTGGCTGTAACTTGTAAAATCTGGGCTTGTCTCATTACTGTAGTGCAGGCTTTTACGAATAATTGCAGCTATATCTTCTTAGGCATCAGTAAATCCTGCTCAATACCATTAATATCCATAAAGAAGGTACCAGCACAGATTGCTTGGCTTGGGTCACCAGTGTGTTTGCTTAATGTCTGCCTGAAGTCCTTCTCTGGATTTTTGTCCCTCTTGCATCAAAAGGAAAGCCTCATAGTTTTGCTATTGGGGATTTTTTGTTTATACCAGCCTTTCCTGAAGTGCTGATTTCTGAAGCCCCCTTGTCAGCGATGCCCTGGATTTGTCGTGGGGTGAGTGGGAACAGTCTGCAAAGGAAAATGCCTTAAAGTGCAGCCTACCTGTCTCACCTTCAAACTGGCTCATATAATGTAAGAAAAATAAGTGCTTGTCCAGTGTTGTGGTGTTTCCTTTTCAGAGTTATTTATAATACTTGCCTGTGTGGCTGTCCATTTTGAAGCCTGTGGAGACGCAGGTGTACGAATATATTACATGCAGATTTTTTTTGAAAGTTAGACTCTTTCTTGCCTATCAGTTTTGATCTATGGACAGCTGTGCTTTCCTAGCAATCACAGTTAAACGAAGTTTGTCATACAGGGGTCAAAATAAGGCACAAGGCGTTCCTTTCTGACTTGACTTGCTTATGCCTCTGTGCCTTGGCCTCTGGTCCTGCTCGTGACCAAGCATTTCGCTTGTGGTTGTTCGTTCTGCCCAGCCCCTGCTTCACCGTGTTGTCTGTGTCAGCCCGTCCTGGCGAGCCTTCCCGAGTGCCTCCTCCTTCCCAGCCAACGAAACTCGGGCAGCTCTGGCGGGCAATTTTCCAGACCAGATGTGCAAAAAATGTTTTTTTTCTAGATCTGACCTGCACAGAATACGGCCCGTGAGATACTTAGCTTAATTCAAACCAGTGGCAAGCCTACACCTTTAAAGATGACAAATGGTTGTCATTTGTTTTGCAGGAAGCCAAGCTAGGCCATCGCAGTGGACTTTGTCAGATATTTGTGTACATAAAATTCAATTTTCTCCTTCAACAATAACGAATAGCTTGGGTTCTTTTGTACCAACAAACTTCCAACTGCACAGCCGTATATCGATAGCAATGTACAGTGACGAAATCTTGGCAAGTGTTTAGAAGAACGCATTTTCTGAACATGGAAACGTGTGTGTTAGGGCACAAATTAACAACTATACAGCTTGTTTAAGTTCCAAAGTGTCCTCTGCTGCTTTGCTTTCAGCACTGAAGTTAGGGGTTGGGATGGGAGGGAAATCTATACAGCTTTGCATTCCTACTCTGTTGAAAACAGAAATTTGGAATAAAAATTCCAGAATGTAAGAACTGTGGTTTTCTAAGTTCTTATTTTTTTTGGTGCCTATACCAATGTACATGTTCAGGTAAGGCTACAAGCTTCCCTCAAGTTAGAATTCACACTGTAAAAAGTTTCTAGTTAATTTTCTACTGTGTCTCAGATGTATCTTTACTTGTTACCTACTTTATGAACACAGCTTAAGGACTGTGCCCAAATCAGACCTAGCTTCATATGATTTACAGTGATAAGCCATTGTATGTTATGAATATTAATAAGGTTGGTCTGAAAAATACTGTCAGTATTGTTATTGAAGTGTACTCTAGTAACAAGAAGTAGATTGTGCGTGGATCTTATTACCAATGTCTTGGTAAATACAAATATCTTATTTTTGTTTGCATTGTAACATAAGCTGTTGGTGAAAATTTCACATGCAGAAGAGTATATTGCACCCAAAAAAAGTAGATGGAGGGATTTAATAATTTCTGCTAAAATGAGCATTGTGAGTCAGTAGATTTGTAGAACTCTATTGTTGTAGGTTGTATCGGCGTTGTAAGCCCATATAGGGACTTTTCTGCCTTTGTTAATCATATTGAGGATTTTCTTTTTAAGAAAATGTTTTCCCTGGTGTATGGTTTTGACCACCAGAGCATTTTGTATAGAAAATAGGACAGGCAGTTTTGATAATTTTGTATTGAATTTCCGGAGGCAAGCTGTACTGAAAGCCTCAGTACGTAACTGATTTCCTAAAGCAGTCTCATGCATTTGAGCTGGAGGATTAAAAAAAAAAAAAAAAAATTGAATAGTGAATAATTCAGTAAGATAACTTGAATTCCAGATAACCTTTTAGTTGTTTACTGTGCAACTTCTCCTTTTTTGTGAAGAGAATAAAGAAAATGTACTCCTATAGCACTAGTAGTCTTGTGATTTTTATTGGAAATCAAACTAATTTTATGGAAAATTCATTAGTGCACAATAAGCATCTTCCAGATTTTTTTGCCACTTCATATATTTATTTATTGTTTCCATATTATGCCTGGAGTATTTGCAGAATTCTGGAGATAGGTGTTAAAATCCTGACATGTTAGTGATAAAATAAGAGCAACAAAGCGCTGAATTCTAGTGTTTAATGCTTATATCCCTAATCTTGCTGAGTCAAAAACCAAAACACTAACCATTCACTGATACACAGCCTAAAATGACTGTGTGTTCAAAAGGATATGTTTCCTCCAGAGGTATTTTATGTGCTAAAGAGGGAGGATTTTTTTTAAATAAAGCAGGAACCAGCGATTCTTTCCTGGCTATTCATTCTGAACGAGGTCTGGTTTTTGTTCTGAGGAATGCTTTCAGAAGGCTGAAATCAGTGAATAAGTGAAGTTGTGCTGCATTGCTGCATGTTCCCTGTTTAATTCAGTTCATGTTTATAATTTATGCAGGCAGTGAAAAGATGCTATTGGATCTTAATGGAGACAGTGATTGAAACTTGGTGATTTGTGATCCATGCTTTCTCCACCCAGTAGCTGTTACCATGCACCACCATCCTTTTAGCTGTGGATTTCTAACGTTGTACTGTACCTGCCAACCAATTTCTCTTAAATGCCTGTTAGGTGCAGCTGATGTTATTTCTTTAGGAAGAGAAAACAAGCTTTCGATCAAACAATCCTGTGGGTTCTGAAAAAGGAAAAAGAAGGAAAACATTTATTTGCGCTTTTCCTTAAAATTACAATAATGAGCATACTCTCGAGCAATCACAGGTAGAGGAAGGGTGTAGGTGGTAGAAAAGCTTGGAAGAAGAATAGCATCAGCTATGAAGAATTTTGTTTTCCTGGTTTGTAAGCGATGCTGCTGTAATTCTATCTGCATCTTTTTTTTCTGCTCATTCACCACTCAGCAGCTGGTAGGGAAGTAAGACTGCCTGGCAACCACCTGCAGAGCTGCAGAGATGAATTACATTTTCGGAAATAACACACTCCTCTATTCTCGCGCCAATCGAGGCAACACGGGCTCAAGCCATAGCTCCGTAGGCCCAAAGCACAAGCAGTGGGCAAAGAAAGGCTCGACAGATGAGTTACGAAATGAGCCTTCCCGTTGGCAGCAGATAGTTGCATTTTTCACTCGGAGACATGGTTTCATTGACTGCATTTCGGTTGCTGCCAGCTCCACCCAGGTAATATTCCACTTGTTGAAATTATTGTCTGCATGCTTTCTGGTTACTTGCTAGTCAGCAATAGCGATCTATTTATAAATCTGTTTTATGAATGGTGTTTTCTGTCTGCTTTCATTTTTGTATTTCACAGAGCTCTGTATAATTTTTAGCATTAAAGCATGAAAATGGAGACACTTAAATGAGTATTCTAAAAGTTATTTTGCAAGTGGAGAGCCTCCAACAAGTTGAAATACGAGGTATTTTAATGACACAGGGAAAAATGCCGTTTGCATTGTGCTGCCTGTCCCTGGAGGGGAATAATGCAGCTAAGGAATACCAGATCCATAGCCACCGTAAGATGACAGTTCATATAGCAACCACATATTTCCTGATTAAGGAATTGTATTTGAAAGAAGGGATTAAGCGATTTCAAGTCTTAATTAAAATATGTAGCATGACAAATTCTAGTCCGTGTCAGTTCTGTTTTTTTTGGCTGCTAACAATCTATAAGTAAAATTAAGGAATGCCTTCCTTCCATACAGAATATACATTTATTAGTGCAGTCTGTAAGAAAGACACTGTTTTTCAATTTCACTGTAAATGTGCTTTAAGTACTGATTTTTATTGATTATTATTGAGGTAGGAGGAGGCGAGTCAAATCTGAGGTATATAGATTTGGGGAGAGTTCTGAAGAGGGTTAATACTGAGAAAAGTTTAAACTCACTGGTATTAGCAGATGATCATCTCCTATAATGAAACAGTAACTGATGATTAAAATGATAATGAAACAAAGAAAAATAGAAAAAATGCTGAGAACAGCATTCTGAAAAAAAAAGTGAAAATAGGATTAGGTTTATTTTGCTTATTACCAAGCTAAATTCAGCTTTAGCCAAGAATAATTCTTTCCTGATGTAATTTAAGCTAGAATAATACAAAAACTTCTTTAAACATGTCCTTGGACATGTCAATATTAAGTATTTTATCTGTTGATAAACTAACATTTCCTCTTACTGTGATGTTTGCTTATTATCTGTTTTATGCTTGTCAATTCAGAGTTAAACAAGTGTGAGATCTTAGAGGGGATCTTAATTTCTTGCTGCAAATGTTCATGTAGAAGATGGATTCTGTAGTTTCTGTAACGGGTCATTATCCAACTCTGCATTAGGTAGACATAACAGCTCTTGGATACTGTTAGTTTTTTAAAACCAAAATATACAGTATTAGTTTTCTGCATAAATATTGGGGTTGCACCTAACTGTTAATGCTTGAACAAATACTGTTGGAATGCATGAAGCTTCTTCCAGTTTCTGACTAGTCAGGACTAGGAATTTGCTGCAAAATAAAATACTGAATAGCCCCTTCTTGGAGCGTGGGTTGGACCACATAAAAGTCCTGAGATCCCTTCAAATCTAAGCTGAGGATCTGTGAATGTCCCAGTATTCTTTATATTTTTCTGCTGTGAGAAAGATAGCTTACCCCCGTGAAAGCCTGTTTTTTTCCCTAAGTCTGACAGTTCTTAAAGTTATCTACTTTCATGGCCAAAAGAAAGGAAAAAATAAATTTGGAAGTGTTTGTAGAAAAAGCATACAGATATTCTTAAGTAGTGCACTGAAAGGAGAAGAGCCTGTTACTGTTTCTTCCTCTGGAAAGATACTTTACTATCATCCTACCTTTAGCCATCCATTGCAGCTGATCTGACCTAAGGAAAAAAAAAACAGTTTTTGACTGTCCCTTCTATTGCTTGGCTTTCTGGGTGCCATGGCGTGGCATGATGCTGCTTGCTTAGGCCCCTCTATTCCCAGTGCGAAGGCAAGGACTCCTGGAGGTGGGCTTGCACGCTCCTTTCCTTCTCAAGGGCTTGCAGCAGGACGCCTTCTCCCCAGCTGGGTGGTAAAAGGACCCTTGCGAAAGAGACTTGGGGTTTGGGGGGTAAGCATTGTAAGCTCAAGTAAGAGTCTCTCAAATTAAAGAAGTGAGGAAGAAGTTGGTGGCTGATACGGTAACACTGCTTTTTGCTGTAGCTGGTGTTAGGTGTATGCCTAGTTAGCATTAGCTGTATGCCCAAAAGAAATCATGTACACAAATGCATTGTGGCATGGAGGATGAGTCTGCAGTGAAAGGCTTCTGTAAGAAGCCACAGCACCCTGAAGACTGGCAGTTTTCAGATGTTAAAGTTGCCTTCTCTACTAATATCAACCCTTCTGGATGCTACCAGAAGGTTCCAGTAACATCACCCATCTCTCATGGGAAAAATTCCACCCACCCAGCAGTGGAAATAAATGGTGCAAACAAGTTCAACCAAAGACGGCAAAAGCAGCTTTTCTGAACCTCTGCCTGTGGCCTGCCCTAGCTGAGGTCTGCAGAGTGCCTTGCATGGAGCTTGAGGGGGGTTGCATTGATCTGTGGCCTTTGCATTACTGAAGTAATGAGGAGAGTTCAGTGATCAGATGCTGCATTCTGGCCACGGCATGGCTGTATGTCCCTTGGGTTAATGCCCATTCCATTTGCAGTGGTGAACTATCATAACGGTAGCAATGTCCTGCTGCCCTCCTAACTGCACCCATCTCCTCTGCAAATTCCGGGAAGCTGAAATAACATCAGGCATTTGTGGCCCTTGGTTTTTTTCATCTTCCTTCTACGCTCTCTGTGATGAGGAGTTAGTTCTTCAGTTAGAAGAATTAGGGGATTTGGTTAGAAGCTGATCTTTCAATTTTTGGTCACAAGTATATTAATTTCTTTAATAAAAACCCGAGCTCTGAGAAGAGCCTGTTCTTGATGACAAACACCGCTATCTTGCCTCGGAATGCAATTTCACTTTAAATGGTACTTGGCCCGTGCTGTGCTACAAATTCAGAAACTGACTTGTCTGAAACTTGGAGAGCACTAATCTGGTTCTAACTGCAATACAGTCGTGCTATTCTGGGCAAGTAACGTAGTATAATATGCTTCTGGCATTTGATACTGAAAAAGTGTTTAGCTCTTAGAATATGCCATGCTTATTGCTGCTTCTGTTTTTTTAGTCAGTGTTTTAGGAAAGGAAGAAAAAACACAGAAAATCATGTAACTCCATTCATCCATTTCAGTCATACTTTTAGTGTATAAATTCAAAACCTTAACTTGAAATTTCAGAGCTTATCAAACTGCTTCTGCCAGTTGTTTAAGCGCAAACATTTCTTGTTTTGGATCTCTTTCTTGTAAGATCTTGAACCAGTTTTGCCATGTTCAATTATTCCAAGAATATTGCTCAGTAAGTAAAATTGAAATACTGTAAACATAGTTCTGGCATGTATAAAATGTTATATGTAATCAGACAAACAGAGGTGTTGTAAGATGCATTTAAAAGATGATTAAAAATCTCTATCCATAACTCCTTTTTTATTGTACATTTTACAGGTCAGGAACTGCAAAAGTTGATAACTTACAGCCATATTTAACATCCTTTCTATAACTGTTATATTTAAAAATGTATTTAAATATATTTCTATATAAATATCACAAAGCTAAGGGCGAAAAAAGAAGAGAGGGCTTCACATGAAACCTGGAACTTGCAGAAGATACTGCAACTAAAATTTCAGAAGGCTTGATAGCAGTGCAAGTATTAAATATCTTAGGCAAGCATACCTGGATGGGTCTCAGTGGATTATATTATTTGGGAATGGTACTACATTTCAGTATGGATGTGTGGCTCTTTTAGTATCCCCTCAATTTTATGAGTGAAACTGGGACTTGATTGTGGCAGCCATTGTATAACATGAAGCTCTTGACTAGCAGGATGTTTTATTCAATTTGCTATTCGGATTTAAATTGGTGATGTAATAAAGAAGAAAAGAATTACAGGAGTGACTGTAGGGATTTTATATACCTGCACAGAAGAACTATTGTCATCATTACATTTTTTAATGCAGACTTTTCCTGAGCTTAAAATTTAAGCATATACTGCCTGTAAACAGTTTTCGCTAGCCCATGAGAAAGCAGCTTTAAATAGTTTGTTTTGGATGATTTTAACTATGAGAAAGCAATTTCAGAAGTGTAAACATGAGCTCTACTGTACCGTTTCCTTATTCTTAATTTTTTAAGCTATGCGGTATCACGTTTGTAGCAGTATGAATTTACTTTCTGAAAGTATTACTTTCCCTGCCATAAGATGGCATTATAGCAGAGATAAAAATGGTACAAATTCATACTTTAAGGGAGATGTATTAACAGCAAGTAGGCTCTAATCAGTAGTTTGAGAACTAGGCCATTTTTGATTATATATATATTTTAAATGTTGAGTCTAGTTCTTGGAGCCTTGAGTCTTTCAAAATGCAAGCAGCAGCACTTCACAAACTCTAGGACCCCTGCAAGCTTTCTGGAATACGAAAACCCCATACAGTCATGATACATGACAGCACATTAAAAAAAAAAAAAAAAGGCAGGATCTCATTTCACTGGAACAACTGCGTCTTCACACCTTACTTCCTCAACAAAAAGTCTGCAGTAGCCTAAACGTACATCAGTGTTGATCAGGTGGCTTCCACCCTCCATAAAACCACCCTCAGCCAGGTTGGTCAAGTGGAGATGAGAACACCTCTGTGCCAGTCTCAGCATTTACTCCAGCAGCAGCTTATAGTAGGTAATCTTTGTTAAACATGAAGGAGGTACAGAGAATGTATGCGGCTCAGGTGAGTTGTCTTTTTGTATTAGAGCCCAAGCACTTTCTGGAAGGAACACAAGCTACTAGCAAGAGGCAATCACTTGAAGGGGACAGTAAACCAGTCATGGTTTAGGAGATACTGCAGCTTTAGTAGTACATCACAGAGTAGATCCTCCCTCCCCCCTTCCCTTCATGCAAGACTTTTTAGAAAGAATACTAGAATTCTATGATGCTAATTATTTTGACTGGTACAGACATGACTGTTGCTGGTGCTACTTTGGGCAAAATCAGAAACAGCAGATCCTCAGCAGGTGCATCCAGGATTCAGGGAAGACTTGCTAGGAGGTGGGGGTGGTGTTAACAAGAAATCAGGTCTCAGCACTAAATTCAGCCTCTGTATTAAGCGTTCTGAGTTTCCTTGACAGATTGTAAAAAGTTACCCATCTGCTGTGAAGTAGGAACACTCCTATCCATTTCATGAGGAATAAATTTGATGGATTGCTGCCCTAACATGAACATGGCATCTACCAGGGTGGATACGTCCTTGTCAAAGCCTATTGACATCTGATATCGTTGCCTATTTCTGTGAGACCAACATTGTGATTGTAGTGCCCTTTTAGACTTGTACCTGCTACAACTTCATTAGAGCATTTGGTTAGTGCACAAACAGCCCTGGCTGTCATCAGAAGGTTTTCTCTCCTTCTAACTGGATAAATCTGCAAGTGTTCCTGATACATGAAACTACACCATCTCCCCTTGCCTGAAAATTGAAGACACTTTAGAGGCAGCTTTAAAGGAAATATACTTCCTAAAGGTAGGAAAACATCCCTGGGCCCTGTCTGTCACAGAGCCATTGGAATTACAGAGCCTGCTAGGTTGGAAAATACCTTCAAGATCACTAAGCTCAACAATCCAATTCCAACCCAGGCCCTTCTAGGGTTCTGTGACGCAGGGTCAAGGTGTAAGCAATGACAACATCAACTACCAGGTACATCTTAAAACATTATCAGTAGATTAAAGAAGAAAATTGGTCTTAAGAGATGGTAGAATAACATACTTGAAACAAGACTCAAGAGCAAATGTGTGGTAATAAAACTGCTGTATGAACGTCAGTGAGGATAGGGAAGGAACAGAGAAATACGAAGTAATTCCCTGTCATGGACTAGGAGCTCACTTAACATGTTTCAGTACTTTACACGGGGTAGACTCATTTCTGAGAAATAGAAAAACTTCTGACAGATACAGTGATTCTAACGTTAATACAGGAAGATAACTGTGAAGTAAATGCTTTTCAGCATTTACTTTTCAGCAAAAGAAGATTAAGATCGTACCAGCTTCACTGAACCTTTTACAAAGCAGCTGTTAGTGAGCAAGACAAATTCACGGACCTGCTCCGTCCTGGAGCATAGGAGAAAGCAGTGGCCCCACCCTGTGTTCTAGGAAAGGGAAGCAAACTCTTCCAAGGAGACCGCACAGCTAATGGGCACATAAAGATTTCAATTTACCTTGCTGGATCAACACCACAATTTTGACACCGCAATTTCTCTTGTTGACTTACTATAAATTCTAGAAAGGCTGAAGACACAAAGTTTAAACCCAACTCAGAATCTTGGTACACTAAAAGTCTTAGTCGCGTAGAGCAAATTATGTTACCCTATCAGCCCTTAAAGGTGGATGCAGGCCATTCTAGGTCATTCTAAAGAGACAAAGTCATGTTTTCTAAAAATACCTGAGACATTCTGGTTGCATTACCTTCTTCAGACTATAAAAATCATACTGCACATCCTTAATAATAATTGAGAGTGCTCTTGATACCACAGACCAAAATAGAAGAACAGGAAGAAGATGGTGTTCACTGTAGACTTGGTGGTTCTCTCAGACAGTCATTTACTTAATAGTTATATTAACTGAAATGTATACAGCAGCTTTGGCACCCATACAGAAACACTATACCACAGGAGCTTGCTAGAGCTGTTTACTAAACTGACAGCTGTTGAAAGACTGACTGGCCTGTATTTGGCTTTCAAAACACTTCATCAATCAATGTGAGCCTCAACTGAGAGAATGACTAGTACAATATGAGATAAAATAGCAGAGTTATGTGACAGACCTACAGTCCTTCTTTCACAGGCTTCCATGCTCTTGGCTTCATACTGAAAGACACCTAGATGATTTGCTGAAGGTAGGGGCTTCGGTGCCTGCCTTTCCTGAATGTTCAGGGTCTTTGGCACAACATAGCCAGAAAGACCCTGCACTAGTAGAACTCAAAAAGCATGATATTCTGTGTTCCCTTCGTCTTTTATCGCATTTCTGACTCATTCAGGAAAAAGTAATTTTCTTGAGGTGTAATGGAACAGAAATATGAAGAACTTCTGTAAAATCAGCTCTGCATGAGACAGAACAACTAGGAAATCAGAGGTGAAAGTGGCAACCAAAGCCCTCGGCAGCAAGTAGTGCTTCCAGTTAGCCTGTCACCAGTCCATACGATCGCTGCTGTGCTGCGAGGCACGGAACCGGTGAGCACCCGCATGTGCCAACTTCACACTCACACACAGGGGTTTGGGAAGAGAAAAGCACGCCCTCTTTAATTCACCAGTGTGCTCTTTGAATTCTTAAGAAGAAAGGCATTGGCTACAGTGGGGAGCTAACACCAACACAGTCTACGTGACGTTACATGACTCGTGATCTCTATTCCTAAGGTTACAGATTTTAATATGCTCCTAAAACTGCACTTCTCTTCTTGTCAAGAAAACTGCACTCTTAAGTATTCTTGTCTATTGCACACAAAGTTGTTAGAAAGTGTTCACAGAAGGAACCCAAGGTTCCAGAGAGAATCCCTTACAGCCTGAGCTTTATATATGCATATATATTTATAAGATAATAATTAAAAGAAATTGAAGGACTGCAGTTTGATATAAGGCAAGGCCTCCCTTCTATGTCTATTTTTATATATTTTTTAAATTAGTTTGCCACCAGCTAAAGGACTTCTGGCCTTGTTTTCCAGTTTGGTGTTCCGCAGGGTGTCTCTGTGCTGCCTATTGCTGTTCCACGTGACTCCAGTTGTTATTGAATTTCGTCTCGCTGCACGTAACCCACTTCTGTAATGCATCAGGCTTGCTCTACAGCTTGTCTCTGTTGTCTGTTTGTTCCTATTCCACCCTTTGTCTAAGTGCGCATTAGGACGTAGTTGAGCTGACACCTTCTCCAGACAGATAACAGGCATTTGAGACTCATTTTGTCTCTTTTGTAAGCTGATTTGGGCATTTATGAATTTTCTGTCTTCTGCTCCATTAAAATGCTTTCGGTGCATAGTCCCTTGCAGCCGTCTCTTCTGTGAAATGATTCAAGAAGAGCAGACCACCTTACCTGTAATTTTAATAACGTTAGAGAGAATCAGGACAAAACAGATTTAAATTTTATTTTGACTCTGGCAAAACAGGAATTATTGATTTTTTTTCCCTCCATGTTCTTGTAGTCACTTTTAGAATGTCCCCCTTTTTAGTTACCATTAGTTTTCAAGCACTTTGTGGAAGTTCACATTGTTGATATTGGAGACTAGTATCTACAAACTCATGTCAGTCTCCTGGTACGACTTCAGATATCTTGTCTAAGAGGCAGGTACAGTACAGCACTTTTTGGACTCTGGAATTTTCATTTTCTTCCCACTTCTTTATGAGGCGTTTACTTGAACTGACCAGACTGCAGGAACGTGTGGTGGGAGTCTTCTCGCCTCTCCACCCGTCTTCTGTTTGTCCGTCCTGCCCCACAGGGCGTATATCTATTTATTTACATTTTTCACTGACTGATGAATGTTGAACTTAATTGAGCAACCTGCATCATGAACCTCTCAGATAATAGCGTTTGGTTTCTGTAATGTAGTATGGAGCAGGGTAAAAGTTGTTTCATAGTAAATCTAATTTAGTGAGCAAACAGTAGTTACTCTTAGTTAACTGTATCTGAATGCACAGTGAGATATATCGGGTGAGAAGGGACTTGGTTTTCCCTTTGGAGGAGGAGGGAGAGGGAGCTCTGGATTCTGGCTACAATGTGCAGTCTGCAATCTGAAATCGCGGTGCGAAAAGGGATCCTGATAAATTGGGAAAGGGTGTTCAGAAAAGGGGTTGTAACTGTAGATTGTGTTCAGGAAGACCTGCTTTGAAATGAGAAACTTAAGAACCTCTGCTTAGTTCATCCAAAGGAAAATCAGGAGATGACTTGATCACAGACTAAATATAAATACATGGGGATAGATTTCTGTAATTAGAAAGCTTGTTTGTTTAGTAGAAGAAGGCATCTGTATTACCAATCTCGGAACTGAAGCTAGATACATTCAGATAGAAAATCTAATTTTAAAGCAGGATCTTAATGTGATACGCATTTTAAAAGCTTAGTGGGACATGATGTAACTGCCAAATCAGGGTAATAAAGGAGTATTTCCTGTGTAGAAAGAACAATTATGACAAATAAGGTTTGTACTTGAGAATACAAAAATATATCACAATCGCTGATTCGACATCTAATGTAATGACTTCAAATTGCTGTCTGGAAGCTGTAAACTGCCAGGATGCAGTTTATACTTTAAAACTCTTATCCTATCTCCTTACTACTGCTTTTAATTTTTTTCAGCTCCTTCATTTTTCTTACTCTTTTTCAACACCACGAGGGAAATTCTGTACGCAGCTTTTTTTTTTTTTTTTAAAGTCAATACATTAAGAGTCATTATAGAGCAGCACTTAACTAGTTTCATCCTAAATTAACTAGCATGCAAATCAACTGGGAAATATGACTGGTCATACTGCTGATGCCAATAACGCTATCCCAGGTAACTCTTCTCAGGTAACTGTGGAATACCAGAGTAAATAAAGAGTAAAATATTTCTCCAGGTAATAAAACAGCTATAGGGTAGTCCCACACTTGAGCTTGGAGTAGTTCCTATGACTCATTTGCTGTATTAAAAATAAGAAGAACCAGGTGTCAATAGAAGAGAAATTATTTTGGCAAGAAGCACAGGTGGTCAATATGAGATGACATTTACTCAGGATTTCTTAAGGAACTTGTGTTTAATATGGATGAAGGGTCCATTGTGTTGTGTGTGACCTTTTTGCTTAAACTATCTGTATATTCCTAGAGTAGTAGTAGTAATAATAGTAATAAAAAAGGCAATATGATGCCCTTTCAAAAAGGTGCTGAGTTGTGCTCTGAGGCTACAGCAGTGCAGCTCTGATTTCCTTATTGTGCAAACTGGGGGAAATTATTGTTGAGAAGAATTAACAGATAAACATATATTGAGAAGTCAGCTTGTCTTTGTAAAGGGAAACGAGGACTTGCAGATCTTCCAGACTTCTTTGAAAACAGGGAACATGGAGATAAAAGCCTGCATGGGATTATCTGGTCATCAGAGGGTCATTATAATTATACTAATGTCTTTGAAAATGACAGTTCTTGGATCAAAGGCAGTTAAAATTGGTGGAGTTAGGAGATAAAAGGGAAGGATGTTTTGTAGATTTTCAGTTGATTAAAACAGGTCCCTTCGATTGGGACTGGAGTCCCAGAAGGTGATGTCATGAACGATTCGAGTTATGGTATGTGTCTGTGTGGCAGGGGTAGGGAAACTGAGGCAGAGGTGGGGTGATTCGTATTTTTTATTAGGTTAGCTAAACTAGCTGCAGGGGATAGCAGGCAAGTGGATGACGGGGCACAAAAATAACCGATGTCATTCATTGTACAGTAACAAATGAACGGCGTTAGAGGGATAATCTGGCACATGGGCATGGACTGATAGACTCTAAGTTAGCTGCTGCTTGTCCAGTGCATTGGAGATTTCACTGATGGTTCTGAAAATGCCACCTTAGTGTTCTGCAGCTGTGAAAAAGGTAAAATGAAATGTCTTGTGTTTCTGAAGAAGAAACAGATCATAACACAGAACACAATACTGAGCATATTTCTTGTGTATGAAAGCTTGGGAGCTACTAATTTGGTTTAAGCCTCAGTAACCAGCACAAAAAAGCACATTTTGCTTTCTTGTTCTTGGAATTTAAAGAAATTAAATAGTTATCTATTTATAGCATTACCACTTAGTCATTTGTCTTTGCGTATCTATTAGTCCATTTTCTTTTGTTTTCAATGTTAGTTTTTCATGTTTCATTCCTGTTACTTTACCTGCTCATTTTTAATTACAGTGTACTGCTCAAGATTTGTTTTGTCCTTCAACCTGAACAACCATGAACTGAACAAACTGATGAAATAAAATATCACTATTAAAAAAATAAATATATATATATTTCCCATCACATTTTGTCATACTGGAGAATAAAAATCTTGAGATCACACAGTTACAATGTCGTCTGGTGCCATGCTTCCAGCAGCAGCCAGAACACTGGATTAGGGAATGGATCTGAACAGGAAAAAATAGGGATGATGCTTCCTGCCTTTTCCATTTCAGGGATTCCAGGAGCTGGAGATGATCTCTGTGTCTCATAACCCTGAATCCCTGAGCTTTCATGGAATTGTCCAGCCTTCTGAAGCGTGTAAATTTTAAAGTTGCAACACTAGTGTGGCAAGGAGTTGAACTGCAGTAGAGCAGCTGTTCCTTGTTTTGCAGCCTAGCAAGGGGAGGAGAATCTGCTTTCTGGCATTTGTTTGTGTGCATTTTTCCACAAAACAGTTTCAGAAACAGAACGGAGAATTCAGGTATATATGCACGCTTCTCTTGGACTGAAGAGTCAGATTGATCTTTTCCATTCTCTTGACCTTCTTCATTATTATTATTTTTTTTTGTTTCTTCATGAAGGCAGACGGATTCAGTGAGGACTCTTGTAGTAGTCAGAGAAGTGACAACTAGGGCATCATCCTGAGGTGTGCAAACCCTTCCATCTCACGTGTCAAAGTTGGTCTGAAACCTCGAACATGACATGTGGTCAGACCACTGTTATAAAAATGTGGCTAAATACATGCTTCGTTTACTTTCTTGTCTTTCTGAGGATATAAAAATGAATGAAGTATTTTTGAGTGATTATCCTGATACTTGAATTAAATACTTGCGGACCTCAATTCCCTTCTTTTTTCCTGTAAACTGTTTTAGTATCCAAAGATTTTATTGATGAATGAATTCCTTTAGCTTCTCAATGCTTGAGGCCGTGAATCTTTAGTAGAATTGTGTTGATTATTGTTGATGGAATTAGGTAAGAAAAGTCTGCAGTTTCATTTCTTATCATTCCACAGATAGTCTGTAATCTTGAAGGTCTGATGAACCCTCAATCGGAAATTCAGTAGATGGAACCCTTGTCTTCTCAGCAGTATACAGAATTTTTGTAATGAATTTCAAGTATTTGCATCCTGAAGTCTTCTAACATTTTGCTGTATGTTAGGCATTTCAGTGATCTGAACTAGGTGAAAATCAGCAGCTATGACTGTAAACTGGTATTCTGTCAAAATTATAATGAAAAAAATTGAATTCAAGTTGTAATTAAGGGAAAGCTTACTTTGTTTCACATTCTTTAACGTATTCTGAGTAACCTGAGCTATTTCTTGCAATATTTATTGTTACCCATTTTTTTTCAGGTCAGTAGTATAGTCAGTATTTGTCTTATCCAGACTAAAAGATACAACCATGTGCCACACAACACAGTTGGTAGAAGATTTTGGTAAGTGTGATACCAACACACATTGCTGGTTTTATGTGATCCTAGGTGTTCCTGGGCATGGCCAGCACTGGTAGGGGCTGGCAAGTCTTGAGCTTCAAGTCTGACTCCTGCAGAGCCCTGTGGTGGTCACTGCAGTGTGTCTTTCCCAGGTGAGGCTTGGTGCCCAGCCTCTGTGCTGAACCTTATTCTCCAGCTCCTCAGGCTCTGTCCTGGACAAGCAAGGCCACATGGAAACCGCAGGGAACTATTTAAGTGACTTCTGCCCTTGGTTTGGATACAAGAGGATATACTTAGATAGCTCCATTTTAATTTAGGTTGTCTGACGCTGTCTGGTTTCAGTTAATGAGATGTATGAGCTGATTTTCTGTGGAATGTGAGAGAATCTGGAATGACTGGCTCAGGTTTCCTGCCCTGCTCCAGAGGTTAAGCAGCTTCTGCGCAAGCTGTCTGTGAAGGCCCACAGTGGTGTTTGTCCAGCATTACATCTAAATCGATCAAACCTGAGCTGGCTGCCTTAGTGTTCCTGTGGTGCAATTAACCTGAGATCTAGATAAAATGCCTATGGGTAATTATGGACCAAAAGTCAGTCCATCTGTAGGCCTTGTCTTCAAAATTTTATTCTTTTTAGTCAACGTTGTATAATTATAATTACATATAAGCACATTTTCCATTGTGAGATTGGAAAAATGTGTTTTGTAAATTATACTGAGAAGTGCCAAAATCTTGTAGAAATTTTAGCAAACAGCATTGTGAAGGGAAAAAAAAACAGCCTTTTTATTTACTTGTGGAGTTTGCACAAGTAATGCCAGGCATTACAGCTGTTGTAACTTTTATAGTATCTTAATTTGCTGCAGACCATTGAGTGTTTGACACTACAGAAAGGGTGCCTGTTCTGCTGAAATGTTGCAGGCTCTTATGAGTCATTCTAGAGGCTGGCTGTGTTGTGTAATGGTGCTTGTTGTCAGATATTATAACTGCGTGTTGTCATGGTAGCAAGTGAGAGGCAGCTCCCAGTGTTTCCATGGTGGAAGAAAGAATAAAATCAGATGTGGTACCTAGCTTGGAATTGCATGGTAAAGATCTCAGCCGTAGCTTGGAGCAATGAAAAGGCAGAGAGAGCACCAGGAGAGCAGCACAAAGCTGTTGGATCTGTAGTGAAAGTCGTGGTCTGCGTCTGGGAAGGATTCAGCATGTGTAAAATAAAACGCTCATGTCACTTGTGTATGAAGCTTTCTGTAAATGAAATAAGAAGTGGCTTTAGTATAAAAACACTTAGTGTAAATCAAGTAATTAATTGTCTAAAATTTTCTGACACTAACTTCCTGAAGGAGCTATTAGTAGTTATGGATGGCTTTTGTAGTGATATTTTTTTGCTGTTTCTTAATATGAAACAAATGACTTTCTGCTCCTGCTCAGTGTTTGAGGGAAAACATTTATTTTTATAAAGATTTTTTTTTTCAACTAATAGATTTCTCACAAAATAACACAATTATTAATAAGGTAAAAAATATCTGTCTTAAAACAGAAAACCAAACTTGGGTTTACCGACTTCCTTCAGATCACTTCATTACTGCATGGTTTAAGGCTGTACCTTCAGGGGCTACGAGGTGCAAGTGAATCTGAAATATTTCTGATTCCAAAGAAAAGGATCATGCTGTATTTAAGATGAAGCTCACATGCATTATTTTCATATATTATGAACAATAATTCTCAGATTTATTTAATTTCAAAAAAAATCAAAATGCAAAGCATTTAGGGTAAGAGCAGTATGATGGTTATGATAGTTGTTAACTGCTGTATTCTTAGTATTTAGCCAAGTCATTTCTGAGTATCAGAGCTAGATATAGGTCAGCCTTTTCTATTTGAATGAATTATAAAGAACAAAATAAGCATGCTGTCTAAGAGGATTTAATTATTCCCTGAATAATTCAGGAAGAATTGGAAATTATGTGCTCTGAGAGTACATAAGAAGTGTCATATCCATTAAAGTAGATAAGCAGTATCCAACATTTATTAATTTTTTTGATTTGAAAGTGTTCTCAGGAATGAACACAATCACACATAAGTTTCCTCCTGCAGAATGCCCTTTTTATTGGGAATTTCAAAACCTGAAAATATGAATGTCTTAGAGCTGATATTATTTTTCCTTAATGAAGTCTAAGAGCAATTTTTTTATTTTCCTGGTTTCTTTCTGATGCTGAAATGCTGGCTGGACTTCTTTGTGGGGTCTGCAGCATGATAATGAAAACTACTCTTCTTAAGGCTGATGTTATTTAAATGGTGCTTTCTAGGCTTTGCTTTACATTGTAAATGAAATACATTAAATTCATTCTCAATAGCACTTATGAACCTAAATGAAGAGCCTGTAATTCTGTTTTGAACTTAAGCACTAGGTTGCTGGGTGAATGTAGATGATGAACCTGCTGTATAGGGTTGGGTGCTAGCCACTGGTTTGGTATCTGAAAAACCCAAATCAGAACTTGCCTTTACTAAAACCACTGTTAAATTTGCATACATTTTTTGTGTTACAGATTTAGAATATGACTGACTTCAGGTCATTACAGCAGTCCTTTAGAAAATTTGCAGGACAAATTAGTTTGAGCTGTGTAAATCTGTCTGAATACAGACTTAGAGTGGACACTGGCCTCCTCCCTTGGGTGAAATGTTGTCCACGAGGGAATTAAGTCTGAAAGGGTCCGGACTGCTCTTAGATCCTGACAGGGACAGGAGAGGGGGTTTGTTGACTGCTGAAACTTCGAGACTAACTTGCATGCAGTTCTTAGCACTGGAAAGTTTTACCCATCAAAGAACCGGACAGCATGTGAGAGTTGGTGGTAGCCCTGTAGTTTGTATTGTCTCGTCAGTCCCATAGACTAAGCTCTACTTTTGCTATATAGTTCTGGAGCTTCATCCTACAAGCTGCTGGACAGTCTGCTCCTATACTATTGCTTATAGATGTAGTCTTGGAGAAACAGATCCAGGAAAAATAGATCTGTACATTTATTGTTAACCAAGTAGCATCAGTGGCAACGTGGCACTGAAGCCATGGCCAGGCCACAGGATGGCACTGATGTCAGCAGGAAGACGGCACAGATGGGGCATCGGCGTTAATGCTAGCTGTGTCCTCAAACTTACGTGTGCTGGGCAGCTTACAGCTAATATGGATTGTAAATGAGGATGGTTGGCATCTGTGCTTCATTCTTACCACCACCTCGAGACCCCACCAAACAGCCTACATATCCCAGAAGGTACACTCATCTGAGTACTGACTTTGTGATTTTGACAAAGATAGATGTGAAGGTCAGAAAACAGGCAGCTGCACCAGCAAAATGTCCTATGACATTCCAGGACATGGTTCACAGAAGAGATATAAAACTGTAATACTGGACTTTAAACTGTGTATCTCTGGAAATAAAATATGGCACTTCTTTTCAGTCCAGTCACTGCGTATTGAATGAACATTTTCTTCCACCACTTTTTAAGTTATGTTCACTTCAGTAGATACTCTATTTCCTACTTTCACGACCGATAAAAACCCAAGCCTACGTTCCTAACACTTCAGCATGTTTTAACACAGGTTGCTGTTTGTGTGGTATCTGCTGAAAGGCAGTGGGAGGGGTGACGTACACACTTATTTTTGGAATATTCTCTCAGATATTACAATTGCTTTTTGAAGTAACAGAAGTTGGCTCTTGAAGCTTACCTGGCCTTGTAGATGACCTCTGCAGTAGAGGTTGTTAGTCTATTGGTATTACTCTTCTGCTCTTCCAGAGGTGCTGTTGTTATCCAGCTATTGTGTGGGTGTTCAAGAATGTGGGAAGATGGGGATTCTTGAAGAAGAACTACTTGTGATATCTCATAGGCGCTTCAACAGATTGCCACAAAAAAAGGATGCATTGTACATTAAAGGAGAAAGAAGGTATAAAGTGCTCGGTCAAAGTAGTCAATGCAAATCATTTATATACTAATTTAAAAGACTGAAATATGATTAATCTCTCAGTTAGCAATGTGTTGTTCACAGTTTGTAGGTATTACTAAAGCACAACCTGATCCTGAGCCCCCTCTAGTTACATGAAACCACTTAGCACTTGATATTTAGAGTGAAACAGTTCACACTAGCAATTAATATAATCTGTAGAGAATACTTGCAGGCTTTCTGCAGTCAGAAGAGGATCTTGTCAAACCTGCACTGCTCAAGTTACATAACTGGTTTTCTTTCTATGGATTATCCATATGGCCCTCTGCTCCACCAGAGATTTTTTCTACTGGTACAACTGCAAGGCAGGCTTTGCATCACATCACAGATGTGAATGTTATTTGCAGAATGATCTCGGTGACACTCAAATGTCTGATTCTTCTTGCCTTCGCTACTTTTTCTTTCTACTTGATTTTTTCCTTTGCTATATGTTTTCTTTGTGTTTCCATCAAGATTGTTCTATATAAGCCTCATTCCATCATTGCCTATTTATTATAAAATCCTTTCTTCTTCCTCCCATGTTTTTTTTGACCAAGAAGCTATTATATTCACTTCTCCTACCCATATAACACTAAATGTCAGTGCTCCCTACTGTTTTTTCCACTGGAGATTGCCCTGGCTCACTGATCAGCCCTGGATGAACTAGGTATTCTTCCCGTACCTCCTGTTCGTTGGCTGTGTTTCAGTGCTTGGAGTACAAGTGCCTTCAAGTTTTTTGTTTTAATTGTTGATATTGTATTGCTATCATCTTAGGGACAAAAGCATGTGGACTTCCAGAAACAACCTTGTACTATTACCAGTAACCTGCTACATCATCTCTGTTTTTTTGCCACTGAAGTCAGCATGTCTGTAAGCACATGAGATGTGAATTCCTTTCTCTCTTTTTTTCCCTTGTGTTTCCCCCCTTCTTGTCTGGAGGAGAGCATATGAAGTCAGACAAGAAAGGTTTCCAAGAATCTGGTATCCAGCCTCTCTTCCCATTGCCATCACTTTCTCGCTAAGTGCATTTCAAAGCTGGTTTTTGTTTCCGTCAAGAAGCTAGTTAGTGTGTGGGTTTTCTGCAAAGCTGATAGCTCGGAGTTGCTCAGTATTAACGTGTGGAACTTTCTCCAAGGAGAAGAAAGTTAAATGTGATGTACTGGGTATGAGCTGTTAACCTATACGCACACTCACAACACGCTGATCTTCCTCTCTGCCATTTCTCTTCAGTAACAAAATGTAGAGACTCTTGGTCTGTCTGGAACAGAAGTACCTGAGTGCACCTGCCCGTTTGTATCAGTGGGACACGCTGATCTCTCCCTGAGGCTGCGAAGGCAGAAGACATACCTGCCGTGTGCAAGCCCAAGTCTGTGAATGTTGTATGACCAACATGTTTTCAGCTTCCTGTCACTGGCTAGAAACCTTTCTGTCTCTGCATGCCTGAATATTGCATTAATGATATGTTATGCAGCTCTTGATTATATCCATTCTGGGTAGAAGATGAGACATGGCAGCTCTTCATGATTAGAGGAGCATCTGTCAGTTCCTATTTATCTCTTAATATCCACTCTATAAATAACTGTAAAGGTTTGTACTTACGTCTGTATTTCTAGTTTTTCATTCTGTGTGCAAAAATTTTGCTGACTCAGTGTTTTAGTCAGATTTACTATAGGAAGGTGCACGATGGAAGGGAAAATAACAATGTTTAATGCTCTTAACTGATAAAATCTCTTCATCATGTTAAAGGACTGTAGAGCTGACTTAATCAAGCTCTGTTTGCTGTGGGTTGGTATCCTTCATTCTTATCATGGCCAGTGCCAGATATTCAGATTCATGACATGTTCCTAGACCAGACCCATAGGCAGGAGACAGATGGTGTGCGCTGTGCAGGTCCAGAGCTGTGCAAATGTGGCTCGTGTCTGCTGGCGAGAAGGATGCATGACCGCTGACTTCAGACCATGCCTTCCTTCAGGGAGGCCAGTCACATAGCTGTCCCTGCTAGATGGCCGTTTCTGTGTAGACTCTGGGAACTTAATGTTTGACCCTTATCTCTTTTTAGAAAGATTAATTTAAAAATGGCTGGTAAAATTCAATATTCAACAGTGTGATTGCGTCAAGCTAGCTCCTCTTTGCATTTTTTTTTCTTCAGGGGCTTTGAGTTGCTTTGAAGGGTTTTGTTTTGAAAATAAGGGTAAAAATGTAATATAGAGATCATGCATCTGTGGCCTTAAAAACCTGAATAAACAATAAAGTAATAAGGAGTATTGGTTCTTTTAAATAATTGTCTTATGCTTTTTATTTTTTATTTTTAAATTTAAACAACATAAAAATTGTGGTCTTGCTGTGCTGATGTATTTCACAGAAATGCAACTCCTGAAATTATCAGCACGAAGTAATTCAACCTCCATAAAGTGTTCCAGAAAGTAGGGGAATAGGCAGCTTAAAATACTTTCTAGTTGTAAATCTCGGAGAGATTTGAGATTGTAAAAATACAGCGAGCTTTAGGGGTAGTTAGGACCTTATGTGCAAGAGAAAATAGATATAACCTTTCATATCTTCGTTTTAATAAAGCCAGATGAGTTTTGCCATCTATTCAATAACTTGTGCATTGCATTGATTATCTGTGCCTAGCAAATTGACAGTTGTGGGGTGGTTCAATGATGCTCTTTAAATAGCTTGAGAGTACCCAATGTGTGGCACTAGCTAAAACAGTGTCTAGTGTTTTTTTTCCGATGACCATAATCCAGAAAACAGTATTTTGAACATTTGCAGGAAGCGATATTTTGGTTTATTTTCTCCCAGAAAGGACTGTGTGTGTTGCTAGTTTCATGACTACTTACTGTCACGACTACAAGTACCGTGGTGCTGCAGATGACTGTGGGATGAGAACGCTCAAGCGAACTGATTTAACCAGGAGCTCCAGAATGGAAATGCATCCAAACCTTAACGTGCAGCCAAAGCAGTCTTTCCAGCATCAGCAGCAGGCTCTGAACATTCATAAATCTTTTAGTTCATCCACGCTGCCAGCCTCTTCTAAACATAGAGGAAAATTTACTAACCTGCGTGACAGTGTAAAAAAGAGTCCTACAAAAAGCACGGCAAAAGTTAAAGCTGCCAGTGGTTGGGTGTCTGATGGCTCGTGCTCTAATTGTTCCTTAGAAAAGGTACGTACTGCACTAGGCATTTATAGACGTGTGTTTTTTATAAGTTTTGATGCTCTTGTAGAATGAGATAAGGTGGATACGATGCAATCAGTAGATAATATGCCATACTTCTTCCTGTAGTTTTAACCCTGGTGTTTCCAGAGACTTGGTTCGTGTTTTATAGTTAGCAATCAAAGTAGTAATAATAATTGGAGTCTAATAGAAATACCTCTGTACAGTCTTTTCCCATTAAGATGGTTGCACTGTGTGCGATGTGCTTTTTAGATAGTAACTTGAAAAGTGTGGAAGGTCTGGTTTGCTTTGTTGTTGTTCTGCAAGATGTATCTTCTACTACGTGAAAATAGCAGCCTGATGGAATGTGCTGCTTTAGTTATCTGCTTTGAGATGTGCATGGTGCTTTGATTCATTTCAGGTTAGCTGGTTTTTCATCATAGAAGGGGTTACTGTGTATGTTGGTTAAAGATGAGAAAATGGGTGTGACCTTCCTTTTCACAAGGTCTGGATTTCAGTATTAGGTTTGGAGGTACTTACTGCCATAATTTTGGTTAATTGCTGAAAGGCACTATGAAATTAATAAGCATACCATTTGTTAACTGATAATTGTTAGGTTATATGATTAGAAGGTCCATCACATTAGACTTTTATCCAACAAAATAATTCATGTGATTATTCATCTGACAGATTCAGTTAGCGTGGTAGTGTTCAAGTTATGCATTCCTCTATGTAATAGTCTATCATAAACGTGTGCTACAGTTCATATTTATACAATCAATGTTTTAGTTGGCCTGTTGCTTTCTTTGTAGTATAGACAAATATGCCATCTTAATAAACCATCTTATCAACCTAGAATTATCAAATGTACTGAGACAACTTTAAGTTATTTTGAGGAAAAGCTTTTGTTTTTCAGAATACTGTAATGTATCAATCTAACAAATTTCTAAACGTTATAAATGTCTTTTTCTTGAAAGTTCCTGGGAAGCAGAGCATTGGAAGTGATACCGTGGGCTGCTGGAGCTTATTCAGCTGTTCTCACATATACTTGTATCACATAAACATTTTCAGACCGATTATGCGGCATACTAACATAAAATTAGCTTTCTTCTCTTAAGACTTTCCAGGTTGTCTTGCATTGATGGTTAGAATTCATTTGATTTCTTACACTGGCCTTTAGCTCCTCATTAATCAGATGATGTTTTTTGGGGTGCGGCGTTGAGGAGAAGGGCTGGTTCTCCCATTGGCACCTAACTTCCCCCAGCACACCTTAGCTGATTGGTCTTGCTTGGGCTCCAAGGGGATGTAGAAAAATACATTAAAATGTACATAGGGTTATCGAAAAAGCAGATACTGAAGGTTGCTTGGATTCCCTTCCTTCTTGGGTTATAGAGTCTCCTCTCCCTTTCCTTGCACAACTCTTTTCCCATCTGCACCCTTTTTACAGCTTCAGAGCTCGCATTCACCAGTTACATTCTGCTGCTTCATTGCAGGTGAGCTAAGGGGAGTTGTGTTGGGAAGGGGAAGGAAAGGAGGTGAAAACTGTGCTCCTGCTCTGCAAGGGCCTATAAGCGAAGCAGTAGCCTGAAGTGGGAAGAAGGAAGTGTAGGTAAAGGGTAAAGGTGCCTCTGAGTGACACGTGCAGCACGCAGATGGTGGGACACGTGTGTCCCCAGATCTCGGTAGCACGTATGTTCCGGCTGGCTTTATGGTGCCAGCATGTAAGCCACCATCAGCCTTACAGTCTACTTTGCTAACTGAAACACGCCAGATGCTGCTTTTTTCATCTTCAAACTTGAACTGTCTGTTCCACTAATTGCATTTGTAGCACTCTGTTCCTGCTCTAGTTTGAGCTTTCATCATAATGGTGGCGTAGCAAGCATTTCAGATGCAGACGCGCTATTTATCATCTAGTAAAAGGTTGTAAATACTTTCTTATCTCTACTGCCAGTGCTTTATCTTTATTCTTTCAGGAAAGTGTTTCCTTTTTGGTGGTCTTGATTGGTGTTTATTAGTGGCTGAGTTTTCTGAGGGTGAAGAGTATCCTTCATTGCATTACAATTGCAGAAGTTAAATTTCAGGTAGTTCTGCAGGCTGTATCAAAAGTCAGGGTAGAGGAATTGTGTGCAAGGAGAAAGAGGGGTTCTAAGTTAAACCAGCCTATTTTAGGTATAAAACCTCACTAAAGAAATCCTTTGTGAGTCTTGTAATTGAATAATTAACAGCTTTATTCAAACTCTTTAGATAATTTTCCACTTGTGTGAACTGTAAGTCAAGCAGTGAAATTCAAGTAAGTCAGCCCATGTGTTTCAAGACTGAGTTTCCTTTCCTCTCCTCTTGCCTGCCTTCCTTGGGGTAACCACAGGACGTACATCACTGTGCCGTACTCCATAGAACTGTTCGTGTTTAAATGAAGACCATGTTGTCTTCATTTGCGTTGGTGTATCCTTCGAAAAAGGTCGCCACTTTACCTCTTTCTGCAGTGGAGGAGACTCCATAGGAACGCTGTCAGGAAGCTTGGATGAGCAGGGAATGGAGGGCTGTGAAGAGCAGGGGGATACCAAGCCAACAGCACCAAGGAAAAGCACGATGGCCATGCTAACAGCTTACGAGACTGGAACCCTGAAGTCTTAAAGGACTTTGAATGATACCAGTTTTAAAAGAATAATAGTAAGGCTTAGAATTGGAACTGACTGGGAGACTTCTTGAAGTGACTGGGAATGAGAAGCCCAGAGAGACAAGGGAGTTAGGAACTGAGAGAAGGAATGAAGCACGAAAATAAGGCTGCCATTTGGTACAAAGAGAGGTGCGCAGATGCTTGACCTACAAAGAAAACTATTACTGGGTCAACTCTTTTGCTAAGCTAAAAAGGGTAGGGGATTGCGTGGCTGGTATCTGAGAATAACTTCAGCTGTATTTCACCTTCTCTTGTTCCAGGAGCTGCAACTGTAAAGCACGATTTTTCTAACCTGCTAACGGTTAGCTTTGCAGCCCTAGTGTCGGGCTGTATTTTAATAGGTAGGATGTGTACATCTGACCATGTGGTTAATGGGATTTTTGCTCTGTGCACATATGGGAAGCTTCTTGTTTTGGAACACGACAAATCTGAAGGGGAAGCTTAATTTTTGCATGTGTGGGGCTAAGTAATTGCTGAAGCATTTTAATTTGATCTGCCCTCTAAAGGATCAATCATTGATCTCCTGCTGACTGGAGGTTTGCTGCACTGAGCATGCCCCACAGCTTTTGGGAAATGCATATTGTTGTTTCTCTAGAGCAATTTACATTCCCGTATTTTCCCCACTCTTCCCTCCCCCTCCCCTTTTTCCCCTAAACACATGAAAAATTGTGGTGGTGTCCATGTGAGGGTGTTTAAATGACATTAATAATAATGCTCGAAGACATCAACCATCTTGTTCCAACATCTTCCCACATTTTTCACCAGCTGTTAATTTTAGATAGAGCTGAAAAATCTGGAAATACCGTATCTACGTTTAAGAAGGGTTGCTAGTCCTGAGTGGTTTTACTCTTTCGTTTAGTTTATGTTGTTGGTGTAGACTGCTTTGTGTTTTAATAGACTTCAAGCTTCTGAGATGTCTAATACTTTTCTTTTTTTTTTTTTTTTTACTTGTTTATGTTCTGTCTTTTTTTTAACTTGTTTTCAGGATTTAGTAATTTCATTTTGTGGTTATTCTTCAGCATATTTTCACAAGTGTGTCTTGGAACAGCCAAGTTACAAGAACTTTGATTTGTTGTTCAGCTGGTAATCCTGATGGTTGCCAGTAGTCTGACAACTTGTTGACAACCAGTATGTTAACATCTCAGAGTGATTTGAATCAATATTTTGCCTAGAATGCTATTTATAATCTTGTTCCCTTGCAGCTTATGTGTCAGTAGCTTTCCTGTTTATTGTTTTAATTACAATTCCTAAAACCCAAATCCTACTGCGCTGTATATTTGTATGGTAAACCTATATAAAGATCTTTCTATGAAGGGTGGAATGAATCAGTGTTAGGATCTTCCAACCATTTGACTAAAAGATTTTATTTAACTTGAACTTGGTTTAGAAAAATGCAAGGTATTTTTTTTTCCTCCCATGTATTGAAAAAAACCTTTAAGTTGTTCAGTGCTACCAGCTTCAGTCATAGTTTCCCTTCCTTTACAATGTACAATGTCCTTATCCTGTACAATGATGTGCTGTGAAGCCAGCCCACAAAAAGCTGGAGTCTGCCCGCTGAGATGAACAGGCAAGGGTTCTGTTTCACCCCCCCCCTTACTGTCCTGCACTGCCAGGTGAGTAGCTTGGTGTGAAGAAGCAGTGTGGCTGTGTCCTACTTCTTTGGGTAATGTGACATTATCACACTGCTGGGAATGCAGTGCAGCATGGCTGCTCTGTGTTCAGGTTTGGTTAAAGTCTCCAAATCCATCTTCTCTTTCAGAATATTAAAAAAATAAATCTATTCAATTTGAATCTTGTTTGTTTTGGAATGTTTTTGTAGTTTTCATTATTTTTGACGTTTTATTGGTGATTTTTAGCCCACAGAAGCTGTTCCTTCCTCTTCTCCCATTGTCCCTGTGATCCCTGTCCCACCAGTCCCTGCCGAGACCACTGTCATCCCATCCACCATACCACAGGTTTTTATTCTTTTCTGTTGTTTTTGTTGTTAAATTTGTTCAACTCTTACATTTATATCATTTATTTCATTCCTTTTGTTTAAATGTTTGGTACTACCATACAAGTTTGAAACGAAGTGTGAAATAGTTAAATTAGTAATACACAGCTGTTCCATCCTGTGTTTTGTTTGTTTTATAGCATCTTTTAGTCCATTTAAAAGTGCATATGTTTCATGTATATGTATTTTAATAATTTTGTGAAACAACTAAAGAAAGCACCATAAAGGAATGGAAAGAAGGATATTTAGTGTTGGCATGTAATGCTTCGACTGCTTGAATTATTTATTCTGGATAATTATCTCATATACTCAGTGTAAGTCTTTCATCCCTGAGTTCTGTTCTGTTTCTGTTGTTGGTATACTTGGGGCACGCTAGAATACAAGGGGTATGTTTTCAATTTCTTTTCTTAATAATTTGACTCAGAATTAGGTTCACTTCTAGGTTTTTGTCTTTTAGGTCACATAATGTTAACAACAACAACAACAAAAACACACAAACCATGACAAAAGCTGCAGCAAGATGAGAGAAAGCAGTAAACATGAGTTAACATCGCTATCTTGTATATAACTTCGAATGTGTGACTGCAGCACGGCCAGCTAGGGAATAATTTAGGATAGATAGTGGTGACGTTTTTGCAAATTGAAAAGCATTCTGCTTTTATTTGGTTATGGCTTTTATTGTAAGTTTTAGTGCAAAAATACTGAATGATGGAGATGCCTTCTAAAAAGATGTGCCACCAATTTTAATTGTTTGGTGACAGATCCATGTTAACTTTAAAAGGGAATTAAGCAGTCAAGAATAATACAATACTGGGATATTTCTGTAGTCTACACATCAGTTTTCTTTTCTTAAGGTCCACTTTCAAACCGTGTGGCCAAACCTGCAACGGGCGGTAATTTTTTCTCTGTTACACTGTTAAATTTTACATAGTCCAGTAACTTATAGAAAGTTCTTACTCTTTTTTAAAGTCCAGTTTCCAGTGGAAGTGTGTTTACATGAATCTGTCACCCATACTCGTAACAGGCAGACCAGAAATGTGGTTAGTCTGAAATCTATTTCCTAGTTTTTGGAGTGATTATATCCACATCAGTATATGAGGCAGACAGATGAGGGCACCCCGGTGGACTTCTACTGTCAGACTTGATGGATAAAACCTGTTGAGTTTCCAGAAACACTTACTATCAGGGAACTGCTAAATTTAACGTAAAATCATCATAATAATTAGAAAAATGTATTTTTTTAAAAAAATTGAGATAATATTGTAAAATATGTTTTTGGCTGAGAGACTACTCAACAGCCATCACTGTGACAGTGTTGGTGCCTGCCGACGGTGCTGGATTACAAGCAGAACAGTGAGAACTGGGTGATCTGTGCCTCTGTCTTCTGGGAGCATATAAATGCCGGCAGGAGCCAGCTATGTAATTCTGCATCATACACAATTCTAAGCAATTAGAAAACACCATAGGAAGGCATCGGTTTTGGATTTGGCAGATAGTTTTGTGCAACAGATACATTTCTCTATTCTGTTAGTCACTTTGCCCCTTAGGCAAGCCCTTAGTGTGCTTGTAAACAAACTCGTCAAGTGGCTTTTAAATATTTGAACAAGCTCTGGCACAGAGCTTGAAACTGTTAGGTAATTTGGAGAAGTCTTGCATAACAGACTGAAATAGCTGGTCTTCCTTCGAAAAACATTTGCTGTTTTGAGTTAGGTGTTGCCCTGTGTCCAGGCCTACCTTTGGAGTGGCTGCCAGAAATCTGTCCTCCTTCCTGCTTGGAAAAGGTGGTAAATGGCTGCTTCTGGACAGAGAATGGTAGTTTGTTTTCAGCTCAGTCTTTTGTAGGGAACATCCAAGTCACCCCTTGCTTCCTAGCTTTTGGGGTTTTTGAAAAGCATACATTTTTTTCAGAAGTTTGTTGATGTAATGGTAATGAGGCTAAAATGCAGAATATGAAAATGTTAATGTAATTGTCATGTTCTTGTAGGTCTTTAGATGTGTTTAACACTAGGTTTTGTTACAGTCTGTTAAACTGTATTAAAAAAATTGCTCACACATACAGACACATTTACACACACACGTACACATTTATACATACCCAGAGAAAGATGTAAAAAAAAATCTTAAAAAAAATCTTAATTTTGCAGATTATGAATTTTTATACGTATGAAAATCTCCCTACAACTTTAATGATGTCGAAATTTACTTGGTGTTGTGCCACTGAGTTTGTACATCTCATCGGGCTTAGTATATGAACAGTATTTGGGGTCAAGAACATATCTGCACCCATTTTGTTCTTAGAGCAAGCCGGATGCTAGCATTTACACCATTGCCTGTAGTTCTTGGAAGTTCCCTTGTCAGTGAGAAGAGCATCTAGTTATATCTAGGGAAGAATGCAAACGTGTGGCTTCCCCTTTTGTGCCTGCCATTAGTATGAGGCATGAAAAGTATTTTTATTCCCCTCAGCCTCTTCCTGATATATTGGAGGGGGGAAAAAAAAAGAAATCTGTTTCAAAGTGTTTCAGATACATTTTTCTAGTACAAATTTTCTTTCAGCAGAAACGGCATTTTCATAGAAAAATTTTCAGTAACATAAGTAAATAATTGTTTCCTTATTCTAAAGTTCCTGAACAGTAAGCATGTCTTATAATTTTGTATTTCTGTAGCAGTAATGTCCAACTTCTTACAGCCTGTGAATCCATAACACATTTCTCATGGAAGTACATGGAGCTGTGCTGTGAATGAATGTCTGATGTGGATTTCTTTTCACAAGACGGTTTTTGTACATTTTTTTTGGATAAGATAGTTATCTGTAAGCTTGCATTTTTGCAGTTTTTTTAAAAAAAACGACAACAAAAAAGTGAAATGCAAAAACTTTCCGGTAGGAAGAAGTAGGAATCAAAGCCACCAGAACTTTTTTAGATTATTGGCTGGTAAAGCAGTCCTGAATGTCGTATCACAAACACTAGGACAAACATTTTGTCTAATGATAGCATGAATCATATTTTTTTCCACTTGAAAAACAAGATAAAAGACAGAATTTGTATTCGAAACAAATGAGCTCAGGATGTGTTTTTGTGGTGTGAAAGCACTTTCTTCAGGATAGAAACAAGTGTTTCAAAAGAGGTCAATATTTGAGGTTGTTAAGCTGAGGCTACCTTTTGACAGACCTTTGAGAAACCCTGCAATCCAAATGTTGTATAATTACTGTTAGTGTTTTCTTCTACATTGTGTAATATTTTTTTGATTCTTCTTTTAAAGGCAAATCCCCCTCCAGTGCTGGTGAATACAGATTCTTTGGAGACTCCAACATACGTAAGCCTACACTACCTTTCAGTTATAACTTCAGATAATGTTTGTTGTTTAGGTCTGTTGTTACTGATCAAAAAAGCCTGTTTTACCTCTCTTATGATACGTGGTTCTGTCAGGTCTCCTGATGTTTATCTAACTCCTTAGATAGCATTTTTATGAGGAAAAAAAACTACTAATGAAATAAAATAAATTGTAGATTGTACGTGGAAGGTTCTGTCTGAGTACCGCTGTGTGACAATGCAACACAATGCAAAATGCAGTGTTTGGACCCTGAACTTCTGGAACCTCAGAGAACAATCAGTATCTTCAGCTGTGCTGGCAGATGCTTTAATATTTAATGTGCCATTTCCGTTGCACTTCTCATAAAACACTTCCCAACACACTGGCTTTACTTAAGATTTTAGTGCTCTAAATGTTCATAAAAATTGTTGATTTTGTTGGAAACATTAAGGTAATAAGTGTGGTTATATGGAGGCCAAAATTTGTGTTTGGCAGTGTATGATCTGTGCTAAGAGTACCACTGGCAGATGGTCTTCAGAGGCTTTGGAACATATGCAAGTTTAACATAGGTTTCAGATCTGTTTTTTTCCCTGTACCTTCCTCTTACAGTTCCATATGACCCATTTGTTGTTTTCCTGAACAGTGTTAAGGTCTGTACTAGTTACTTTATATTGTGTTTATTCTAGCAAGTAAAGCATAAATTTACTTTTTTCTTGGCTTTACTCAGCAAGCATGAAGAACAGGAACAAATTTTGTTATTGTCAAAACCATTAATAATTTAGAGTCGCTAAAAAGAAGCTGTAATAGATCAAGACAGGCAAAAGCGTGAATTAACAGTTTAAGTGGAAGACAAAAGATTAGTACAGCGATGTAAATGGCTTATTTATGAGTCCTGAGTATGAATAATGCTGACTCAATAAAAGATCACAGTTGAAGTCTGCAGTGCCTGGCTCTTTTATTGATGTGACACAGTTCAGAAAAGAATACCAAAGGTGAGGTGTCCCTGCAGACTCAAGCTAAATCAGAAAGACAAGTGATTAATAAGAATGTATTCACGTTTCAGAAGGCTTCATCTGATAGAATCCCTTGTGGGATGGTAGATAATAGAAACAGAAATAGAAAATAGGCCTAACAGAACAAAATGGCACTCAAAATTACAAGCTATCTGACTTATCAATTTGCAGTGAATATAAAACAAACTCACTCATAGTTATCTGTAGTTGAACCTAGTATGTAAGCATGGGAGGTAAAGGAAAATTCTTCCAGGTTTCCATGTAGGTAACGGAATTTTCAGTGGTATGTAAGGTGAAATCACAACTGTGAGTTAACTGCATCATGAATCTACAAAACTTTAACTGTTAAAGCTTTTTTTCTATTGGAAAACCAAACCAGAACAACAAAACAGAACAGAACAAAGTCAGTGATGAAAAATATTCAAGAATGCAGCTCTTGTTAACTGAATTACAAAGCTGCAGAGGAAGTACACCATCTTAGAACTCAATTTGGGTTGGGAAAAAGACACCAAGAAGCATATTTTTTATTCTTTGTAAAAACAAGCAAGCAGACAAGGAAATAGAAACAAAACTGGGATGGTGACTTATGAAAAGGTTAACCATACCAGCAAAAATAACTCTATTACGACCAAAAGAGTAACCAAATTGTGCTGAACTACTAATGATTCAAAGCAAACTGCTGGGCTTCTGTAATGGCAAAATGACTGTACTTGTGTAGAATGCTGTAGTTTCTTTTATCCAGGGAAAGTCCCTGCAAATTGCGTGTGGCTCCACAGATCCTAGATGGCTTCAAAATTTGCAAAAGTAAAATAGGACTGATTTTATCATTTTGTGTACCTTTGCTCCTTCCTGTTTGTGCTAATGTTCAGTTCACTAGATACAATCAATTCAAAAGTATATAAATAGTAATAAGAGGGGCTGGAGAACGAACCTAAAGTAAAACATAGAAATGGAGATCCTTCTTTACTCCTCTTCATCTAGAATGTATTAAATTTGGGTTAGAGTTAGGTTCATGGAAATAGATTGCTTGCATACATTAAGGTTAGCATTTTGAACAGTAATGAATAGAGAAATTATTAATCATCCTTGTTTATTAAAAAAAAAAAGCCATCTACTGATCAGTCAGTCATCTTGAACCACTTCCCCGGTGCAATGTAATTCTAGATGGCTGGTTCGGTTAGCACATGACATTTTTGTAGATAATAGTTCAGAGACTAAGCTAACTTAAGCCACTGTGATTGAGAAGTTTTACTTCGGTGTTGGTGTAGAAACAGATCTCGTTTCATGTGTTCAGAAGGTCAAGACCTCTTCCCTTTTTAATGGAGAAATATCAGGTGTTTAAAGACACAGTATCGTTTCCATTGAACAAACTATTAAGGATGTATCATTTTTGAGGTACTGAGCAAAGAGGAAGATGATAATCTATTATGTCTGGAACGGATACGGTTTGTGTTGCAGTAAGGGTAGATATAATTAGAGATTAACAAAACTGTAGTGAGGCATACATGAGCCTGGAACTAGAGAGCCTGTGAAAGTTGTGGAAGACAAGGCTTCCCTTTGGATCATGGCTTACTTCCACCATTTGCATTTTTTCACATCTAGCTTCATAAAATATTTCAAATTCTTTTGGTTTTGGTCCTCTTGTAACGTTGGTCGTTAGTATATATGTAATGTGAAAAATGCTAGTAATTTTTTTTTTAAAAAAAAAACAAACACTGCTTTAGGAGGGCTTTATGCATTTCTAGTGAGAAATTGTGCACAGCATCCATCTTTTGATTTTTCTCTGCTCTGGGAGGAACAATTGTTTGAAAATATTGCTGTTCTTTTATGCAATTTCTTCTCTACCCTACAACCCCTGTCTTTTTTCTCACTTCTGACTTGCTCAGGTTGTATGGCCTGAAGAACTTCAAGAGCAGTTCTTTCTCGGAGTCAGCAGTAGGCTTCTGCTGTGCAGTATCCACGTAGAACAGTGTGCTCTTCAAACTCTTTAAACTAATAGGAAAAGTGTCTGATGCACATACAGAGCGGTGTGAAAATCACACTTCTGAGCTCACTGGTATCAGCTGAGATGTCATGGGATGAGCTGCCTGCCTAGCTTAAGTGTGTTGTATCAAGTGTAAAAATCCTCTAAATCTCATTTCTGTTTCTTTTTAGGTCAATGGCACAGATGCAGATTATGAGTATGAAGAAATTACTCTTGAAAGGGTAACATGCTAAAAGTCTTCCTGTACTCTATTTTCAAGTGGGGCTTATAATAGATAAATATGAAAAATTAACCTATTTTGATACAGCTAAATGGCAATTTGAAACTGTCCTTACTGTTTTTCCTTATGTATATTTGACCTAAATATATGTAGTTTCTGGAGCAGTTTTTATTGGTATACTTGACCATTGATAGTAAAATGAGGGAGGAATTTTGAAGACATACTGCATTATAGGTTATTATCTAGACTTGCAGAAAGTATTTAAAAAATAATTTCATATATTGCCATGCATAATGGGCTTTATCTATACATTTATACAAACAAGTTTTATTATATAATGAGATTCAGGCTTCCAGTTGAGATTACAAATGATACCTTGTCATATGCATTGCTTTTTTAAGGTTTACAGTGTAAAGACCAATCTCAGTTTTCTTCCTTGAAATGTGTTACTAACAAAGAGAAATAGTTGGTTAAATTCGATGCCTGGTCACTACTGAGAGGCTGAAGAGGTCTTACAGCTGATAATAAGGGCAGGCAACCTTTGAAGAGAAAATGTCAGTGGGTCTTTGTGTCTGTAAGGATATATTACATTACTTGAGATTTTTTTTGAAAAAACAGTGAGGAGCAAATATTGATATCAATAACTTCAAATACGTAGCTCATTGGAAAATGAACTTTCTCTGTAGTTTGTCAGGTTAGCTTCAATAACAAATGGGGTGAGTTTGCATCTGCAGCTCTTACAGTGACACAGTGACTTGTCCTGCCTGCTTCTGTAAAAGCAAGTGTAATTATATGTCTTACACAGAGTTACATGTATGTATTGCGAATAGTTGCATATAGTGTACTGCTTAAAATGTCTTAATTTTTATCGGTTAGGTTTATGAAAATTAATTTTTATATTGAATGATTTCTATATATATTTCCCCCCCAAAAAGAAATGCGTATTTTTTTTCCCCCTCTAACTTTAGGGAAATTCAGGACTTGGCTTTAGCATTGCAGGTGGCACAGACAACCCACATATTGGGGATGATTCAAGTATTTTCATTACAAAAATTATAGCCGGGGGTGCAGCTGCGCAGGATGGAAGATTACGGTATGATGACTTTCTGTATTGGGTTACTAAATGTTTATTATTATTTTGAAGTAATTTGTACATAATTAAAAGTGTTTGGACCATTTTTTTAATTCTTTTTTTTTTTCAACCAAGAAAATTGCAGCAGAGTGAACTTAAGTGAAATTTTCGTTTTTTATTTGGTGGTGTAAACTGATTATGCCAAATGTTCCATAGTTCCTAATTCAATATACAAAGGAAAAGCTTAGATATGTAGGATAGTTAACTCTTGGTTATCTATGTCCAGGTTTTCTAATATGTAAGGTCATTGAGCTTAACAGCCCTCTTCTGTGCTTGGTATAACTGTGCTTCAATTTTGGAAAGATGCTGCACATCTTCAAAAGCCATGTGTTTGTTTAAATGGATAGAATACTCCTTCTCTAGTATCCCCCATTTTCTTATTTAATCTTGGGATGATTCTACTTTACCAGTGTTGGCATATGGTAGCAAGTAATATTTGCAACTTAATTTGAAAGGTACTGTTAAAGTTAATAACAAATCGCTTTAATGAATACTTTTAGTTATTTTTAATGCAGAGCAGTAAACTCCCATATCACTGTGTAGAAAAAAAATAAGATGATCATAGGATCAACCTTTTTTCCTCTCTCATGTTGTCGAGAACTTGCTCCTACCATATTTGGTGTCAGTGCCTGGTGACTCTAAGCTTATTAAGCGTATTTCAAGACTTGATTTTGGCTTGTTGGCCATTGTCAGAAGGTACATCTGGCAGGACTCAGTGACAGGTGGGTCAGGCATTCTACTTAGCGTAATGAGAGCTTCATGTTACTACAGCAACACATTAAATGGAATGGAAAGCTGGCACTTAAATAGCTTGTGAAAAGCAGGAAGGGAGTTTGACTTGTTCATAGCATGGTTAGAAACTAGTGAATTCTTATTGTATAATGCCTTTTAAAAATTCTTTTTACAGCTCTAAATTAAAGTTTGTTTAAAACAAAATTCTATTTTAAGTGTTTCATTTCGAGAGCATCCCCTTCAGATGGGGACAGAATATTCCATTTACATATTTTCTAACTATGTGTAAGCACTAATGATTAATTTTAGAGTACTGTCTTGAATCAATATAATTTTGATGTAAAAACTATGTATCTTACTGTGTTAACACTAGTTTTAGTGTATTTTAGATAAAATATTAATCTTCTAATGTGTCTGCTGTGCTATAATGCAGCAGCTGAACATGAATGTTGCTGTCTCTAGGGTTAACGATTGTATTCTACGAGTAAACGAGGTTGATGTTCGTGATGTGACACACAGCAAAGCAGTTGAGGCATTAAAAGAAGCGGGATCAATTGTACGATTGTATGTCAAAAGAAGAAAACCAGTCACAGAAAAAATAGTGGAAATAAAGCTTGTAAAAGGCCCTAAAGGTATGTAGGAAGTCTAAAACTTCTGTTTCACAGGAAGAATAAAGATGCTGATAAATTTCTGTATAATTCTTTCAAAATAACGCAGTAACTTGCATGCATATAGTTCAAGCAGACGCAGAATAATGAAAATTTAAACAGTGACTTCTCAAATGCTTCTGAATTTTCTTCCATGACTGACCTGAAACTATTCTTGTAGAATGCCTGTTTTACTTTCAAATGATAAAAATGTGTTGCTGATACTATTTAGTAATTTTCAAGTATGTTATAAACAGGAGTAAAATATTTCATGTGAACGACTTAGAAAGATCTTTGAGAGATTACAGAAGTTTAGATAAATGTTCTTTTTGTTTCTGTATGCAGACATGTTGGAAAACAGTTCTTTAAATACTACTGGCAATGCTATAGCTTTGCTCTGTGCACAATGCATTAAGTAAACAATTTAGTTTTTGATTGTCAGAACTTCTGTAAATCTTGCAGTTTTTCCAGAAACTTACGGAACATCATGGAGTTCACTTGGAAAGGCATCCAATATTGCTTCAGCCACAGCCTAGTATTTTTACATATATTTTTATGTATGTATGTATACACACATAAATGATGCAGAGAGTATTATTATTTATACAGTAATTTGAAACTAATGAATAATATAAGATTTCTTGAGTAATAACTTTATCTTTAAGCAGGTCTTGGTTTCAGTATTGCTGGAGGTGTAGGAAATCAGCATATACCTGGAGACAACAGCATCTACGTAACCAAAATCATTGAAGGAGGGGCAGCCCATAAAGATGGCAAACTTCAGATTGGAGACAAACTTTTAGCTGTAAGTAAAAGTGGCAGGGTTTTTCTTTAATGAGTGTTCACTTCTAAACCCAGTAAGGACATGATTCACTTTGTGGTTAAGCTGCCAGTGAAGTATTATTTTGCAGAAATAAATATTTAAAAAGATAAAATAATAATAATAATAAAAAATCAACCTTGCCAGCAAATCAATGATTAAAAAAATTGAATTCTGCAGTATTCAACACCATTTTTTCAGCAAATCTGTTCCTCAGCACAATGTATCATGCAGAACCAGTATTAAGCAACCTGTTTTGTTTCTCATGGGTTTTATTAATTGTCTGAATCTGAGTGACTAGCATGTAAACCAGCACTCAGTGGGATTGGTTTAGTCGCTAATGTGGAGATGAGCTTGTGTATTTTGCTTAATATGACTTTTCTGTCTATGTGTTGTGGTTGTACTGCGGTGTACTACCACTGTACTGCAAAACAACTTCTCAGTCTTCAGGAGTGAGGAGTGGCAAGAATTGAGATCTGCTTTTTTTTTTTTTCTTAAGCAAATGTAAGTCAACAAGAGATCTTTAGAAAACACAGATGATAATAATACATTTAAAATATGCAGTATAATTTTTTTCCTCCACAAATAACAGAAATGTAGAGGTTTGGTTATTTTTACATAGTACGTGAAGTTAAATTTATCAAACAATAGAAAGTGTCTTTGGTCTCTCAGATTCATTACAGTGCAAGCCTTGTTTTCCATGTAGCCTGGAATTCTTTGTAGAACTTATTTTCCTCTTCAGAATATGTTGAGAATAACTAATAACTAAGATACTAATTGTTAAAGGACTTAATTTCTTAACTGAAATGCTGCTGTTTCACGTTAATAGCAATAGTCAGAAAATCTATTGCCTCTGAAGTTAAAATGATTTCTTGTTACTCTTGTGACTTGTCAGTCACTTTTGGTTCTTTCTTCTCCAGTTTTGACCTCTACCTTTGACCTTTGGCAAGAGTATATTATCCCATTACAACATCTAAAACTTAATTACATCATGACAAGATCAAATAGGTTTTTTCCTGTTACAAAAATCTTTCTTCTAGTTAATGCTTACAATAACATATTGTGTCAGTGCTGTGATTATGGCCAAGTGTATCTCTGTGCCTACAGTACAACAAGAATCAAAAAGTTTGCTTTTGTGCAAGCAAATTGACAGTCTGATCAAAAGAGAAACTGTAGGTTTAGGTGAATAATTGAGGTAGCATAACATAGCAAGAGAGTATTGGTCATTGTTATAAGCAGTAGTATCAGCATAGCTTTGATTTGGGTTGTTGGAAAGTGGGTCGGATTTGTTGTTAACTTTTAATACAAAATACGAGAGAAGGTTGGAAAGGATTTGCTGCTTTTCCAATGCTACTGTCAATACAGTTTATTATAATCTTTTGAGGAAAGACTTTTTAAATATTTTACAGCACTAAAAAGCATCTTTTAAATAGCTTGACCAATTATGTCTGCGGCACATGAATCATAATAAAGACTACTAATGCTAGAGTGCTCCAAGAGATTTCTGAGTGACCTATGAAACCTGGCATTTTTTTGCCTTGATAATTTATGTTTTATTTTTAGGTGAACAGTGTTTGTTTAGAAGAAGTTACTCATGAAGAAGCAGTGACTGCCTTAAAAAACACATCAGACTTTGTTTATCTGAAGGTTGCAAAACCCACCAGCATGTTCATGAATGATAGTTATGCCCCTCCTGACATCACAAACTGTAAGTTCGGCTTGTCTTTATGACCTATCTTTTTCTTCGAGGCTTTAATATACACCATTTTAGTATTTTAAGTTTCAAGCTTTTAAATTAGTTTCTGACTGTTGTAAAAATTTGATATAAGAAAGGTTGATTAATCAGGAAAACTATGCAAAGCAGAATAACATCCTAGAGCTGGTATGTTGAAAAGATGGTAATAGCAGTAACCTTTTGACTGTATGACTGCTGTGTCCTTATCCTAGTGATTTGGTATTTCTGATCATTTGCTGATGAGTGCAAGGAGATCTCAGGTGCCTAATTCATATAGAGGGTGTGAATGCACTCTGTAGTTCTGAACTGGGCAAAAGCCAGAATCTGTTTCAGGTGGAAGCTAGTGATGTTCTGACCAATTTTTTCTGTTCTACTGATTTTTCATGAGATGCATGTTTTTGAATAAACTAGACTGGGGGAGGAAGGTCTTGACCTTTAATGCCTGTAAAATTCCATGTTATTGTATTCCATGAATGTATTGTGAAATTCCATGTTAGCTTCATATGTTTCAGTTTTGACATAAATGTTGGTAATGTAGATGAAAAAACAATGCATGCTGCATTAAATGGTTACAGGAATTTCTTGGTGATACAAGGATAATATTTATGGGAGTTGTGGGGTTTTTATTTGTTTTTTATTGTTTTCATTTTGTTTTTTCATAAGTCAAATACCTGAATGCAGGAAGCTCAAAGTTGAGCTACAATATAAAGAAAAATTCTACAATATAAAGAAAAATACTTGCTCATTGTTTCTTCAAGATGGTATTAACATTTGGTGTTCAGAAAAAGGAATGAGAGTGATCTAACTTTCTTTCCAAGACTGAATAAACCCTGACCAAGCTGGTCTCTTTCAGTGAGCTTTGTAGCTGTACCCTGTGAATTAAGGGTTGTAGTTCCACACTGACAAGCAGCGATGTGACTAAAGGCTCCTATGGTTGAGAAGCTGATAGTTTTTGCTGCTGTTTTTCAGTTTACAGGTGTCAAATCTTGAAGTGCATGCAGTCTTCTATGTAAATAACTGCTAGTTAGTTCCATAGTTCAGGTACTGAGTGGATTTACAAGAAATGTAAGTCCTTTAAATGAAGGTGGAAGCAACTCTGGCAGCCACTGCAGAAGCAGCTCATCTCAGATAAATACTGCTGTTTGCTGATGCAAATTCTAGTGCTACAGTTAAACACTTAAAATATCAAAAGGATTTACTTTTGAATAGGTAGTAATAAATTGAATATTGTGAATACATTTTACTGTTATATTGGAAAATAAGCTTTTTTCTATTAACCCAAACTGACCTTTTGTTCAACTTCTAATTCATTCAATCTAGAACATTTTTTCCTATAACCAGACATTCCACAATAGGAGTGAGAAACCTTTTCCTTACTCTAAAGGAGAGAGAGAATTTTCAAATACGTAGCTGTCTATTTAATCTGATTTCTTCCCGTAAGTTGGTAGAGGGGGAGAAAGGAACAGTGAGTCATTTTAGGGTTTTTGTTTGTGTTTTCAGTGTCAGCAGCAAATAATTGATGTCATACTTAGCCCTGATTTGTTCAGATAGTGAAAAAAGGAACACTTTTGAACTGAACCACTGATGTAATCTAAACCAGTATATAATAAACAATAATAAAATACAACACAAGAAAAGCACTGTAGTACCTTAAGCCTCATGTCACCTTGTTGGTGAAAGCTGCAGTAGCTTTAAATCTATTCATAAGCCTATAGAATTGCAATTTGGAGCTAATTAGTTTTTTTGTCTTATTAAAGGGATATTCTTGAAGACTCCATTCAAAGATACAAAGCTGATTTTCTCCCTTCATTGTATACAGCCTCTGCTTTATGCTCGTCTGTGATCACTGCTAAAAGTTGTATACCTTTTCTGATGGCTTAGAGTAACCTTGAGTCAGGTGTGGTGTGATATTTTAAAAACTGTTAAATAACTGGAAATAAGTGGTTTGTCATGGGCAGATGTTAGTTGGCAGTATCTTCAGTTTGATTTCTGTTGCATTTCAAGTTTAAGTAGGTGAGATCAGACTGCTGAGATGCTCAGTCCATGCAGAAGCAGAAGTTATATTTCCTCTCTGACTGGAATATAATAATATTCTCCTTGGGGTGATAATTCTGTTTTTAAATTCATACTGTCTGTATCAATAAGTACTTTTAAATAAGTATTTATTCTAGCAGTATGCATAAGGGCACGCTGTAGGCTCTCATGTAATGCAGAGAATAAATTTCTTTCAACTGATGGATGAGCTGGTGACTCAGTTCATTGAAGGTAACTGCATCATAACGTAAAGCCATGAAACTCTACTGTATGTGCCTAGACTGCTTAATGCCCAGAACTCCCCATTGTTTGCTTGTTTTTAAACAAACACTATCAAAAATATGTAAAAGCATGATGCACAGTATCTATTGGCATGGTACCTGTACTGTCTGCAGAACATGCAGCAGATTGCTCATGATGCTAAATTTTCTGAGCATGATAGTTCATTCAGAAGTTCATGAAACACCAGGTTCAAGATCTGGTTGTCTTTAAAACTTTCTGTCTAAACTCTGATTTAGTTTACTTACAGGACTGTCTCAGTTTCTCTGATCATGGTGGAGCCTTGTATTTAAAATGGAGACAAAAGGGTACTGAAGAACTTCTCGAGGACCAGGTTCTCAATTGTCAGTATCTAGGTTTTCCATAAAATTTGTTTGCTTTCAGAACTTCTGTACCTGCTATGCAACAACTTGGTTTTGTCAGATGGTCTGATGGTCAAAAAGATGAGACAATGCTATTTAGCATCCACATAGATAATCAAATCATTTGAAATTTGATGCATCTTTGGTGTGGTTAGTGTCTAAATCCAGGGATGTTTGATTAAGAGGTTTTTGAGATTCTGATTTGTGGCTGTGTTTATCAGGACGAGTACAGATCCTGCCCACGTATTTCTTTGTGTACCTGGGGCTGAAAATTGACCTCAGTCATTTGATGTTTATCGCAGTAAGTGAAAGGCTCCCAGCTGCCTGTGGGGAGGAAACTAATGTTGAAAATCTTGTTAAAGAAGTGCTGAGGCTGTTTGAAACCAGAGCATTTAGCAGGGAGGGAATGTGGAAAAAATGGCTCATGGTGCTGTACTATGTATGGGCAATGAAAGCTTGACCACAGCACATGACAGTCTGGAATAGCTGATTGCTGTGCCTGTTTCTCCTTTAACCCTTGAAGTGTAGATTGCTAGCTCATACGGTTACATTTCTGTTCCATTTTCTGACTCAGGCAAAAGGCAGTTATGAAAGATTGTTATTCTGGGGCACTTTGCCATTTCCGTACCATTCCTCTATGTAGCATCCAGTCTCAGAGACAGGAAGATTCCAGTCTAGGAATTCCAGTATAGGAAACATGGAAATTCAACAAAACCTGTGTTCACTATGTGCAGAAGAACAACAGCACTCTAGGTGGTCCAGACCTGTGGACCGATGCCATCCATCTGGCTACTAACATTGATACCTAAACTGCCCTTGCGTGTTTGGTAATCATAACTACCAGTCCTCTGTAGTAAGCTGTGCTCAGTAGGGAATGTAAATTACCTTGGTAATCTGAGTGTAAATGTCGATGATTAAGTGGATCCTAGAAGATATGTCACGTAACATGTTGGTATAAATGCAAAATATTACTAAGAAGGTCTAGAACTCGCTATTTAAAACCACCAAATTGCACTTCTGTGTGCATATTTGTAGGCTATCAGAGTCAGACAAGTGCCTATGCTTTGTCTGAGACGAAGATGACTGTATAGGCCTCCTTTGAAGATGTTGATGATGCAGTTTTGACTCCTAGTAAATATTAAATTATTTGTTCTTTGTGCGTATGCACACATTGGTACAGTACTTCCATCATGAGCTGAGAAATAGAATATTGCAAGGTAGGGAGTAATCTATTTCCTCACTGGAAGCGTAAGTGCCTTAACCTTGCTTAAATGGCATACATACGGGAAGAGGAGAATATGTAATAACAGTAAATTACAATGAAGTTTTAATTTTATTTCCCATTTTAGAGATCGTACTTGTGATTGGTGTCTTCAGTTTGCAGATAATAGGAAAATTTTCCATTTTCTTTCTGTGCAGAGCACTGTAATGTCAAGTGGGGGGGGGGGGGCTCAATTTGGAAATGGAATTTCTCCTTAAGAGTCTGTGACTTTTCCTGCCGAAAACAAGATGATTTAGTGTATGTAGTTTTCTGTGCATCCAAAACCCAATTCCATTATCAGCTAATTCCGTAATAATATTTACTAGTAAATAGAATTTTAGGCCTGATTTGGAATTCAGAAAGTGATGGCTTCCCTTTTATCTCTATAATAATATTTGTTAATGTTCTTCAGGTATAATACCTAGCTAAAACAGTTTGTGCAAAGTTACAGGTGCTTTTTTTTGTTGTTGTTCCAGGACCTCACAGAGAGCCTGTTGTGCCTTGTTAGGTTGGCTTCCACAGCACTTCTTAAAAGGACTTGACTTTTCCAAGCATGTAGTATATGTAGGGCTTTGTTAAAGGACGTAGCCAGTGCTGATGTGGAATAGCCTGCAGGTCTGAAATAATAAACTGTTACATGGCCTGGTGGCTGAGTTCTAGTCGCACGGTAAAAGAGTACAAGGTTTTGAAAATATGTTGCAGTATTAGGTGGTCTGTGTGTTTCTGAATGTGGTGCAGTTAAAATCTCTAAGAATTTTGAAAACAAATGACAAGCACTGGAAGTCAATGAACAGAAGATTTGTTATGAAAAATGTAATTACTTCCTTTAAGATATGCATCATTTTAGCTGCCCCTTATTTGTTAAAAGCAAATGTAAATTAATTTTGTAAAATGGGAAGATAGCTTTTAGGCATCATTCATGTTGAATAACTCCAAATTATCTGGGAGTTCTGAACAGTGAATGCATTTGATTGTACAGTCTTAGCAAAAACAACATTCTCTCTCTGCTGTAGACCCCATGAAGCTGATTTGAGGAAGCTCTGTTTGGCTGCTGGGTGGAAAGGGACAGACCATTGGCACTCAGATTGTGCATTTTGCTGAAACCACCGGTGAATCCGAAGCTGTGATATCTAAAAATTCTGCCCAGACCAAGTCTGGAGCGTGTAGCCCACTGAGGGTTGGTGTGTCTGAAAAGCACACTTAATTACTTTAAAAGCACTAGCTGATAAACTTCATAAGCTGTTATAGTGGATTTTAGGGCTTTTTGAAACTTGTTCTAGAAAACTCTCCTCCTGTGACAGAGCTTTTAAAAGAACAAGAAACATGAAACAATCTGATGTGATAGCTGTTCCATATGCTGAGCATTACAGCGGGTAAGGTGGGTCCCTGTCTAACTGAGGACCTCAGAACCGGACTGTTGATCGAGGTGTCAGTATGTGGCGATGTGGTTTGCCCTATGTGGAACTCACTGGGCACAGTTTTGCTTAGAAGCTAGACGAACACAGAATCAATGGATTGAGTGGTTTGAAAGCTGTCTATGTAGCAAATCTTTCTTATGAAAATACTCCCAATGAAGTTTGCATATGACCCACGTGTTCTGCCATTGTCTTATGAGGAAAAAAGAAAAAGGAGAAAATCCAGGTCATTTCTTCAGAGCCATCTGTCTCATGTCTGTTTAGTTGAACCTGTGGTTTTGGTGGAAATCCTCAAAGGTCAGGCACCACATCAGACACAGCAAGCCAGTAAGAGTGAAGAGAGTATGGCAACTTGATAATGATCAATCTATAAAGTGTCCCCAGCCCCTGTGTTCAAACCTCAAAGCTTGAAGCACTCACACCAGGAAAAAGGTTTTTAGTTGTAAAATGTACTTTGTAATAGGAGACAGTGGTATGATTATGCCTATTGAATGAACACTAAAAATTGATTGTATTTCCAAGTTTCCTAACTTGGAAATATAATGTACCCTTTAAATTACTTAGTGGGACAACTTTCCTGGCATTGTTGTCTATTTTCCATCAATTGAAATGTTTGTGCTAATTTTTTCTAGTATGTGTGTTGTCGTTCAGCTAAAACATAGGCACATCATACACAGGACTTCACAGGATTCATGGCCTGTTACACAAGAGGTTAGACTAAATTCTTAAGTTGCTCCTTTCTGTTTTTAATCAGTGCATCTGTGATTAAGGCAGCTGATCCCTGCAGTACAATTACTTTTTTCCCAAAAAAAACAATTGTTTATCCTTGTCAGTAAATTGATGCCTCTTACCTTGAAGGATAGGAGGTAGAATAATCCCACCTTTGTTTCTTAGTGTGTGCTATTGGCTTAGCATATACTAGCATTTCCACATGCACCTATGCTTTTATTTAAAGATGATTGTGTTCAGTGTATAAGAAATGTAAACACCACTCCCTGTTCAGACCTGATCATCAGAATGGCCTAGAGTATTCTAGAAATACTAGGATATTCTGCATCAAAGCATTAAAATAAAGAGATAGGCACCTTGACAATTTTGAAAAAGTGTAACTCTAAGTCTTATTTTTTTGTTGTTTTCAGAAGACGTCACTCCATAGAATACTTCAGTTCCTTCAGGTGTTCTTTTTCATGATTGTCTTAACACTTATTTTTATTTTTTTCATTCTTTGAAGCTTATTCTCAACCAGTGGACAACCATATCACTCCATCTGCCTACCTGGGACAGTCCCTTCCCCCAGCATCACCGGGGCGTTATTCACCAATTCCCAAGGGAATGCTTGGAGATGATGAGATTACCAGGTAACGATTAACTAAAGCCACAACCAGGGAAGCTCATGAAATATGTTGGTGGGCAAAATACTTTTGAAGATATTTCAAAACATATCTTTAGTTTCTTAGCATTTGTAAATACTGGTGTAAGGAGCAAATTATATGTATATATAGATATAAAAAAATAAACATGGTATCTCGGAATAGTATTAAAATCAGAATGCCCTGCCAAAATGCTTCATGAGTTGACTGAACATTTTAGAATGGTAATACTAGGAGGCTAAAGATTTATTTTTTTACAGCCAGCAATCTTTTTTTTTTCTTTTTTCCATAGACAAGGGTTTATTAAGATGGATTAGTAAATCCAGGATGGCTAGAGAAGTTTTCATCCTTTCCCATTAACAACTATTCCTTCCTTCACTGATTCAGTAGAAAATTACAGTAGTCTTTTGTTCATCATCACTGATAAAATGAAGCTCCTCTAATTTTGTTACCTTTCTGTTCTGCAAGTATGGGGATGTTATACTGCATTTCCAGTATGTTGTTGCTGAATTCTATATCATACTACCATCTGATACAGATAATTCAACTCAGTTGATGAAGGACGATCTGCCCAGATTGAAACATAAGCTGCATAAGAAGTTGGAGAATGAATTTTAGGTTATTGGAAGGTTGGAGAGCCTCAGATATGTCTTTATAGTGATTTTTAACTTATGGTTAGGTGGGCATCTAAGCCAAAGTAATTGTCTTGCTGACAGCGTTGCTGATCTTATGCATGTATAGCTTTTTGTTAAAATTACTGTAAAGTGAGGTTTTTATACTTCTTTTGAAATGTGAGGGCTATTCAAAGAAAGCTTTAGGTGTTTTACTTGAAGTTGCCTTTGTTTCTTCTGCTCCTTCCATCACTAAAAGTCTTACACATTTTGAATAATACACATGTATTTGTTCTCTAACTGCAGCATGTTTATTAATGTGGTATAATGATCCAGAGCACCTGGGTGTTCATGTCATATATTTGTGATAAATTAGCACTTGGAAAAGATGAATCTAATAGCTGATGGGGGCAGTGAAATTTAGGAATTTGATGCTAAATTAATCTAAAAGCTAGCGCAGAAGTGGAGCAATTGTAAAGATCAGCATATATGATCTTTTCATTTGTTTTGGAAAAATGCAGCATCTTAGTTTATCCTATAAATTAATAATTAATGTCTTCAAATACTTAATGTACATTAATTGTTCTTTAGTGCTCTCTAGTGATTTTTTAAATGCAGTGCACAGTTGCTCTGTTTTATTATTAGAAGTTTTCTGTTTCTGAAATCATCTGTGCTTTTCTCCTATTAAGTAAAATAGCAGATTTTTGGAGGGAGGGTTTCTGCACTAGAAGTTGACTAGCCATATCTAATGAATCCGTCCTTTTAACTTGATCAACATTTCTTCTTTTGGTTCCTCATCTGAGCCAGGAAGCCAGGAATGGAACAACTTGGTTTGCATTTAACTTTCTACATTGCACTTGCTGCAAACAAATTACAAATGTATTTAAGAATGACATAAATTCAGATTTTTTTGGAAATGGTTTGTGTATAATTCTTGAACTTGTCTTTGCTATGTTTATTGCTTGACCAACTGGAGTGAAATCAGAGCTGCAAGGTCATATTTTTCATTATTAGCATTTCCATTAGAATTTGTTCTTTAAGTTTCAGGGAAGGAAAATACTATTTTGTTACAATACTCATTAGATGGAATAAGTCTGGTGGCTATACTGAGGCTCTTGAATAATATGGAAAGTCTTAAATAAAGACATATAGTGCTGAACAGGCTTGTAGTATAATAGGAATTTGGAGTACATACTAATGGCACATTCAGTTAATCTAACAAGAGGGAGATTTTTTTGTTGCATCTATAAGCAAAATTTAAAATATGGAAATATTAGAATCTATTTGAAAATCTAAGCGTTTGGGGGAAGAACACTGTAACCTTAAAAGTGTAATTTTTGATATCTGAATTTTCAATACTTCTTACAGAAGACTTAGCTTTTCTAATTGTTTATTTTACTTTTATTTGTGATTTTTAACCAATATTTGATATTCCTTTCTTTCATTCAGGGAGCCTAGAAAGGTCATCCTGCATCGTGGATCAACGGGTCTTGGTTTCAACATTGTTGGGGGAGAAGATGGAGAAGGAATCTTCATCTCTTTCATCCTTGCAGGAGGGCCAGCAGACCTGAGTGGAGAGCTTAGAAAAGGCGATCGTATCATTTCTGTAGGAATCACTGCTTCTTTTTTTTTGTTGCTGTTGCTTAAATAGGTTTTCCCTTCTTTTGATACTAATGCCAGAAAATACGATTTAAATGCAAAGAATATCATTAGGTAACTGAACTAAATTTGAGACAATGGAACAATTGCCATAATATTTCCCAAGTATCTTTGAGGATTTTAGTCTGCCTCAGTTTCTCATCTGATGAAAACGATACTTTCCTATCCCAGAGAGATTTTTTTTTCACAGTGAAAAATTGTAAGACATTGTTATCTTAGTTTGATAGCTGAGGTTTATGTGTCTAAATTGAAAGAATGTAGGCTTCAGAAATAAGCCTTCTAATGAGATGGACATGCTTGGCAGTAGTGTCTGAAAATTGGTGCTTCACTTTCTGGATTAACTGCTAAACTTCCTGTTAGTCTTACATAGACCCATCTCACAGCTGTCTGAGGGCTTTTTCTATATTAGTACTGAAGACTGTATGTTTCTTCTTGAATGACTTAAGTGATGAACAACATTTTCGTAGGACTATTACATTGTGATTTGGTAGCTATTTAAGAAGAAAAAATGTCTCTGACGTTAATACTACTGCTAATAAAGCACATCTTTATTTTAGTTTGTAACAACAGTGAAAAATGCTGTTGAAGACATTTCTTCTTCAAACGTTACTTTTCTATTTTAGTTTGTAACAACAGTGAAAAATGCTGTTGAAGACATTTCTTCTTCAAACGTTACTTTTCTGACACTATTTTTATAACTGCTGTATTGAAAACAGACTATTTCACAGAGGGTTAGGTCAATCACTAAATGTTAAACACAGTGGTCTGTAGGCACGCTTTGGCTAACAAGGTCCCTCAAGTCCTCTTGTAGAAAGGTGAGGTAAACTGCCACAGAAAGCAGCATTTAATGCATATCCTTAATAAGAAAGAAAAATGTCTTAATCAAGAGAATTAACCTGGGGAATATGAATTCATGAAGTGCTATACTGTAATTATTTAAGTATTTCTTAGTAGATGGGTATTTGTGACAGAGGTTTCATTGTCTTTGGTTTTCAGTAAAGACATCCAATCCTTGTTTGTATTAACTAGCTCATAGTGTTGGAAATGGGGAAATCTCACAAGGCATGGAAACTAGTTTGTATCCAGTTAATTTTCATTAGTCTATATTCTGTAATGATAATGATAAACACAAAAAATTATTTTGATGAAGAGGATTTTTTGTATTATTTGTAGGTAAATGGAGTAGATCTGAAGGCAGCAACCCATGAACAAGCAGCAGCAGCCCTGAAGAATGCAGGCCAAGCAGTAACTATTGTAGCTCAGTACCGTCCAGAAGGTAAGACAGTTGCCATATACATTCAAGTTTCATTTCTATAATTTAAAACTCAGATAAAGTGTCTTTCCATCCCATCCATGCCTAACCCCCTGTTTTGAGCCTAAGAGAAACAAATAATGTAATAGATGTTGACACATACATGTTAGCATAATTGCAAGCGGCCACAGTGGAATATGTGCAAGTGTTGGTACCTTGGTACACAGCTTGGTATGTTACTTGTTCAGGTCATGTTCAGAATTTTGATTTCTCAGAAACTGTTAGTTCTGTCAGAACATGAAGGTTAAGCTAATAAAACCAGAACTTAATAGAAATACCGTTATTGCTTATATTTCATTACTGTCTAGTTCCTTCTCTGTGTTAAGATTACCTGAAGAACTCAGGTTTTCATTCATCCGTTTCATACTATGCTGATATTTCTATTTATCCATCAGTTTCTTCTGATCTGGATTAGACTGCAGTGGATGGTTAATAACCATCCTTGTGGGTTCTTCAGAAATCAAATAATATCACCTCATCCTAATGTACATATTTGTCCTCTTGTATTTCTGTAGCAAGCTTTGAATATCTTTGCCTATTTGAGACTTTAAAAATTCAATAGTCTAAAATTATACGCACACCTTGAGTCTGTGACATTGTATATTATTGTTATATGTATCAAAAGATGTTCTTGCTGTCTCATTGTGAACTATGATGATCAACAGCTTTCTACAATTTTACTTATTTGGATAACGTCCCACTAAATCTTGTTTACAGTGACTTTGCTTAAACCTTTTCTTTAACAGTCCTGGCAAGGGGTAAGTGTAAGTGTTTATCAGGGCTGGACATTGAGCAGGACTGCTGCCTTCATCAGAAATTGTTAGGTAGCTGATTGCAGCACACTTCTGTTCATTTTTTTCTCTTCTTCCATCACATTTGTCATATCCGGTCCTCACTGAGTCTTTGAAGTGTTAGTTTTCACATCTCCCTCACCACCACCTGCATCAACATCATATCATATCTCAGCCAGCCCAGGAACTCTCAGTAATGAGGCCAACTGCTTTGTTTGTGTCTACTTCACAGTCAAATCCCTGCAGCCAGCCCATATGGTCAATGCCTGTATTGTCTTGTGAGGATGTGCATCCTGTTCACGGGTTGAACCTGTAGGTTGTTCTGTTCCAGGATTGATCAGCATTTGTTCTAGAATATTTGATTAGGCTTTGTGTCACCATCATCAAATATTTCTGTTGATATGCATCTGGCCTATCCTTTATTATTTTTTCAGTGTTCTCACAGGTGAGTCACATTGTTACACTTTCTTGGTCCAAACATAAGAGTCCCTCACCTTTGTAAGAAATAAAGCTTGCGCTTTTTATTTGCCCGTGGGTTATCCTTTTGAGCATCTGGCCACTTTTTTTGTACAAAGAGGGTGGTTTTGGTCACTGTTTCTTCAGCCAGAAAGATATTTTGAGATGTGGTTCCTAGTAGCAGAACAAATTTTTCTCTTGTAGAACATATCCCAAGAGACAAGCACTTTTTCTTGCTTGCCAAAAAAAGTATCCAGACTTCATTTAAAAGAAGCAGTTTTACAGTTCTCTTTTTCTGGTGCTTATGCTTATAAAGCCAAGGGATCCTTTCATACTCTGAAAGTTGGAACTCTTTTTCTAAAAAAGAAATAAGCATTTTGGATGCATCTTGTTCTTTCTGCATTGGAAAAAAAAAAAAACAAAAAACAGCTTTCTTCATTACTGCTTGTCCAAGGAGATATCTCATTTTCTTGAAACATGTTTTGAGGTGCTCGACTGATGGAATTTTGAGTCATTGCACAGAGGTTTGCCTAAAGCAACATACGCTTGCCTTTCTTAGAAATTTCTCAACAACTGTCACTTGCAGGCTTCAAACCTAGAGCTGTACTTACTTCTTCACAATTACTGAAGCATTCACAACAACACTGCATGCAGTTGAGCTGCACTGAGTGTGAAGTTCTCAGAATTATAGGGCCCATTAGAGAGGGTGGGTGCGGGAGGGGTTTCTTGAAGCATCTTAGTAGATGCCTGACAGTAGATGTCTGACATTATAGTCAGACAGCTGTCATAAAGTTTTTTGTTGTTGTTGTTGTTTTAAAAAAATGTTTGGCTCACATGCCTGCCTTTCTCTCTGAAATAGTACTTTAAGTTTACATTTGGAGTGAAGATGATGGAAGCATATTAGGTTTTACCTTACCCTTTTGAAGTACACCACAAAAGAAAAGTGTATCTTGGAGACTGTGGTCCCTTGTAGTTTGGAAGCAAACTGAATTGACACACGGCCAACCTACCTCAGAGAACTCTAGCTACTAATATCTGACTTTGGCATCTCTGCCTTTTTCTTACTTGTTGAAAGAGGTTGAATGAAACTCCAGCTGTCCGCTTCTTTCAGGTCTGGTGTAGGAAGTAATTTGAATCAGATACTCTCTGTTCATAGCTTAGGGATTGGAGAAGAGAGTATTTCCTTAAAGGTTTATATTAATTTATTACCATAGGAAAGCAGTCTGGGTCAGATTTGACTTTCCAAGTAGAGAATATAATCCTGGCCATACTCTGTATTTCATAAAAATGCCTAAGTTTTCTGAGAATCTTCAGATTTCCTAAGTTATAGTACTAATAGTCTTCTTTTCCCCTCATTTGATTCAGTTGAGTTGGCAAATGATATCTGTATAGCTCCAATTTTTATGTCATTCAAGAAAAGGTTAAAAAGCATTAATTTGAACAGTTCATAAAATTATTGTTCTTCATGGGTGTTTCTCAAATGTCATCATAAAGATGAAGCACATCGGCTATAACTGCTTGCATTGCATATGTGTGTTATTTATATTTGATTGCAGCAGGAGTTCAGGAAAAGATGCTGACAGCTAGGGCAGATCAAGGAGATTCTAGACATCCATCAGTGCTCATTATAACTGGGTAAATAGATTCAGTATGATAGGAGCATTTGGAAGACACTTGGGACCAGCTCACTTCATTCCCTGTAACTGTATGTGACAGTTTGTATGTTCACAGATGTGGTGGGAAATGTTAATTCATGTTGTAACATCCTGCAACACTAGCTCTATCAGAAATGCCCCTCTTGTTTTTCTGCTGTGGTTTCTTGGGGGAGATGGGGGCATAACAAAACCAAAACAAAATAAAAAAAACTTTGCAAGCAGTTCTCCCATAAAAAAGCCTGAGTAGCATGATTTAAATAAATAAATGAATAAACCCCCACCATAGAAAGGGCTGAATTATCCATAGCCCAGTCTCTCCAAATCCAGTTAGAGAGCAGTTTAACAAATGCTGGTTACTGGACTTGGGGTAGGAGAACATGGCTGTGAGTTCCACTGGAAGTGAACCTGTAGCAGTTTCAAAGAATGTGACATTGCTCCAGTACACTAAAGCCTTTTGATGAGCCCTTCTCATTTGTAGAGGTTTCTGAGCCATAACATTTTCCTGTTGTCCCCTGGCTCTGCAGAGACCTCAGTGCAACAATGTATTCTTCCTTTTTCAGTAGCTTCTTTGCATTCTCCACAGAGGTAGGGTGGTGTGTAAAAAGTGTTCTAAACCATTCAGATTTATGTGTATCGCTTACGTGTGCCAATTCAGAGATGATCACTATTACGATCATGCTACATAGCAGTGATAAAAGAACATGCATCTGAGTGCTTGAATGGAATGTAGTGAGGAGAAGAGCAGCAAGGGGGGAGTATAGGACTGTCCAGAGATACACGGCCTTTGGAGGGCTCTGTTTTTCCTCTTTTTCCCATTTCAGGTGGACACCTCCTCTTCTGTTGTTATGTCCAATCAAGTTATAAGGTCATCTGAAACACTTGTTTTGAGGATAGCATAATAATACAGGGTTACTTCAAAATTCAGAATTTCTGGAAGGTTAGATTTTGCCATTCTGAAAATGCATAAGACACCAGTTGCTAATACACACATCTTCCTTTAATTTTATTAAAGGAAATTTAAGAGAGTCTTTGTGGACCATTGCAAAATGTATTTAAGATTCATGATTTGGATACAAGCTCTTGATACCTTGTTAGCCATTTTTAAGGTGGATTTTCATCTATTTTTTGTTTTGAAAAAATGTATACATCTACTAAAAACAAGAATAAACTATGAAAACTTAGTGTTTTTTTATTCTCTTGTGTCTGTAAAGCAAATGAATCAAAAGAAAAATTCTTTGGAGCTTACCTTTCAATGCCCAGTATTGAGCCAATTTTTCCGTTTGTGACACTTCATCTATGCACTGTTTTCTAGTGGCATTTAAAACAGAATAATGAATTTCTGGGAAAAGGTAGCACTTTGTATAAGCTAAGAATTTTCCTAAACATTTGTCTTGAAATACAAGTATTATATTTGCTAAAGTCCACCTGACGTTGGAGTAATATGGATTGTTGTAACCGAAGATGTTTCATCATGTCCCAGTTTCACAAACTGAAAAATATATTTTAAAATAATAATAAAAAACACAATATTTTACCCTGTTTTGGGGTATGTGATCTCTAGTCTTCCAGTCCTTTTCTTTCCATTTGTTTTGCACACGGTTTTACTGATTTGAGTAATCCAGATGAGTCAATTAAAGTACCTTTAAAATCTGTTGCATTAAGATTAGAAGGAGGTTTCTGCTATAAATAGTCCTGATAGGTAACACTGTAAAGAGGCTTACTTATGTTTTAATCCTTTAAAACTTCATTTCTGCTCTTTAACACAGTAAATAAAATTGCTAGCCTTTCTTAAGGAGCAGTTCATCCTTCTACAAGCTGTAAATGTGTGTTAAACCTTCAACATTTTTGGTAAATTCACTTAAGCAGTGGCAGTGACATTCCAAATAGTGCAGGTTCTATGGAAAGAGTTCTTTAAAAAGATGCACTGGTATTTAGTTGTCTGTTTTGAAATTCTATGGCCTAGACTTTCATTTAATGAGGTTCAAGCTCCTCGGGCCTCAGAGTGTATGAAAGCCACCAATAGCACTTGAAATGCAGTGTAGTCTCTCTCATTTCAAGTTAATATAAAAAGACTAGCATTGCTGCATAATATCTCTCCCAAAATGATTTATGATGTTTTAATGTCTGTGTATTTTAATATGCAACTTCTTCACAAATATTTTTGAGTAGTTGAAGTAAACAGGTTATACTCCCTAGTGTCTTCTACTAATTGTCATTCTTACTACAGTCTGTAACAAGAACAGATAGGCAAAACATGAATAGTGTCTATGAATTTATTGAATACCAGTGTAGATAATCAAGACATGATGATAGTTCATTACTAGAGCTCAAAAATATAACTACACTCCACTGTGCCAGTCCTGCCTCAAAAGCTTAGAACTGAAAACAAACAGAAGGGTCAGTACAAGGTTACCGTGGTGGCTGTCCTAACTTACTGTCAGGCTCCATTTCTCAGTGTGTTTGCAGGCAGTGATAAAGGAAAACTATGAGTATTCTGAGAATGCAGAGGAAAAAAAAATTACAAAATTCTCAGCAGATTCCTGCCTTGACAGATCTGATGGGGCCCACTAAAGGAGGGCTTTCCACAGACAGATGGTAAGCGAAATGCAAGGGGCATACTTTTTTTAATTAAAGTGAACTTTTTCAGCTCTTAATGGGTTCAGTATATGTTGGAATCTATACTTCTCAGTGCTGTGCTACCATCTGTTCCCTGTACACACATCCATGCTTTCAAGAATTGCTTTTCCTTCTGTACTATTTATGGAATGTTCCTTCCCCTGTAGTAGTCTGTTCTTTTATTCCTCTTTGCTAGAACATGTGTTGCAGACCAAATGAATTGTCCTTGTAGCCTCTTCGCCACCACCACCACCACCTTGTTCCCCTGCCTGTATAAATATTCACCATGTATCTGTTTATCTCTGTCATCTTGTTGCTCACCATATGGGTTGTCCAGGAGAGTTAGACTGCTCAGAAGCTTTCTCTGAAGTTTGGATTTTTTTAAAAGTAAATGTTGATAATGAAAATGTTGCAGTTTTCTAGGGAAAATATCTGTGGGGGCTGGAGACCAGAGGAATCTTCCAGGATTTCCTAATCTTGAGGGCAAGGTATCACTCTTCTTACCTTGTTCTCATAAGCCCTACATATTTGTGCTTGGTCAGTAAGAGACACAAGTGCTGAGTTAAGATGATCCCTTTGGTTTCATCTAGTAATTTTTCTTGTATGTTTTTTAGCTAAGGAGTTTCTTAATAAATCATCTTTGTCTGATATACCCATTATATGAAGTCTTTCATTAGTGTAAATGTGATATTACTTCTCGGCAATTGGTTTGCATATTTTTTGTTTAATAAATAGTAATGTATTATTTCAGAGATTGATCAAAAAAACACACACACACACACAAAAAAAAAAAAAAACAACAGGTGTGTTTTCTGGTCCTTCAGTAGTGAAACAAAATTATGTTTTGTATATACCACAGTTGATACATGCACATCTCACATACAAATTCCAGTATGTGGAATACCAGCTGTTGGTTATTGATTCCCCTCTTGCAGAGCATGAAGGACAGAGCAACTGGGGCCAGTCTTTTGACTGCTGTCCTGGGATTACTTTTCTATGGAGATAGTATCAGTTACCCTCTCTTTCCTAAGAGATCAAAGGTGCTAAAGACAGTTGATACCCAACTCTTCCAATCATGGAGTTAGAGACATAACCTCTCCTGGACAGATTAGCAGACCTCACACTTTGCTTTATCATACCCAGGTTGAACAAAGCCTGGACAATGTTACCCAGTTCTCAGCAGGGTACAGATCTTTTTGATACCAAACTGATCCTGTTTTACTGTGGCTATCAGCCATTTTGCTGTTGCCTTATTTTCTGTCACTGGCATTACTTTCAGTATCACTGTATTTAATATCAAACTTCCCAGGAGTTTAAAGAACAGAATCCTGTCTACTTTTCAGTTCCAAGCTCAAGGATTTTATATGAAGTATCTTATCCTGTTTCCCCTGGAGCCTTCTGTAAGACGAGCACAAATTTTTAGCTTGCCCTATGTCAGAAGAACACAACAGATGCCATCTGCACAGTGTTTAAGTTTTTCCAAAATATGCAACACAGACTCTTCTCAGTCCCAGCCTTTTTTTTCCCTTTTTTTTTTTTTTCCTTTTTAGCTTTATTGGTATAGCCAGAGCCTCTCTGTAGAAATTGTTCTCCTCCTTAGTCCTGTTGATGTCCCTGTCACGTATTCAGCACTCATTTCCCAGCAGTTTTGATGAGTAAGGTTAGATTATTCTAGAAAACTGCAAGTGCAGCAACCTGCAGATAATACATAAGATAAAGCAGAATTAAGCAATAGTAGAGAATAGCCTCCCTTTCTAACTGTCTCACATACGTTATATGGGTGGAGATTTTTTTCAGCAGTTGAAAGGTGACAATTTAAAAGAAATTTTTATTTTCCAGTAGATATTGCAAGTAACTGCAGATATTTTCAGTACTGAACAGGCTGCAGCACAAGACCATGCTTGGATTATCTATTAATTCCATGCTTACTTTCCTTTCATGAAGAGTAGAAAAAAATTATAATCTCATGTGTTAGAAATCTCTGCTACCCTTCTTTTAGCGTGTTTGAAGTTTAGAGATTTAATCTTTCATGAAGAACCAGGTGTAAAAGACTTAAAAGATCATAAGTGTGATGTATTTATTTATTTATTTATTTATTAAAACAAATGCAAATTTAGTTGCATGCACGTGATAGAGCTTCCTTGGTGGCCAGCCTGGGACTGAAATGAATTTTTGCAGGAGCCAAAGAACCTTTCTACACCCATCTGCCTTTGGTCCCAGGTTCAAGACACACCCTTCTGACAGTGACTACTTTATCAGACAGAACTCTATTCATTTAAAAGCATCTCTACAGATGCAGAAGTATCTGTATCGCCTGTAGAGAAGACGGGGGAAGAGGGATGGATGTTGTCAGTTGTTAGTGGTGTCACTTACTACACAGTGGAACACATTCAGAGCTGCAGTGATATGTGCTGCATAAGAGCCGTTATAGGATTAGTATGGTTCTCCTAATGGGAATCTGGAAAAACCAGAAGGAAATGCAGTGCTGTGGCCAGCATCAGAGGAACAAAGTCCCTGCAGTGAATTAAGTTCTGCTCTGCTGAGTACCAGAGTAAAGCACAAACCATCTGGCTAGCTGCACTCTCCAAAATGAGCTCCATGATAGTCCCATGGATTATTTATTCTCTTGTGATCAGCAAGAACAACAAAGTTAATATAAGGACAAGTGCAGAAACGTGCGTAGGTGAACATGCGAGGAATTGAGGAGAATATCTGCTGCAGAGTGAATTATTATTTTTCTATGATACCAGCTGTCCTAGGAGTATAGAGTTGTTAACCCTAAGTATGGTCTGCACTATTAATTTATCTGGTGTTTTACCTGGAGCAACTAAATAATTTGGAGGGTAAGCAATGTTTTAGTCGATAAATAGCAGTGTGTTTAAAAGGTTATATTTCCTTTGTGATGCAGTGTTTTGAATTAATTTTCAATGAATTGACAGGTTAAAAACAACAACAACGAAAAATCTGTTCACAGGGTACCTAAGTGAGTCTTTAGGATGTCAGAAAATCTTACCTAGGCAACATTCAGTCTCATCATAAGGATGAGCACCACATTCTCCCTTTTCTAGTGACTTGGCTTTGTGGCTGTTCTGAAATGTTCCATCTTGTGTGGGGAGAGAGACTAAAGAAAGGAAGGAAATGATTTTTTTTTTTTTTTTTGCCCGCCCTCCCCTATCTTCAATGCCTCGAATTGTGTGAAAAAAAAAATTGGCTTGTCTCAGTTTTGTTCCTGTGCGAACAAATGTGTGAATTTTGGTATCTGTCTCCTGATAAGCAAAGAGCTCGCTCCCTAGCTGTTCCTGTAAAAGGAGTCTGTTCCCATTGAAGTTAGTTACACAATTTTCAGCTGTGAAAGGGAGACAGCACCTGTTAAACAGGAGTTTAATATGAACCCATACATTCATATAAATGAACTGAAGATATGTGGCTACTGTCTGAAATCTTATTTAGATTATTCCTCACAAAAAGAGACTACCTTAGGTTTTACGGTCTAAATAGGTAAGGCCAGCAGTAGTGAGGCAGGGGGAAAGCACAGAAAAACCACAGCCATGTGGTGCAGCACTGGCACAGCAGTAGTGGGCCATTCTCTCTGTGTCTGGGTCCTTCCCCGTAGGGATGTTGCTTTCTAAAAATTGTCGTTTTGTCACATTGCTCTTGGGTAGCCATTCAGTCATCTTGAATTCTTTTGCAATGAATAATAACATCAGTAGGGTGGAAATCATGTTTTTGTTTCTTGTCACACAACATCTTTAGTTCAGTTAGGGCTGGTAAATTACTTGATCTGGACTTTGTTCATACAAAGGCACTAGATGCTGTTTCAAAAATCAGGATGCTATCTTAAAAGCTACTAGCTTTGGGTTTTAAAGGACAGGAGTCAAGATTATTCAAGAGTCTGTTCTTACTGTCTGTAATCTGCACAGGGCTAATTCTGGTTGCTATTGCTAGAATATCAGTGTTACAGTTACCTGGATGAATGAACTGGTATACCAGAAAACGTTTCACAGAATGATTTTCTCTAACGAAATTTTCTTCTTCTTCTCTTGGTTAATCTGTAAGTCTTGGCACTCATTATCTGATGAGTGTGCGTGGAGAGATTCCTACAGAATGCAAAATGATAAATTGTTTGTGGCATTTAAGATGACTTAACTTGAAGGAACTGCAGTTGAGAGATTTCCTCAAGATTTTTTGCATTTTTCGAGCTCTCATTATCAGTCGTGTGTGTCTTGAGTAAATTTGATGCCCCCAGGGAATGAGGGTGCAGCTAGGGAGAAGAGCACAAATGAGGCAGTTCAGCAGCTGCTTGCCGCACACACCCTGGCTCTCCCAGTGTTGACTCGTTGTAATCTTGCATCACGTGGGCTGGTGAAGGTGGTGGCTGTAGCGCATTTCCTTTAACTAGAAAGGTTTTAGCAGTGGATCTGTTGATCCCGGAGTCCAAACTGTTCAACTGAAGGAAAAACTTGTTTTGAGTTCTTATTTTATGCTGACAACGCGTAAGTACCTTGCTTCAGGATTTGTTTGTCCTGAAGAAGCTGTTCCTATTTTGCTGTCTGCCTTCATAGATAAATCATATGCATTTAGCTTAGTTTTATTAGTGCATAGTGCTGCTTAAGAACACAATCCGTTTTTCCAGGATTAACATTGTACATAATTATATAGAGGGACTTTGAATGTCTTAATGCTGTTTATAAGTGGATCGAGATTCATGCCAGAATTCTGGATTTTTTTTTTCCTTTCTTGAGCTCCCATGGGAACATTGGCTAATTCAGAAATGCTTTGTGTGTTCCCCACCTTGTAGTGCTAAATTCTGTGTCTAATTTAAGTCCAGTAGTATTAAAGCATCTGTTCAATTCCAGCTTTTCAGACACTTGTAATTCCCACATCTTAGCACTTACGATATATAGTTTTGTTTATAAATATATGCATTTCAGATGTATGTTCTGAAGTTTTATTTTGGTCATTGGGTAAAATTTATATCAGTGTTTCTGTTACTACAAAATAATTGTTAGCAGAGTTGTTTGTTTTAATTAGGAATGTACTGGTTGCTGTAAACTATATTAAATCTTTAAGTATAATGGATGTTTGCTTCTGTTTATTTGCTTTGTGTCATCATGATTATTTCAAATTTTATTTCATTTGATAAATGTAAACCTTTATGTAGCTTTTAATTACAAAACATAGTGCTTAATAAAAACATTGGATTTTGGTAGTGTTTTCTTGCATTAACAAAGCTGTAACAGATGCTTTCTGAGATTTGAAAATTTATGTAAATTAATCCCCAGAGTATTGGGGAAATTAATAGCAGTGCTTCCATTTCTTACAGAATACAGTCGTTTTGAAGCTAAAATACATGATTTACGGGAACAGATGATGAACAGTAGCATTAGTTCAGGATCAGGATCATTGCGAACCAGCCAGAAGAGATCCCTATATGTCAGGTAATGATTTTTTTCACCATATTACTAGTGTGTTTTTCTGCTTTTCTGTAGACTCAGTATTTATGTATTTTTATACATTAATCTACTTGTTACTGAACTTACCAATTTGATATTTATATGATTGCAATATATTAAAACCAAAGTTTAACTTATTTTAATTAATGTATTGCAACTGAAAAAAAAATAGTATTAGTTCTGAGAACTTTGAAGAGTGGTGCTTTTACTTGCTTTTTGTTCTGCCTCTCAGAGATGATGACCAGTCAGTAAAAATATGTATTCTCTTAAAGTCTAAGTAACAACTTAACAACTTGTTTAACTCAATTTGTGTTTTTATGACACAGATCTTCATTCTCCCCTTTAAGTTCTTGAGTTTAAATTTAGAGCTTTGGCAAGTGGCCATCTTTTTTTTGTTCAGCTTGCTTCAGTCATATTCTCAGCTTGTATTAGGAAATCAGAATAGCATTCTGTTACAGAATAATTTCCATGGTAAACAAGTGATCACCAAATATACCAAAGTGAATAAATTGAGTAGTCTTCATTAATTTATTCATACAAAGTTAAACATAAAGGTGGCTTAAAGGAAGTGGGTAATATTATATATAAAAGCATGAAATAACTAAGAAAATAGGTAGTTTCCCCAGGAAATTGTGACAAGATGTGGCTCATGTAATGTGCTATCTTACTCCTCTATCAGTTGCCATGTACTGAGAATTAATGTACTTTTTAGATGTAGAGCTTAGGGATATGGTTTAGTGGAGACTGTTAGTGTTAGGTCAGAGGTTGGACTCGATGATCTTGAGGTCTCTTCCAACCTAGAAATTCTGTGATTCTGTGAGAAGGTGTAATAGTTCAAGTATTGAATGTGGGTAAAAGGATTACATTTTAAAAAATAATTGATTTTTGAGTTCCACGAACTCGCTCATCTCCAAGTTGAATGAAGACCAGCAGTAGCCTCATGGAGGAGGCTAGTCCATTTTAGCAGAGCAGGTTGAGACTTCAGTAGTGACAGTGCTAGCTTTAAACTGGATTTAAAATGTTGTAGGACCTCCCTGGTTTACCTGCTAAAATCTCAGGTACTATTGTCTTTTCCCATTTAGAAATCAACATCAAACAGTTCCTGTCTCCTAGTTGTGCTTGATATCTGGTTACAGGGCCACAAAGAGGAAAAAAAAACCAGAAAAATTAGCTAGATTAAATGCATTTAATCTGACATAGTTTGGCAAGGCAAGGGTTTGGTAGCAGGGTGGGCTGCAGGTGCAGGGGTGGCCTTTCTGAGAAGAGTCTTCAGCTACCCAATGTTAGCAGAGTTGGTTTTACTCAAGTCTGGGGGATTTTAATGCAGCAGAAGGGGATTTTTAAAGAATGTTCTTAACATGGTGACTCTTGTTAATCTTACACCGGATTTCTGTAATTTCACCATTACATTTCCCATGTCCCCACTTTTCTCACAGATGCACGTTCTTGACGTGCTTCTGTGTTAGTGCAGGCCCAGAGTAAGCTGCTTAAAATAGTGGTATTAACTTTAACCTACAAAAAAATGGGGTATTTCACATGATTCATCTCCCACTAGTACACTGTAGAACCATATAAACACACCTGCTGGTCTAAGGAAGTATACCTGGTGGGTGGAAGGGTGAGTGGCAGAGTAGCGAGGCTGCTGAGATTTAGAATTTATGTAGTTGTGGAGTTTTGCCTTGAATCTTTTTAGTTTATGAAGTGATTGTGACTGCAGAATATTGATCATGTTTCCCCTTTGGCAAGCTTTGTGTACTGTGCATGTGTTACCAGTTGTTTTATTCCTTATTTCTTTCCAAAGTATTAATAAATGGGTAGCTGGTGAGGGAAATAATGTGATTAGAAATCTAACTATTCTGAAGACCTACTGAATGAAGTGAGACTAGGAAGGCCAGGCTTGATTTTATACTTTTTTTGTAGTTTGCCTTAAATATTTTTGTGGTCATAATTTAAATCTCCAAGGATAACTGCTTAAATACTAAGGTTAAGTGCTTGATATCAGTTAGCCATGTCTTATTCCACAGGTAAGTATAGACATGGGCATTGTAGTGAGATCTTCATAACCATAATCACAAGATTTATCACCATAGCCTTCGTCATGTAACTAAGCCTAAACAATCTTAAATGCTTTTATTTTGCTTGGTTAGCTATAGCCTATAGCTCCAGGTATAGATTCTAAACCACTTACATTGATGTTCACATATTCATCTGGTATTTTAAGCCTCTGACAAGCAGTTTATGTAATTCTTATTCCCTCAAAGTTATTTGTGAATGGTTGAGGTTGGGCTTTTGACTTTGTCAGCTGCAGAAAATGCAGCCTTCTCCAGACTTGGCAGAAGCCTCGTGGAGACTGGTGATTCCATTTCCAAGAAAGGTTTTTGAAACTCACTAATCAGCTTTGTTGTAAGTTGGAACAAAAATCTGAAATGCAAATATTCCTCCTGAAAAGTACTTCTCCACCCACGTCCCACTACAGAGAGTGCTGCTATGGTTTTTGAGATCCTTTCTTGTCATCACATCAAAAGATGCCAAAGACTGGTAGGCAACTTGGTTACACATGCAGGATGGGTTCACATCTCTTCTCTCCAGTTCCCAGTGTAATTTTTGACCTCACTGAAATAAGCGTTAAGACTCTTTGAACATATTGCTAGATACTGCCAGAACGTGTTCGCTATCCCACTTATGCCTTATTATAAGTCACTTTGGTATCATCATTCTGTACTTTTAATTGAAGCAATTCAAAAACAGGTTTACTAACTGATCCTAAATCTCTGTAATATTAGGTATGTCTTTGATGTGCCTTTAAAATTCCAGTTATATAACATAAGCTGAATTGAATAGTAAAGCCAAGAATAAAATGTTTACAGGCATTCAACTACAATTGTAGAAAACAAATAAAAGAAAATATTCTGAGAACAATGGTCTGTGGTGATATCTCAAAATCGTGGTAACAAAGTCACAAACAAAATGAGATGTGTTCTTGTCCCCTTACAACTGAAACATGATCTCTTTATAAATAGTCTGCCTGTAAACGGCATTTTGGGGGTGTTATGAAATATTAAGGAAATGACTGTTATGTTTGCCTGAAAATACAATTTGAAGCTTAATGGCAGATTTTTCTTAATTGCATGCATCTTAATATATGATAAATAGCAATATAACAAACAGTCCTTGGAGGGCAGTATAAATATAGCAGTTCAGCAGCAACTAACTCCTTAATTTGCACATCTAATTCTCTCTTTCTCCCCTGACTAATTACAATGCACTGATTTAATGTCCTTCTCTGATGGCTGCTTTATATTTCTTTTGATCGTTATTTTAAGAGGGAAGAGATTGTCTCATAATGTTTCTGTTCTTATGTCTGAGCTATACCTTTATGCTCTCCTCCTTCATCTGCAAATTCAAAAAGCACGTATGAAAAAGTGAAGTTCTTTGATGGCATCACATTTCTTTGATAATACATTGCCAGGGAGTAAACTTGTTCTATACTTTATGTAATCTTGGATGGCAAGTATCAGTGTGCAATGTCTGTAGAATGCAGATCTGAATGTGCCATTTGCCGCTGTGCGTTTTTCTAACCAGCATGATGCAGTATGAATTCAAACAATGGTGCTGATTTCTCTTTGGATTGAAAATGATTGCAACTCCAAGTGGAAGAAACTTCACGGTTTGGAAATCAATAGGAAATATTAATTAGATCCATTGAAAAATAAGATTGGTGTTAGTAGCAGGCCTAAAAATTATACTCAACTGCAGGAGAAGCTTAATTAGTCATCTTTATGTTGTTCCAATACTTCAAACATGTAGTTTTAAACAGCTTTCCCAAAAACTCAGGGAGAAAAACAGAAGCTCTTTTATAGAATGGCCTTCATTCCCAAGTGGTGAGATTGAATCATATTTCAGAAAATAGTACAGAGGGATGCTTCTGCTGCCACAGGAATTCCCTGATTGCTTTGTTCAGCAAGAGTACCCTAAAATAAGAAATGCTTCACTAAAACTTGATCAGCAGCCTACCATACTGAAAGCAATGAGCATAGACAGGTAAAAGACATGATGGAAATTGTGGTGCTACAGACATTAAGTTTTTGACTTAGAAGCATAAGCATTCATGAAACTTGCAACTTGCCTTCAGTTTCTGTAGTTGTCTAACTGAAGGAACCAAGTTACCATTTTAGTGATGACTTGCTTCCAATTTATATGGGGTGAAATAATAGGGACTTGGTGCTTTTTCTTTATTTTTTTTAAGGACTTGTCTCTTAAATTAAATAAAACTTAAAAGTAGAATAAATGTTGTGGGACAGTGTTCAAAGTACTGGTTGATCAGAAATAATGATTTTTTTAAAAATAAATTTCTCTTTGTGTTATAACTTCCACTGAACAAATGTATACATGGTATTGTTAATCTACAATCAAAGTCTCCATACAGGGGGTATGACCTTATGTTAAAGGTGAATTGATCTGATGGAGCAATTTGTCACTGGTTATGAGCAAATAAAGTTCAAGCAGAAAGAAATACCCTCAAGTGCTTTAAAAAAAAAAACAAAATTCACAAAGCTAAGATGCAGTTGAACAAACTCTTATAATTTACAGGTACTTACATAGGTAAAAGAATTTCTGAGACATTAAAAATCTAGTACAAAAAGGTACATAAAAGTAGTCTTTGGGAAGAAGAAATTCACCTAACGTGTACAAGAGAAAGGACACCATTTTAAATCATTGCATTAGGATCTATTTGTTCTTTCCTAAGGTTGTGTTGGACTTGGTATGAAGTCTCTAAATTGAGACGGGTATCATTTAGGAAGTGCATCACAGACAAATGTATGAGCTTGCAGATGAAATACTTGAGGACTTTTTTGGCCTGTGTCGTACAGGCACTTCACTTTACATCTGTTCATATGCCTTTTTGAAAAGTAAAATAAGAGTCCTTTATAAGGCATAAGCTTAGGAGTATCTTTCTCATTTCGGTAAGAGGCTCCAGTCATTCATTTTCACATTCTCACTAAACCCTTGATTGTGCTGGGAGAAACATACTGGAAGTCTCGTCAGTTTCTCAGGGAACTGATCCAGATTTAAAATGATCCGACAGGCAGAATTAATTTTAACACCTAGCTATTCCACAGTATGGTGTACCATGTTCGTTTCTAAGCAATTTTGCTTTCATAACCAAGGAAGGGGAAGGAAGCAGCAGTGAATGTGGGTATGGATAGCAGCAGGCTTGGATAAACCACCCTTGCTGGCAAGAACGTTGATAGAATTGTAGCCTGCAGCTGGTGTTCAGGTAGTGCTAGTGCCTGTTGTTTGAAAATCAGCTGACCTTGGAAAAAAGGATGAGATTCCCCTGAAATGGTAGGGAATTTTCCAGAAGAATGCACCTAAATCTTTTTGGTTTGTAGTACTGCAGTGGCCAAGTTCTGCTCAGATCATATTTGTAACCTTTTTTCTTGCAAGTCTGTGAGCAGGAAATTGATAATAACTTTTATTTACTGAAATAATCCAGATTTGTAACTTGTAACAAAGTATATGACAGAACTTTCAACAGTGCTCTATGCATCAATTTAGTCCCAAAAGCTGGGACTATTTAGCCTGGAGAAGAGGAGGCTCAGGGGCACTCTACAGGTACCTTAAAGGAGGCTGTAGCGAGGTGGGGGTTGGTCTATTCTCCCAAGTGCCTGGTGACAGGATGAAGGGGAATGGGCTAAAATTGCGCCAGGGGAGGTTTAGGTTGGATATTAGGAAGAACTTTGTTACTGAAAGGGTTGTTAGGCACTGGAATGGGCTGCCCAGGGAAGTGGTTGAGTCACCATCCCTGGAGGTCTTTAAAAGACGTTTAGATGTAGAGCTTTGGGACATGGTTTAGTGGGGACTGTTAGGGTTAGGTCAGAGGTTGGACTCGGTGATCTTAGAGGTCTCTTCCAACCTAGACTATTCTGTGATTCTGTGATTCTGTGATTTCCTTTTTTTCCCTAGGCTGGCATGTAACTTGCTCTACACAAAGTATTTATTGAATTGCAGGGGGCATTTTCTTGTGGACCTTCTGCAAAGTACTATAATTTTGCTCTGGGCTGAGTTTATTCTCATTCATTAAAACTTACAAATGTGTTTGTGTTTGAATGCTATGCTGACCCTTCTCAGGAGAGTTATTCAGTATTCTCCTTTTAAACATCTGTCAAAATGATGCAGTCATTTCTGAACACATAGGCAGCTTAATTAAATCTAGTGCTATTCATTTTCCTCTGTTTCTTTCCTGCCTTTTCTATGTTTATTTATTTATTTTTCTTCTCGATGCAGAGCTCTTTTTGATTATGACAAGACTAAAGATAGTGGCCTTCCAAGTCAAGGGTTGAACTTCAAATTTGGCGATATTCTCCATGTCATTAATGCTTCTGATGATGAATGGTGGCAAGCACGGCAGGTAACTCCAGATGGAGAAAGTGATGAAATTGGAGTTATCCCAAGCAAACGCAGGTATGTCATAATATTGTATTGACTTTTACATGTCTGCTATTGAATTTTCTAATGAGTGAGCTTAATTACACTATTTATGTATAAGAAGGTGCAAAGTAAATTTTGTGTAATATGATGCTGCTGATGGCAGCTCTGCAGTTGAGCATTAGACTTGGTTCAGAATTTTCCAGATTGAGAAAAACATTAAAGTTTATCCTCCAAAATACTCAAAAAAATTTTTTTAAATATTTTTTTAAAGTAAAGCATTGGAATTCTTTCTACCCCAAAGCTGGGAAATGGGCAAGTCTTTCGTGGGTGGACAAAGCCGAGACACACTGTTTGGCATTGGCAAGTAAGAGATGAGGTGGTCTGAATCCTAGTATCTGCTGTTTGATCATGGTTGGAGATACTCTCTTAGGGATATGCTTTTTCTTTTTACACCTGGATTTACTGAAACTATTCAATCACCTTATGCTCCAATGCCCTCATAGCTCATCAGTTGAGAAATAAAGCCCTGCTTTTCCAACACTGTCTGCCATTCATTTTCCAAAGAGGTCATTAGCAACAAAAATCTTTACTACAGAAGGCGCACTCCATGTTTACATTGTGAAAGGTACTAATTTGAGATTCTAGGATTTTGCTAATTTAACTGCTTTGTGTCTGCTCTTCTGGTAGAGTTGAGAAAAAAGAACGAGCCCGTTTAAAGACAGTGAAATTCAATTCCAAGACGAGAGGAGATAAAGGGGTGAGTTTATGAAGTGCAAATTACACCTGGTGTTGTGAATGGTAACACTTTCCAGTGGGTTATATATGCAGACTCTGTTTTGTTTTTTAGTGAAAAGGTGAAATAATGTCAAATAGAAATAAAATGATTCTGAAAACTAAAGCAAATTTTAATAGTAAGCTTTTGCCAAAGCCCTGCAAATTAAATAATTAGCTTAGAAATACATACTATTATACTATTCTATTATACTAAAAATATGTATGTATATGTACGTACATACTATTCCTAATACTGTAATGTAACAGGAGTTTGTATATACCGATCTGTTATTGAATAGTGCCATTTAGAACAGCACTGCAAGTGCTACTTATAAAGCCATTTAGTCCTTTGGTATGGATTGCACTCTTGGACTTCTTTTTGTGAAGGGGATCACTACCAGTTTTCAGAAAAATTAACATGTTTCTTTTGTTATTTTTTTAATGTGTCTAAAAACCAAAATTGCTGAACAGAGCTTCTGTGATTAAAAAGAGGTTTTCTAATGTGCACAGTTACCCAGGCAGTATAAAGTAAATTCTTTCTTACAACTGTGGATGCACAAGCTTTAATGAATTTTTGTGCAGTTGTATAGGCCACCAGAAACTCTAGTCTTCAGTCTTTCCTCATCACTAGCCAGAAACAGTCTCTACCTCACAGCTGCTTTTTCTCACCATTGCTCTCTGTTGCTACAAATACTGATGTAGCAGTGCTGAAAGCATATAATGTAATCAATGCAGGTGAAAAGTAACCCAGTCCAAAAGAAATTGTAGTCAAATCCCTTGGTGCAGTTCACTGCTTAATATGTAAACCGTGCCCCAGTAAGTGTGCTGGGGCAGTGGGAATGACCAGTGAGAAAGCTAGGTAACTGCTTTTGTAGCAATAGGAATGCTTGTTGCCTAAATTATAACAATTTCATCATAAAACAGCCTTGTTTTCTTTGGATTTTAGGTGAGGCTTTTTTTTTTTTTTAAATGTAAACAGCTGTTTTGAAATAAGATAAACAATTTCACAACCTCACAATTTTACCAATATTATATAACTGGTAATTTCAACACTTAGATATATGTATTTTAGGTGTAAGAACCTTCTAAAGTAAAAATCTACTGCCATCTATATATATATATAATATATATATAAAAAAAAAACTGAAATATGCTCTTAGTTCCTGAGGAAGCTATTTCTTTTAGATATTTTTCAAATAGCACAATGCTGTAACATTACTTATTATTGTAAAATGCAAAGATTTTTTTTTTGTCATTAATTTTAGTTACAGTGTTCTCATAACTTCAAAAATCAAACAAAGTGTTAAGGCTTCAGTAATTTATCTGGATACTTTGAAGATATCCAAATCCATATGTGCATTCCTCTGCTACATGGTAAAAGTTTATTTAGTTTACTAATGAAGAAATGACATTTTTTTTTGGTAACAGTATTATTTAAAGCAAAATCAATGTCTTCAGTTATTTTCTGATTAACAGTTACAGTCCTGCATTGAGGATTACTTTGATTATTTGCATTTCATTTTCTTTTCCCTGTTTTGGTACATTCATATTTTCATATTGGAATAAAATGTTGTCAACTGATGTGGTAATTCTTAACCTGGTCACTTATATATTTTGAGTTCACTTTTTAGAGGTCACATAAAAAACAAATGGCTTAAATTTCTTAGATTGTTTAAACTACTTTAAGTAATTTTTCAAATATTACAATGTTCTTTGAGAAGATAATTGCATGTTTTTGTAGTTTGTCTACCAATAAACTGTAAGCACTTAATTAGCTATGTATTTGAAATAGCATTTTGACAATAGAAGAGTTGGTACACAATCACTGTGTACTAACAGCACCAAAGATATGCATGGAAAACTGAGTGGAAAAGCAACTACGCTTGCCATTGATACAGAACTGCAGTTCTTTTTCCTTAGTAACACTTCATTTTGCAAACACTCTTACACTTGTTCACAACCTTTTGCTTCAGCTGTAAATGTTTTAACATTATAGTTTCTCTTTAAATTACTCTTCTTGTATTTGTCATGGTGATATTTTTCCCAGTAAGTTTGTCTGCAACATACATGTCTTCATGGACTGTGTGCATTACTGTGTCTGCTAATTCTCCGTGGACAGTATGAAATACCAACTTCAAACAATTAGGCAAAAGTTCCACCTTAAAACCTTAAAGAATATCCCTAGTGATGGCAAACATTAAAATCTATGTTCCTTTCATTTTAAGGAACGCTAAGAAACTGGAGCAGAAATGTTTATTTTTTTATTTGTTCCTTTCATGTAAGCATTTACTTCACTTTCTGTGCTGCTTCTGTTTTAATATATTCTTGCTTATGATGCCTGTTCATGATTTGCAGTGGGCTTATGAAAAATTTAATACAATTACTATGCATTTGCAACTAATAAGCAATTCTCTCCAGCTTTTTATAATCATGGTATCTTTTAAAAATAATCTATTGGCTAATCTTTTATTCAAAATCAGTACAATATTACCTTTAATTTATTTTTTTTTGGCAATGGAACTGACTCTGACCATTATACATGCAGTATGTGAAACTTAATATTCAGTAAGATTTCCTATACAGAAGGTTAAAATTATTTTTGTTATGAAATATTTTCAAAACTAAAATGAAGAAAGTGATTATTCTTTATGAAGTAAAAACATTAGCTACGTCTTCTAATTATACAAATTGCAAAATCTCACCACCCCAACAAAACTGCACCATTTTTGCTTTGTTATTATTTCTTATTCACATATTATTTTGCCCAAACTGAGGGTCTTGTCCTAATGGGGCAATAATATAGATGTGAGACTTCTGCCTCTCAGAATTCATGTTACAGTATTTTTCAGTATGCTTAGCAAAGATCTACTCCTTTGGGCATAGTTCTTTGTCACCTTCGTTCTGTAGATTTCAGTAATGTTTCTGGTTATGAGAAATCAATTCCATTGACTTGTTGGTTTCAGATAAAGAAGGTCAAGAGGACCATAACCCAAAACTTTGCCAATGCCAACCATGGTTCCTACAAGCATATGGTTGGCTTGAAAACAGTTCTTTTGTCCATGTGTGAGGTTGATAGGTTACCAGCTCTTGCAGTGGAATGACAGTTTTAGTGGAACACAGATGCCAACCAATTAAAGATTTTTTGGCTACTACTAAAAATAGTATTGCTGTCACCAGAGCTTTGTGCTCATGACACCGATGGTGTTCCTACGGTGCAATATGCTTCTTTAACATCTGGTAGTTTAAAGTGAACTCCTTTAACAGTGGTAGTGAAAATATCACTGGATTTTTCACTGGGTGACATTGCCAAGCAAGTCTGTATTAAAACAGATGGCCAGAAGGATTGTTAATACTTGGAGCAGGATGCAGCTTGTGTTGCACTCTAGGTATTCTCTTCAGGAAGGCCAAATTCTCGTTTTGTACTTGTACCGAAGAAGGTGGGCCACAATATGAAAAACACTGTCCTTTGTGACTCTTACGTATTACTATATTTCATTCCATCCTTGGTGCTGATAGCAAAGGTAGCATGACTTCTTGCAACCATGTTGCATATAATAAGGAAAGATGAGCTTGCACTGGATTAAATAAGATAGATGATAATTGAAAATAAACGTGCTTTAGAAATAGCTGTTAATAGGATCTTTTAATGTGTCAATTGAATATATTTTGGTTATTTCTAAAAGTAGCTTTTTAAAATGGTTCTGTGGAAGTTTTATCACTTCCTGTGGCTTATCAGCTGTGTTTGGCTTACAAATAAGTAGTGCCCCAGCACTGTAAGATCTCAAAACCAAGCTGGTTGTTTTCCTACTTTTGCTGTTCTCCTAGTAATAGCATTTCTACAAACAAAATGCCACAAACATGGCCAATTACATAGCCTGGCAGAACTGCTTAGATGATTCACTTATGCCTAAAGGAAAAGAGAAATTTCAGCTAGCATGAAATTAGGTGTACCAAGTGTTACTGACCTATTTATACATCAAGGTTCTTTATTTACTTTCTATAGAACAGTAAGCTAAAGGTGCTGCAGTCACATAATGTCTCCAGCAAAAGACATGACAGATGACTAAAACATTTATGTTTTAGTAATTGTACCTGTAAGCATACAGATATATGAATGAAAATACAGTCATGCCCTCCATCACTTAAACACGAAGCATGATAATAGTTGATATGCACATTGGCAGAAATACATATGTCTGTATTGGTAACTCAAGAAGTTTTCTTAGCAGTTAACATCAGCAGTTGCTGAGTATGAGCCTTGAACATGCAGGCATTTTCATGTTAGAGTTCTTAGCTATAAATGCACAGCTGAACAACAATTACTACAGTAAACAAATTAAATGAGTTGTCTTTTGAAAGTGGGCATTGGTACTGGGATGCAGACTTTCTGAGAATGAAGTCATTTTTTCCAATAAACTTGTAATGAATTGCAATAATGAAAGACTGAAATAAATACTTTTTTTTTACTTTTTTTTTTCTGGTTATTTTAGAGAGACACTTCCCCCCCCCGGCCTTTTTTTTTTTTTTTTTTTTTTTTTTCCTATTTCACTGTTACTTTCATAATTTTACCATAAGAGAATTCAATACAGTGCTAGCTTTTAACTTGACCTTTTTGTTGTTCTGTGGTATTCTATTTAGCAGCTATCACCAAAGTATTTACAGTTCTGCCTTTTCAGATGGGTAACACTGGCAGGTGTTGCTGGTGAGCTGTTACGGTGCCATTTGTTTGTAAAAAAAGCATGTGTAAATATCTGGCCTTTTTTTTTTTTTTTTTTTTTGAATGGCTATAATCCCTAAATTAGATAACATCCATGATTTAATTGGCTTTGAGTTCATTCTGGTTTGGCCATGTTTTGGCAGCCTAGTTTTTCACATCTTGTTATACTCACAGCAAGCCTGTTTGTGAAATACAGGTCAGGCCTCACAGGGTAAATCAGCCTGACAATTCTTTTGGAAGTAAGCATGTGAAATACAGAGGGGGTGAGCAAAGCCATGATTCCCGATCTCTCTCTACTTTATATGAGCTGAGAAGACACTGTTAAATTGGAATATGCACTGCATAATGTGGTTATAGGAGTCAGCTTCCACAAAGCTGCTGGTCTGGGCCTTTGTTCACACAGAATTAGACATCCTTTGTTTTGCCCCTCCTTCTCTTCTTCAGCAGTCATTCAATGACAAGCGTAAAAAGAACCTCTTTTCCCGAAAATTTCCCTTCTACAAGAACAAGGACCAGAGTGAGCAGGAAACCAGTGATATTGACCGTAAGTATGTGGCACTCAATGAGAGAAAAGCACACGTAGAAGGGCCTGCTAGATTGCAGTAGGGTGTTACTATGGAGACAGTTTCATGAGCTGCAACAGGCTAACAAGCTCAATGTGCAAATGACAAACCAATTTATAAAATCAATGCAATAATTTGTTTGCTCTTTAGGTAAATTGTAACCAAAGAATGTCCCAGTTTGTAGTAAACTGGGTAATACTGTCGAATAAGTATGTATAACTGGAGGAGGTAACAGCTCTCCAGTGCTGTCAGTAATGGTTCCTCAGGCCTCACTCTGAGGAGAGTGCGGAGCAGCAAAGCAGGTATGGCTGAGTTTACCAGGCTCTCCAGTCAGTCCCTTTAGACTGGTAGCTTCAAAGTCATTATATTCTAATTTGCTTTCCTTAATGAAAGTACTTTAACTTTGTTGTTGCCTGCACTAAAAAATGAAGTCTTCTCAAAAAGTATTTTTGCTGATTCAGACCAGGTCTGTTATAAGCTGCAGTCTCTGCCATTTGCACCAGTGATAACACTTCATGTGCCAGTCTGGTTAAATCCTATGGACTTATCTTCCCCTGTGATGTTCTGGGAACTGTCTCCTGTCGTAGCGCCAATTTTATATATTACTGACAATTATTTTCTTTGTGATTGTCTTTTTATTGCTTGCCCTCTGGGGACTACTCTGCAGGAGGTCCCTGACGACATGGGATCAAAAGGCCTGAGTAAGTGATCAAAATACTCCCAAGTTATTTTAACCTCCATCTGAAAAACTACTTTTTTAAAAAAACAGATCTCTTTGAGACTGGTGCTCTACTGGCATAAGGAGGTTGACTAAAAATGTTTCATAAGATTTTTCTGGTTTGTAATGTTCTGGGGATTTTTGCTTTCAGGAACATGTTACTTTTTAAGTGATTATGACATTAGTGTGTTTTTGTTGTCGTTGTTCAGAAGCTTACCAGCACTTATTTGTCCTTGAAAGTGACTGTATTTGTAAATTTGTTGATACATTTTGCTAATGTCATTTTAGTATTGGTTTTGTGTTTTATTATTTTAAAAAATTACTTTTCACAGTTATAGCACAACTGTTGTCATAATTTAAGTAGCTGGCAGTCCTCTTTCTAGGTGATGGATATCTTCAGCTCTTTAAAAACAAGACAAAGAAAAGCTTTCCTTAACAGATGCCATGAGAGTTTTTCTCTGAACTCTTATGATGCTCTTAGACCACCACTGACTAGGTAGAGAGGTAGCTGATAAAGGAGACACATAAGCAATTAATTTTGTTTCCTGTAGAAAATGCCTGGTAACTGATTGAATACAGCAAGATTCAAAAGTTGCTGAATATTGTAACAGATCTGTGTACACAGACATCACCTCTGGACTAAAATAAACAGTCATAACATTTCTTTCATGACAGATACTAAACAAGTAGATTGTTAGGTGTTTATGGGATAGTAAAATTAGTCACTAAAGGTAACGTTTCTTCCAGGGGCATAACTGTTCCCTTTATTCTCATCCTCTATGTTATGCTCAGTGTTCCTGATATTACACATGGGAAGTGGGATATTTCTATGCTTGGCCTCAGTCACTTAAGTAAATAAAAATGCTGGTAGCAATAAAAGTAATCTTCCATTTCTGAAATCAGTTTCAAGGAGATTATTGGTCTGGAGCAGAATCGAGTTCTATGGCCTTATAATCATTACATTATGTAATAACGTCCACAAATATCACTAGGTGGTTCTGTAAAAAGACAGATGTCTATTTTGAAACTTTCTTTTCAGCAGTCCAACTTTTGGAAACTGCCTTATCATGCTTAATAGAAGCAATACTACCTAAGCTCTGCAAAACTGCTTGCTCCAATAGACCAGTTAACAGTTTATCACAACTTGTGTTCTTAATTGACTAGTACAATGTCTCCCCTGGAAGGCAATTCTATTATGTTCTGTCATGAGGCTGTTAAACAGTTATTTTTGTCTTCCATGCCTATATGGGCATTCTTTTCCCAAAGCAAGAAAATGACATGGAAGCACGTCCAAATTTCTGGTACTCAAAAACATTTGTAAATATGTTTTCTCCTGCACAGAAATAAAGCATCAAAAGTGTCAAAATTGGCATTTGTTCTCTAGATTTGTACAATTATCAGGTAACAATAGATTGATATCTGATGTTCTTCAGTTAATTTAATTTTTGTCATAAACATGTTTATTGCTTTCTGTTACACACAGATTAAAGTGAATATACATTATAGCTTAAAGTTACTGAAATATTTTGATTACTGCAAAAAAGACATGAAATTTGTATAGATGCTCTAGAATAAAAGTCAGGAGCTTTTGAGTACTAAATCCTTACTAGAGGAAACAATGCAGCAGCTTAGTGTCTGATATTGAATGCGCTTAACTATATTTCCTGGAACATGTTTCAGGACTCTTCATAAAATCAATAAATTGCCTACATAAAAAATGAAATTCAGGATCCCATAGGTCTTGCACAACAAAACTAATTTTGAAAACGTAAAAATTGCAGGGTTGCATGTGAAATGTGAATTAGTGTACTTTTCATAATCTTATTTTGATGTGCTATTTAATGTTTTTTCTTTTTATTAACATCCATTCCTTTTGTGTGAAATTAAGCTTGATCCTGAGAGCTATGAGAAGTACCTTAAAACTTTTATATGCAGTATGTATTGATTTCAGCATTTTGATATCACTGTTGTCTTTCATCTGGATTACTTTTGTCAGTTTGCTTTCCTTTGAACTCATGCCATTAGTGTGTGTTCCTTATTTTTTTCCATTGTGTTGCAATTTCAGAGCATGTAACCTCTAATGCCAGCGATAGTGAAAGTAGTTACCGTAAGTGTTTTTAAGTTATTTGTTTACTTAGAACCTTTGTTTAGTAGCTCTTTGTTTTTGTCTGTCTGTCTTTTCTGGGTATTTACATGTTAAATAGAACTTCACAGTACGCTTCAGGTGAAATCCGTGTTCATGTGTTTGTTGGGTACTGCAAAATTTATTTATTTATTTATTTTAACTGACTAGAGAGAATCATTGCAAACCTCTTTCGTTGATATTTTTTGTGATTTATGATTGTCTTAGTTCAGCTTAATTTGAATTAATTCCTAATTTTTTTAAACATGCATGCTAGCTACAGCTGTTAAAAGCCAAACGTGCATTTAATGTTCACAAATATAATTGCATGTAGTTGAGCTTAATAACTGAGAGCATAACCAAACTGTGTAATCTGTTAAATAGTGTAATAACTATCAAATATAACAAATAGATACTTCTAATGAAAGTGAAGATGAGCAAACATGTATTTACCCTTGCTTTTCAGCTTTCATATCTCGATTTTGTCAAGCGTGGGTGCTTAGTCTGAATTGTCTTCAAAGCATATGACACATGTTAGTTGCTGGAATCAGTTATGATAAATTAGCATGCTAGATCCACGCTTGTGTGCGTGCCCCCACCCCCAGTATATCTTTTAAGTACTAGGCTGAATTAGCTTCTTTACTAACCCAAGCTAAAGCACTATTTACCTCTACCCAAGCTACAAGAACACTACCTCTACCCAAGCTACAAGAACAGTACATGTTCCCAGTGTATAATAGTGTAATATGCTAGATGCTGCTGCTCTACAATGCTTTCTTGTTAAAAAAAAAAAAAGGGGTGGGGAACTGTCCCGTTTCAGTCCCATTAGTCATTTCCAGTGAACAACTCCTAGTTAAGATGGCTGAGTTCACACCTGAAACCTGGGATAGAGCAGAGCAGGAGGACAAAAACAGTGAGGATTTGAAGAGGAACAGGAAAAAGAACAGTAAAAGTCAAGCGGTGTGACAAAGTGGCTCTCTGATCTGCTCCTGGATGCCTGTTAACCGTGTAAGAGGCACTTCAGAAACAGATATTGTTTATGTTAGGGTAATGAGGAAAAAGTGGTTCACGAACAGTTACATCTGTTTGGAAGCTGCAGATATTGTCAGGAGTAATGAGCCACGATTTTTCATACAGATGATTACATTTAAGGAGAGAATTTATATGTGTACAAAAATCCTCAGAGCTTACAATGCTTAACGCTGTTGTAGACTAATTGCAAAAAAAAAAAAAAAAAAAAAAAGCAGGGGAGGCATTCATGGCATTCATGTTCACTGAGAATAACACAGACTTAAGCATTTATTGAAGTTGCTGTTGCCTATATGACTAACTTACAAATTTTAACCATTTTTAATGATGTGACATTAAAGCTATCTAACTGTAACTGTTTCTTCATAATTTTGCTGCTTTCTTCTTTTTTCCAAGTTTTTTGAGGAAAAACCTTGTTTTATTAAGAGCTTGCTTTCTTTACGTTTTAAGCTCATTATTGGTATTACTAGCTAGCTTTTTACATCTTTATTACCTGAGAAACCCTGATTTTATTATGAATGTCATGGATTTGCTAATCCGATTGTGTAATTCCAAGCCCTTTTTATTAAAATGATTTTTTAATTTCTTTTTACTGCTGTCTAATATGAAAGTTATCTTGATTACAGATGAGTACGGTTGTTCAAAAGGTTCATTCTATTAATATTCATTTTTCCAAAGTATTGAAAAAGCAATGACAATATATACTTTTGGCCCTCAATCAGGGAATGCTTTATACTTGTTATTATATCTTTAATAGGTTGCTTAACTAATTTTTGACCTTATAGCAATGTGACTTTTCCATAGAAGTATCTAATTATATGTTAGCTGGATATTTCATAGATGAGTTCATAGTCAGTGACTCCCTATTCTTCTCCCTAGCCTAAAAAGGGTTCTGAAAGTATATACTGTCCTTCTAAAATCCATTTGCATGAGTGACTTTTTGAGATATTAAAATATACAGGTTGCATGTTTCCATGTCTGTCTTAATGTATTCCTCACTTGCAATACCTTAAATTAAAATCTCGTTCATGTATTGCTGTAGCACAGTTGGAATGCAAATTTTTACAAATAAGAGAAATCTTTATTTCTCTTAGAGATTGTAAAGTTCAAATTTAAAAGATCAGTGGTCTTTGCTATCAAATAAAGAACGTATATATCGAAGCAATATATGAATTTATAAAAGCCTTCATCTGCCATCTGTTTCTGTAAGACTGGTATAGCATTAGTGTGTACCTCTGTATGAATTCCAAAGACTGTTGTAAAAACTACACAAGTGAGTTATTGAAGCACTGTATTTTATTCAAAGTTCATAGTATTGTCATATAATTTAAGCTTGTGCATTCTGAATTACAAATTCTCCGCTGTCATGAAATTGATTTTTAGTGATTCCCGTGCAAGAAATATGACTCTGAGATATTTTATTGGACTAGAAATGTTCTTTTAGAGAGATGGCAACTGAGGTATATTTCAGATGCTTTCACTAACATCTAAGAAACTTGCAGCTGTCAAAGGTCAAAATTTAGTTCTTACAGTTTCATTCACTGCTAATGTGCTTTCTGAAGCTGAGAACAATACAAAATGTTCTTCATTTTCAAATTGATCTTTCAAAAATCCCTAATAAAATAGTAGTTATGTAGTAGAGACAATATAGTATTTTGTTGCGGAACTGAAGTGGTTGAAAGTGTTTCTATAAATGCCACTTAATGAAAAATTTACTGGAAGAGATTTACACCTTGACATACATGTTTTTAGCTTTGTGTAAGTACAGGAAAATGCTGTAAAAGCTGGCTTCAAAGTATGGAAAATGCTAATGATGACGGTGGCATTGCCTCTAGCAGTGAATGGTACCATGCATGCATCTTGTTCAGGGAAACATAAGAGCATTTCAATAATGCTTTAAAATATTTGTGCTTGACATGCTAATATACCTAAAGAAATTATACTGTATGTGTCTTATGCTTTTAAAATTTTGTTTGGCTTATCTTTGTAATTTTTATAATTCATCACTCTTGAAAAATGTCCTTCATCAGTATCATTGTAATGCATATTTTACTGCAGAATGTCTATATCATTGTGGTTCATTAAATGACTTGATGTAAATATTATTGGTTTAGAAAAGCAATACATAGATATTTCTTTGCATTTATATTTTTAGGCGGCCAAGAGGAATATGTGTTGTCATATGAACCTGTCAATCAACAAGAAGGTTTGTAGATCTCAATTCACACAATATTCATCATAAAGTATCAGGATGCTCTATGTGCCCTTATGTATTGAGCACCATAATAAACTTCTTCACTGTTTTTAAAAAATTTTGCTATCATTATTAAAATTAATAAAGCATAAAGGCATAAATTATTAAATACTATTGATATATTATTTAGCACGTAATCCAAAGGTGTGCTAATTAACATTGCTTCTTTCCATTATGTGGTTTATATTGTGTAAGGAAAATAGGCTATATTGAAGTTACACCAGTGTGAACATCAGAAATAATAGTGTGCTTCAGTTTAATACTGCGTTAGCAATCCTACTATTGCTGTTCCTTTTTTTGTCACAGCAAAAATTGTATCAGATTATTTGTCTATTGTAGCAAACTTTAGTAGAAGTGTTTATAAAACATTTCAGTCTCATTTCTCTGTGTGCTTCTTATGTGGTTTATTTGGTTAGAAATTGCTAAATAAAAATTTTCAGTATAAAAAAATAATGAATGAAATAAAAATTAATAGAAGAAAACACCTCATGTTTAGATTTAGACTTTTTTTTCTGATTTTTAATGGGATCCTTTCATTTCTTTTTCACCTTGGTCCTGGTCGTGCTTTATTGTGTTTAACAGAAATTGAATTTTTACTCTTTCTATTTACTACATTGATTTACATCATCTGATACACTGCTAATTTATTTAGAAATATAATTTGTAAAAAAGCATACTTGATTTCTAGTATCTATAAAATACGGTAACAAACAAAGTAAATACACATCATACACAAATTGAATTAAAAGGATCTAAGAGAATTCTTTTAGGAATAAATTAGTAACACTGGAAGGAATTAGTTCCAGGAGTTAAGTTAAAAACATATCTTATAGGTCAAACTTCAACTTGGATTTACTTGTGTACTAATGACAGATTGAACCTAAAACTGAAATTTATACAGCTGAAATGATATGCTAATGACTAGATATTTAGACATTATTGTCTTCATGGCACTTGCAGCATAATTAGATATCTTCTGCTTGTCCTTAAATTCCAATGAAAAGCCCTTTATATCTTTCTAACAAATGAAGCATGTTTTAAAAGATGCTATAGTTCATTTTATAGGGGTGTTACTAGTTAAAGAAGCTATAGTTGAATGTTTTCATATGCAAGTGTTTAAGTGGTAGTCTTGGAAGTAATAAAGAAGCTTTTCCCAACAGAGAACTCAAGTTTTAAGAACTCTCCTTGAATTGAAAAGGTTTTCAAACTTCTCATTTTGCTCTTTTCGTTAAAATGAAGGATATTACTTTGTGAAAAAGTTTATTTTTTTCCTCAAGGCTTCATAATTCAGGCCTCATCTTTAGAAGTCACTCAGAATAGTTACTTGAGAGTAATTATCTGACATCTTTGACTTCTACCTTAGTTAATATACATTCTTCAACTTTTTTTTTTTAGGAGTACGTATTCTTTTAAATGTTAAGACTGTGTTACCATATGATAAAGTTTATTTTGCTGAACTTTAAAGGGTAGTAATCTCATTGAAATGTAACTTATTTTATTTCTTTATGTTTAATAGTCAACTATACTCGACCTGTGATTGTTTTGGGACCCATGAAAGACAGAATAAATGATGATCTGATTTCAGAATTTCCAGACAAATTTGGCTCATGTGTTCCACGTAAGTGTCAGCAAATACTAAAACAATTCTGTGTCTTCTGCTACTTTCTTAATAGACTTACCCTCTGTATATTGAGTTTTAAAACTTAATATATTGTCTAAACTTTTTAAGAGCTATTTGTCAATCATCTTTTTGCTTGTGACAATTTTGCAGTATAAATGGAAGACTATTTTTGGATGTTGTAGGGGAAAAAAGTCACTATTTCTTGTTTTGCTTTAAAAATTACTGGTTTATATTTAAAGATACTACTAGACCAAAACGTGATTATGAGGTGGATGGACGTGATTACCATTTTGTCACTTCTCGAGAGCAAATGGAGAAGGATATTCAGGATCACAAATTCATTGAAGCTGGCCAGTACAATAATCATCTTTATGGAACAAGTGTCCAATCAGTGCGAGAAGTAGCAGAAAAGGTAAATCAGTGCCAGTTACTTTCATTTACTGAGGTGATTATCTGACTGTACTGAAAGGGGAAAAGAGAAGAATGGCAAGAAGCCACTAGGAACTCTGTAACCTTAATATGACTTTGTATAAAACTAGAAACAAGGTACGTTGTCACAAATGCATTTAAGAGAAATAAAGAAAGCATTGTGATTAAATTACTGGAAAAGGGCAACTGTAGTTTTTGTCTTGTTATAAAAAGAGAATAAGGTGGAAAATCATTGGAATTAGAGGCTAATTAGTTTGCATACATATATCATTAATTAAGAATAGTGGTGGTGGAGTTGATTATTATGATGATCCATTTGATGATATAGACCTGTGTGGAAAAAAATCGTAAATCTGTGCACCCTTCATGGATTTATTTGACAACAGAGAGAGTGAATGTAGTAAACTGTTTTAGAAAAACTGCTTACATGAATGCCACTACATTTTGAAGGCTGTTTTCTTCATTGTTTTTGTCTTGAACTGGTTTTCATTAACTATTTCTTGCAAATATTTCTTTATTTGGAATCCCTGAAATAAGAAAGGAATCCCATTTCTAAGAGTACAACATCTGTTTTAAAGAGAATGGATTTGTGAAAATCCTTTGCAAATGTTTCACATTAGGTTGATGAATATTGTTCTAGTTAACTTAAAAATACAGTGCATTTACACTAGAGAATATCTGATTTGTATGAAAGACAAAACAGCTATTTTCTAGGTGGGAACTCATAAGCATGAGCACTTTCTGTTTGGACACACACAGGGTAAGTGTGGTTAATCTGTGTGACGTGGGAGTGTAGTTAGTCCTCAGGAAAGAAGTATAAACCATTCTGGCCAAATGGATAAGTATTGTTATTTCAGGAAGGAGTAATTTATTGGAATCAAAAACAGGGAGAAAGTGGTGAAATTTTGTGGTTCATATGATGAAGTTTTTTTCTGCTGTCTTACCAACCCTATGGAATACAGTTTGGTCCAATGGTAGATAGTGAAAAAATTAAAGAAAAAGAAATTGATTACAAAATCATTAAAGGAAATGAACAATACTTGGAGAGGCTGGATGAAGTTGTAAAGTTTTCATATGTCATTAAATGATGAAACTGTTCCTTGAACAACTTAAATGTTACAAACTTGTTAGCAGTTGTTTCAAGTGTTTCCACAGATACCGTCTTTAGTTCAATTCTAGACCCAAAATTGGCTTATTGGCTCTTATGCCCATCTAGTGGGATTATTAGGACACAAAACAATTGTGATTTTTTTGTGAATTAATATCAAGAACAAAGTACTGCCAGATGACTCCATGCTGGGACTTTGGATAGATGCAGCTATTTCTCAGTTCCAACTAATGTTATTCTGCTGGGATACAACAGCCAGTCCTTCAGAACTTGACTTCATAATTATGGCAGGCATGCAGACTGGTTGGTCTGGTGCTACTCCTTCCTTAGAATTACAGAATCATTTAGGTTGGAAAAGACCTCTAAGGTCATCAAGTCCAACTCTTAACCTAACCTTCTTGTCTTCCTGTCTCCCTTATGAGTTGAGTCTCTTCAGTGAGTCTTATTGCTGGGACATAGAACACAACTTCCAAGTTTTCTGTGATGAATATAGGGGCAAACCTGACAGAATTGATTGCAGTTACCCCAGAACTGCCATAAATAGTATTCTTGCAACAGCTTTAAATTGTGTTTGTTTGCTCTCCTTCCAGCTGATACCTATCCCTCTTTTGTCCTTACTTATAATGGGCACAACTAAAGATGCTTTTTGATACCATTGTTTAGTTACTGTAAAAGGAACTGAGTGCTATGCTGTGTTTCTCAATCAAATGCAGTGTAAATGAGGAAATAAAAATACTTAAATTGTTTAATTGCACAATACAAAGAGCACAATAGCTTCCATGAATGACAATGTGCTAATTGCATCATGAAGTACTAGCGTTTCTTTTCCTTGTCTTCCAAATCTTCTCTTGAAAGGAATTTTCATATCTTCCTTCCTTTGTCACCACTAGCAGCTTGCAAACCCCTGAGCTGGAGGGCACTTTAATGCATGTTCACTATCGGTTTGGGGTAAAGGATCACAACTGTATTCTATAAGGTCCAGCACCTCTGCTGTACTGGCAGTCTAGCCTTCCGTCATTTGTCCAATGTCTTGCAACACCTGGCATAAGTTGTTGGACCGAACATGGCAAATACTAACAGTACTATCACAAAAGGGAACACGGGCCTGATAATGCTCTTAATTCTCTGTTCCCAGAGCACATGCCACATTTGGAGAGAAGCTATATGAAAGATATGGACAAGTCAGCATGTGTAGTAAAGTACTGTGCTAGGATATACAAACGTTACATTTAAATGATACCAGTCAGCATCCATATCTGTGGACTGGATCTTGGAAATAGTTGAAAGCAAACAGTTTTGTATTGCTCACGTGGGAAGAACATTTCTATCCTCTTTAAGAATTCCTGACATAAAATTCTGTAGTCTTTGTTATGCAAGGGATTAAATGTAAATGAACATGGTGATCTCTTCTGCCAGGAGACAGAAATGTGTCAGGCATTCCAGACTGCAGTTACTTCCTTGTTCTTGATTGTGCCCTCCAAGAATTATCTCCCAGGAATTCAGAAATTATGTTTTATGATATAAGTAACCTTTGTTTTCCTAGTGCTTGTGGGTTTGTATCCTGGCTCACAGAATTCTGTCATTCATATTAGGTATCTTTCTAAAGAAAAAGATTTTCTCATTTTAGACGTCCAAAAGTGGTTTACTGCTCTTCTTCCTCTACCACATCCCTTTCTGAAATGGTGATGTCACACATTATTCATATGCTATTCAAAGGAAAAAAACAAATGTGTAGATTGGAAATAAATGTATCTAGATAGGAGTCAAGGAACAGGAAGAGTCTTTGAAATGAGGAAATCCTGAGGTGATGGAGAGTCACTGGTAGTGGGAGAACAGAAACCCTGCCACATTCTGTTTCAACAACCTGAGGAAGAATTTGGTTGTATTTGTTTTGTATTTGGTTGTATTTGTTTCTAAAAATATATAAAAAATAATCAGCCCAAATAAATAGCATTCACAGTCTCAAACCTGATGATCCCTAATGTGTTACCTGTGGGAGAGCAGAAGTATTGTATTCAGTTCCATCTAACAAATTGACAGATGTGCTCACCATCTGTGGAGGTTATTCTCTTAGATATGCCACTTAAGGCATCTGGTTCTTCTCTGACTTGTGGCATGGCCACATCCTTAAATGATCCTTTAAATAAATACGATTTTTTAAGTGATCATTTTTGATGTGGTTTGGTGAAATCTTGATATTGTTGATGCAGATACTCCAATTCTGTTGGCTTCAATGGAAACATGATTTCTCTTCTAAGTTATTACACTATGTGACTTAAACTTTGCTTATTGCCATTTTCCTTTTTCTTTCTTACTTTTTAGGGTAAACATTGTATTCTTGACGTTTCTGGTAATGCGATCAAAAGGTTGCAGATTGCCCAGCTGTACCCAATCTCCATTTTTATTAAGCCCAAAACAGTGGAAAATATCATGTGAGTAAAAATGACTCAGGCTAAATTGTTTGAAACTGTCATTGTATTTGAATAGCCAGCTGCAAGTTACATTAAGATAATTGTAATACCAAATTTTTAAAAACATATAATTATTTATTTTGCTCTGGAAATTTGCTGGGTTAAATTTCTAGGGACTGCTAAGCTGGGTTTCTAATCAAGAAATCAAGAGTGCTCAAGAATGAATGCCACTGCAAAATTCTGTACAACATAGTGTCACAACTGCTCATTCTCAGGACAGTCTCCACTTAAATACGTCATTTAGTAGACTGCCTGTTATTAGGTTAATTCTCAGACAATGGCTTAAAATTTTATTTCAAAAGATTACAGTGTTTTTTTTTTTTTTTTTTTTTTTTTTTAATGTGTACAATGTTTTCAATCTCAGGGAAATGAATAAACGCCTAACAGAAGAACAAGCCAGGAAGACGTTTGAGAGAGCTATGAAACTGGAGCAAGAATTTACTGAACACTTCACAGGTTTGTTTCCCTTGGGACTGTTCCCTTGCCAGAGTTGAAATTTTATTCCTTGCCATATAGTAATCTTAACATTGAGATAAGGTTGAACTTTGTTTTCAGGCTGATCTGTGATTTTTCTTGAATCATAGAACCACCTTCGTACTGCTATGCTGGTGTCAGTTTTACTAATGAATTTAGTATATACAAAAGATTACCAGTAGCTTAATTTAGGTTTTAAAATCTTGAAGCTCTCTATCACTTTTCTAGGTATTGAAATGCAGATGTTTGCTTTGTTGCTATATTGTATACTTAAAGCTTTTATTTGTAGAGCTGAGATTATCTAGCCTTTAACTTCCAATTTTTGAAATTGGGAAATAAAGAATGTTAGTAATTAAATCTCTGGTATTATGGCATGACAGCCTTATGGTACTTAGGTCCAAGGCATACACAAATGTGGTTTGTTAACTGTAACAGCAAGGTTACAGTTATATAATAACTGTATATATAATACATATATAATAATTGTATATAATAAGTACTCACAGAATCACAGAATTTCTAGGTTGGAAGAGACCTCAAGATCATCGAGTCCAACCTCTAACCTAACCCTAACAGTCCCCACTAAACCATATCCCTAAGCTCTACATCTAAAAGTCTTTTAAAGACCTCCATGGATGGTGACACCACCACCTCCCTGGGCAGCCTGTTCCAGTGCCTAACAACCCTTTCGGTAAAGAAGTTCTTCCTAATGTCTAACCTAAAAATCCCCTGGCGCAACTTAAGCCCATTCCCCCTCGTCCTGTCACCAGGCACGTGGGAGAACAGACCAACCCCCACCTCGCTACAGCCTCCTTTGAGGTATCTGTAGAGAGCGATAAGGTCGCCCCTGAGCCTCCTCTTCTCCAGGCTGAACAAGCCCAGCTCCCTCAGCCGCTCCTCGTAGGACTTGTTCTCCAGACCCCTCACCAGCTTCGTCGCCCTTCTCTGGACCCGCTCAAGCACCTCCACGTCCTTCTTGTAGCGAGGGGCCCAAAACTGAACACAGTACTCGAGGTGCAGCCTCACCAGAGCCGAGTACAGGGGGACGATCACCTCCCTAGCCCTGCTGGTCACACTGTTTCTGATACAAGCCAGGATGCCGTTGGCCTTGGCCACCTGAGCACACTGCTGGCTCATATTCAGCCGACTGTCCACCATCACTCCCAGGTCCTTCTCTGCCTGGCAGCTCTCCAACCACTCATCTCCCAGCCTGTAGCTCTGCTTGGGGTTATTGCGCCCCAGGTGCAGGACCCGGCACTTGGCCTTATTGAACTTCATGCAGTTGACCTCAGCCCATCGGTGCAGCCTATCCAGATCCTCCTGCAGAGCCTTCCTACCCTTGAGCAGATTGACACACGCACCTAACTTGGTGTCATCTGCAAACTTACTGAGTGTGCACTCAATGCCCTCGTCCAGATCATTGATGAAGATATTAAAGAGGATCGGCCCCAGCACCAAGCCCTGGGGGACGCCACTGGTGACTGGCCTCCAACTGGACTTGACTCCATTTACCACGACTCTTTGGGCCCGGCTATCCAGCCAGTTTCTAACCCAACGAAGCGTGCGCCAGTCCAAGCCAAGAGCAGCCAGTTTCTTGAGGAGAATGCTGTGGGAGATGGTGTCAAAAGCCTTGCTGAAGTCAAGGTAGACCACATCCACAGCCTTTCCCTCATCCACCCAGCGTGTCACTTTGTCATAGAAGGAGATCAGGTTCGTCAAGCAGGATCTGCCTTCCATAAACTGACTGGGCCTGATCGCCTGCTTGCCCTTCAAGTGCCGCCTGATGACTCTCAAGAAGATCTGCTCCATGAGCTTCCCTGGCACTGAGGTCAAACTGACAGGCCTATAGTTCCCCGGGTCTGCCCTCCGGCCCTTCTTGTAGATGGGCGTCACATTTGCTAGCCGCCAGTCAGCTGGGACCTCCCCCAATAGCCAGGACTGCTGATAAATGATGGATAGGGGCTTGGCCAGCTCCTCTGCCAGTTCTCTCAGTACCCTTGGGTGGATCCCATCCGGCCCCATCGACTTGCGCACATCCAAGTGCCGTAGCAGGTCACCAACCAGTTCTTCATGGATGGTGAGGGCCACATCCTGCTCCCCATCCCCTTCTACCAGCTCAGGGTACTGGGTATCCAGAGAACAACTGGTATTGCCGCTAAAGACTGAGGCAACTCATACTGATTTTTTTTGCATTGTGGATTGCAGTGTGAGGAGAATGATCAAGTGAGGAATTTTAAGAGGACAGAAACGAGCCTTTTCTATTACTGTCAGAGATAGGCACTACCCCCGCTTCTTTCCTGTTGTGTTCTTTTGCAATGTTTCAGTGTTTGCCCCATTTGCTTCCTTTTTGTGACACATCACCTTTGCCCAGTTTCTTCTTCCCCATAACACATAGGCAGAGGTGCAAATGCAAAACATCCTTAAACAGTCTGCTTATCCTGTGCAGAGACACAAGGGAAGTATAGTGGCTTCACATGGGAGGAAGATGAAGGACCCAGTAAACTCCGACCCTGTCTTCCTGCTCCCTTGTTCTCTGCATTGTGTGCTACCCACACAATGAACAGCTTGAGTCCCTCCCTTTTTTGTTGGCATCCCTGTCTGCTGCCTTGCAGCCTTCACTGTTTATCCCAAGCCTACATCTAGCTCTCCATCTCTTCTTATAGCTCTTTATCCATCTGCACCTAGAAAGCTGTGGGAGTCTCCAATATAGATTGCAAATTCTCTCTCTTATAGAGTCATTTACCAAATGACTTGCAGGTATGTCAGGTTTGCTGTTCAGGAAACTGTTGTGTTTATTTTAATGGCCATTAACTATTTAGTTAATAGCTGGTACTCACTCAGGTTATGTTAGGACATTATATTGCGCAATTTTGTTAGCAAATTAAGGGCCAGAGTTCAAGATACTTCAAAATCTTACGGTCCCTTTTTAACAGCCCTCGTGCTGTGGGCCATTTCTCTTCTTAGAAGTATAAAGTTTGTGTTAAAGGCAGATAGCAATATCCCATGGTCAGATTTGTCTTTGCTAATGCAGCTCAGGGCGAGTTCTGTTCTGATTCTATCTGAGATACTTAAAGACAGTATAGTCCCATTTACCATTTGGAAGCTGCGACCCGTATGACTTGGCTGGACAACAGATTATGTGAGCATTGCTTAATCTGTTAGGAAAAAAAATTACTACATCATGTGAGTTAATTGAAATCAATTTCATCAGCAAATTAAGCTTAGACTGACTTAAACTTTGCAGTGGACCATACGAAGAGCACATGCATGTTCTCTTTTGAGAGTATTGATCTTTGGAAGGAATGTGATTGAACATAGCTGGAGAGAAGTAAGATGATAATTAGCAAGGTAAAGATGTTCCTGAACCTTTCTAGTGCACTGTAGTGCTGTGAACATGACACATGACACTTGAGCGGTAATAATTGAACAGACTCCTCCTCCCACAGGCATTGTGACACTGGGCTGCAGATGGGGGAGGAGGTTTTTAAAGGATAGGAATGATGAGTATGAATAAAAAGAAAGTAATTTGCATTAAAATAAAGCTTGCAAGCAGCAATAATAAATTAATGCGCAAAGTAGTACATCTGGCCTGCTTCCAACACTATCTTTCATGCTAGACTTTGTTTCTTAGCTTATCAACTCTAAGGTGGCAATTCTAATTAAAAATAAGTTGCTATCTCATGACAATCGCTTTTTCAGGCTGAAGAGTGGTAAGGAAAGCTCAGACTTCATCCTCATTCTCACCAGACTACACTTTACTCCCTAATATGTCAAAACACGTCATGGCTTATTTCTAATTATTTTCTAGCCTTAGAGAAAATGTATCTAACATAATCTGAGCATTAATTGCATATTAACTGTATGAAACTTTAATCTATTGGATATACAACAAAATCCATGAGTTCATCCTCTTTTTTATCAAAACCAAAGCTAGTGCTTTCAGGTAGAAACCCCAAGGTCAATCAGCCTTGCTGTGAAATGTCAGGGTCTGGCTGAGGAGTTTGCCAGCCTTCACTACATCAAGCCAGGCCTCAGACTGATTCAGTACACAGCCCTGTACTGTCCTGCCTTTTTGTCTTGGAAACACAAATGAAAGCCGGACCAAAGGGAATACGTCGATTGTCTTGGACTAGCTCTAGCACGTAGTTAGGAAAGGCAAAAAAAACCAAACCCTTCTCAGTTGTATATGAATATTTTTAAAAGGAAAAGTATTTCCTAACCCCAGGCCTCTGAGTGGAAGAGATGTTGCTTTGCATGTCCTACAATACCATCACAATGTACTTTTTGTCCAGAAGCACAGAAACCAGAGTTCTCTCTAGGCAGCCCTTCCTTCAGCAATGTGAAATCCTTTTGCTGCTCTATGAGAGAAAATAACCTCCTGGCTTAGAACATCTTGTTTTCTGTATGGAGCAAGGAAAGATGACTGCTGATTGCCACATTATGTTTTGCAGCTATTGTCCAAGGAGACACACTGGAAGAAATCTACAACCAAGTGAAACAGATCATAGAGGAACAGTCTGGGCCTTACATCTGGGTTCCAGCAAAGGAAAAATTATGAAAATGGATTTTTGTTTTTCATTTTCTAACTGTCATCACCTACTACATCTGACAACTCTTAAGCCCTTCCAGTGGAGCCTGCCTCTAGTTCTTCCCAGTGTGGTTCATACCCTAACCATCACATTCTGCAGTTCCCATAATGCTTTAAATTTGATGTCTTTCTTAGTTTAAATAATTTGTATTATCGTGTGTTGTTGGTTTGCCATTTTTCAAACATGACAGTGGAATGGCCTGACCAGCTATTAGTTTGGGTTTGGGGTGGGAGGGAATTGCTTGGTAAAATTCCTTAATGTTTAAGGGAAAGTAACTTTCAAAGATTTTTCAAAAAAGCTTTATAGACCTTCTTTTAAAATTTCATAACAATTGAAAGAAAAGTTCTATTCAAGGAAGTTGTAAATCTTGAGTAACTTTGCACGCTTAACTTTAATAGCATGGTTTGGTCAGGGCAATCAATTTCAGGTTTTATTTTCTGAGTTGAATTCTGTTCTCACAGATATTTTTTTTCTTTCCAGGCAGTTAAAGAGGAACTTTAAAATTTTGAGTTAACGTTTTCATTAACTCCCATTACTACTTCTCAAGGGATATTCATTTTCATAATTTCATATGGATATTCTTATAATCTATTTTTTCATTTTTTGCCAATAAAATTGCTAGGGATAAAGATGTGTAATGTTTTTAATCTTCCTCGTGCAACACTATTTATAGTGTCTTACAGAAATTGTTTATAGATAATGGTCACCACACTTTTTGAGCATAAAATATGTTTAGGTGCTAGGAAACCTTGTATTTTTCAGAGAAATGCCAAATTTCCCTTGGCAGTAATACAGAAAACAATTGCAGAGATGGTTATTAGGGCACTGAGAGAGTGATTCGTAGCCTAAAGATGTGTGTTCTTAGGGGTCAGATTTTAATGAATATTTTACCCACAATAACTGCCTATTTTGTTATAATAAATATATATATATATTAAACTTTCTTTAACTAAACTCTGTAACTATGGGAATTATTTTCTTTACATAGTTGCGCACACGTATAAATATATATATATAAAAATATATATTTTTCTTTTACCACCTACTCCTAGCTTTTTGTTTTGAATAAAAATACAAATTAGAATTTACCTTCCTTAAACTCATGAAATCAAATGGGCTATGGTGGCTGGGCAAAAAGTCCAGGGAATTATTAGTTACAAGAAAAAATATGTGCAAGTTCTCCTCTTTTCTACGGAATTTCAGGTTTGTCTTTTTTTCTTTGTAATATGCATGTCTTAACCAAAGGGAGAATTCAGTCAAGAATACATTTTATTTTTCTGTATATGTTTATCTTGGATTGCATAGGTGCAAGATCTTCCATTTGGAATGCACTAATTTCTGTGCAAAATGTTATGAATACATTGTAGCAAAACATGGAACTACCTTCAGTAATGAAATTCTCTAATTCTCGTATTATTTGGTACCTGCCATTGCTTATTTTAAAATGATTGTTTATGAGAGGGATGTGCTTATGGCAGTCATGGTGCAGTCACACAACCAAATTAGCTTTGGTTTGTAAAGAATTACCAACACTATCCATTCCATTTGTTAGAAAGAGGAGAACAGCTAATAAACTTTATTGTACAATGTATTTGTCAAGTGTGTTTTTAATCAAAAGAAATACATGTGGAGTAGCATTTTAAAATAATTGGCTGAGACTGTACACAAAGATAATGCATTAGACAAACACTGGTTGACCAGAATGGGGCAAGTAAGGTTAGTACTTGGAGTGCAGGTTTAAACATTGGACAAAACAGTGCTGGTGCTGTGTCAAATGCTTATAAACTTTCAGGAATAGTAAGCTACCAGTGTATGGCCCAAGGTTATTTCTGTTTTTCTGTATTGGTAAAGTAGGTGTGCTGTCTTTCTGAGAATCCTTCTGTCTTTGGAAATGCAAAGTATGTACTATCAATGTACATTCTGACAAATAATGTCACACTTTTTTTAGAGGAGCTGAAAGTGTCTGCCTCTTTAAAAGTGGCCGATGATTTGAGGTATGCAGTGAGATGTTTTAAGACACCAACTTTTAGATCATATTTTTAATCTCAACTGAAATTTTGAAATAACTGGGGAATCTGAAAACTATAATAATTTTGAGATTTCTACATCATACACATTTTTATTTTCCCCACGTTTTTTAACTGATCAGGAATAGAGTTAAATTTCCTGTTCAGCTGGATAAATCTTTGAGGAATTACCCTTTGCTATACGGAAATGACTGAATAACTTTCACAGAGCTTTTTCCCAAGGCTTTTGTCATGTGCCAGCAAGATGTCAGTAAATACTATTTTACATTCAGACTGAAGTTCACATTACTTACCATAATGGTTATCATGCTACTTCCACCTGTAGAGTGCACGGGCTTCCTTATTAGTTCTTGTTTCCTTGTGATTCATGATGACAAAACTGAGAATACAGTAACAGAAAAGTGATCTTCAGCTCTGTCAAAGTGCCTAGCTTTTAATCTACTTTTACTTCCTGAGCCCCAGCATTAGTGAATACACAGAATTTAGGAAATTCACAGAACTCGTACTTACGATGAGGATTTCTTTAAACAGCCTTACCTCACACCCCTCAGTCAGCGTGCAGCTGTTTATCTAAGTCTATAGGTGGTGCTAAAGCAGTAACAACCTCATGGGTGCCTTGGATATTTTGTAATTTCCTAGTCTGACTTGTTTTCAAGTGTAAAGGCAGTGTGAAGAGAGGCAGACTTTTTGCCAGGTCTCCGCCCCCCGTGATCATTATGAAGTGGCGTGTGCCAAAGTAAGCAAGATAAGTTGCGGAACAAAGTACACCTGCAATTGAATGCTGCTGATTTTCACCAAGAAGCAGACCGAGGAAAGCAAACTTGCAGAAGCACTGCTCTTTGAAGGCTGGAAAAAGCACAGATGCCAAAGATTTTTGCAATGAAGAACTCCAGAAATGTCTTCGTTCTTCTCCTTGTTCATGCTAGTAAGTGCTCTCCAAAAATTATTTTGTTGTGTTGTGGTGTGTTTGGGGTTTACTACCGTGATGTGAGAGAGCAAAGGAAAACTAGAGCCATTTCAGAACCAATTTCAGATGGTCAAGAAATGAATAGAAAGAAGCAATATGAGGGGAAAAAAAAGGATATATTGAGTATCATGTTGATAATGAGTATAATATTGATGGTATTGAATATCATTGACTCATCAGTTGTATTTCCTCAGCATGGAATCTACTTCTTTTGGCTCAGTGGTGTGCTCCTCACAGGTATATACAATTCCATGTCATTTTTTTTGTTTAAAAAATACATGTAAATAATAGTAAAAAGCCTTATTCCATTCAGCATGATCTGTGTGACATGTTGGCTTTCTCCTGTCACTCCCAAGTTCTGGTGAATACTTTTTATTTCTCTAGAGGTGCAGATGCTGTTTCTGAAGGACTCCACAGTTCTTTGAAAAAGAATGCTGGTTCTGAGATGTTCCCAGTTCATTTATTTATTTTTTTAGATTTTCTGTTGAAAACCTTTGAGAGTGTATTAGTAGCCTTTTGATAAGATGTTACACAATGCAATAGTGTTATTTTCAGCACAGGAGTTTGGGCCAAGTTTGTGAATTAACTTTGGTTTAGAGTCTCATCTACTGTTTTAACATGTTCTTGGCTGGCAATGGATAGTTTAACTACAGACCTGCTCTGTGCTCAAGCCCACTTCAAATCTATTAATTCTCAAGGAAGGAAACAGAAATTTGTTGTTACAGGAAAGTGCCCAGCCGGATGCTGGGCAATGTTCAGCAGTTTTGAAAGGGACAAACTAAGTAACTCTCTCGTATGGGAGGGAAGTGGGGAGCAGGAAGTAACAGAGTGTGGTTTCACTATCTAGGCTGAAATGTGGAGCCAAATGAGCTTTGCTTCATGTTTCAGGTGTGTGTGGCTGATGGTTTCTTCATACAATTACACAATTTGTGCATTATTCTTGTGTGTTTGTGTTTAAAGCCAAAATGTTGACACTGAAGAATGGTACTTAGCCATGTATACTGAGATGCTGAGAGAGCAATTTCATTTCCAATTGCTTGTGTTTGGGGAGTGTGGGGGGAAAGCCTTTATCAATTAAAACCTATTTTTTTCCTCCTTCCCCAGTAAATTAACAATGAAGATTTCCTTTGGTTAGATGAGGCTAAGCCTCTTGGTTCTCAGAATTCCTACACCTCCTACAGAGGTGGGAACTTGTTTTTCCCTCTACTACACATGCTACTATGAAAACTTCTTGTAAGCTTTCCAAGTGTGAGTCTGAATTGGAGCAAGCCAAGCCCTCTGTTTCCGTACCTGTTGGAAAACAAAGTTTATGGCATCAACAGTCTTGTTTAGTCTGCAGCCATGAAGTCAGAAAAAGTACGTAGCTACGGTTGAGTGCTAGTGGAATCGCATAAAATTAGAAAATTAAATGTTGTGTCTCAACTTCATGACAATGGTGAGGAAGCAGAGGGCCAGTTAGAGCTGGTAGAAAACGATGTTACAAATAACTTCAGACAGACTCCAACTTAAAAGTCAAAATTGAAGAAAAACAATGGAATTTGGTGCCAGCTGCTTACAAAAATGACCTGTAGCCATTTTTCAGTGTAAAGTATACTCACATTTTACATACAGCTGCACCATTTGCAGGTGATTATATATCCCTACAAAGCATTTGTAGCTTTGGTACTTACAAGACAGCTGTTGGAGCCTCCTGAAAGACACCTTTCTTTCTTCACTGACTAATGGAATCTCCACTACTTAACCCAAGTCTGTTCATTCATGGAACTGCCCACCCCTTTTCATGACTGTGGTAACAGCCTCTTATGAAAGAGTGTTTTGAAGAGACAAGCTTACTTTTCTACTTTTCATAATAAGCCTAGTGGCAAGGTTCTTCAGCACCTATGATTTTTTTTTTTTTTTTTTTTTTTTTATTCAGACCAACAAGGAAAGGGGCATGGCTCCAGGTGGTAACTTGTGGTTTTTGAGACATAGTTGTCCCTGGGCAGTCTCTTTGGCTTTGTTACATGTCATTTTAAGTAATCATTTTAGATGCCTCTGACTAAACAGGAAAGATTGTGTGTGTCCCAGGACGTGTCTTGAGCAGACAGGTGGAAGCAGTAGTTCTTGTAATAAATAGTGTTCTCTAAGGATTATTCTGTTGTGGTACGTATATTTTAAATGTGTTTCCATCCATCTGTGGAATACCTCTGACTCTGGAATCTATTCAGGAGAATTCTTTGCAAGTAGAAAGTTTTGGGGAGGGAAAAAAAAAGTCATGAATTTTTCTTCAATGTTAAGTGACCACATTGTGCAAATGGTGCCATATACATCTTCAGGGTGGCTCCAGAACACAAACCTGAGAAGCTTCTTCAAGCCAGCACTGTTTTTTTCTGTGAAAAGAATGATGGCACAGAAATACACAAATTTAGAGTCCCAAAAAGTTAACACAGACAAAGATGTCTTGTTCTGAAAGGTTTTAATAACATTCTGGCTGCCCTGACTTGTTTCATGATCCTCATATTTCTTATGTCAGAGTATCTGAGTTGGAGCCTATCCTGTTTCCAGTCCAAATAACTTCAGTATTAAGTGCATGTTAATCTGAATGAAAGGAGGAGAAATGAGAAAAATCTATTGAATGAGCCCCATTTTGGGGGAAAGAAACAAAATGAAAGGTTAGCTCTTTGGGGGAACTTTCGGATGGTAAGCTTTATTATAAAGGTACCAATTTCTTTTATAATATTTTCTTTTGGTGTTGTTTTCACAGCTCTCTGCCTGGAACGTGTCCGGTGGTGCACTGTCTCCCAGCAAGAACTTTCCAAATGTAATGACATGCGTAAGGCCTTTGCTGGGGCAGGCATCCTTCCCCCTCTAGAATGTACAGAGGGAGGGTCAGCTGCTAACTGTACCCAGATGATCAAGGTGAGCTGTAAGTGACAAGTGTCAGTGATTTAATAACCCTGTATGCCTAATAAATAGATCTACATGGTGATCTACACAGCTCTGAGTGTCTGATGATGCATACAGATGGCCATATGCTCCCTGGCATTCATGTCTTTGAGACATCAAAGCATATATATATGTATTTAAAGACATAAAGGTATACATATGGACCTGAATGTCAGAATGGCACTGTCTCTTCTCTTTGGCTAGTCATGTATGGCCAGTCATTAGGAATGCAAGTAAAGGTTTTTAATATTAATTCCTAAACAGTAATCTTTGATTTCAGAATTGTTAGATTTATTTAGTAGATACTTAAGAAGGAGTGAAGTGGTATGATGCAGACAGCAGTTAAAGCTGTGTTGCTGAGCCTTTAAGTGGATTGTCTTTTAGTAAACTCTGGATAATACTCCTTTTTCAGGGTCTTAGCATGGAAATTGTATTTACAAATGAATGTAAAGCCAAATCTCCCAGTACCAAATAGGGTACAAGAGGGAGACAGAGCAGCAAGTAGGGTGAGCAGAGGGCATGCAAACCCAGCTGTGTTAATTCAGCTGCCCAGAGCGTGCTCAGTTTGGAGAAAAAGCCCAGCTCTGGGGAAGACTGTTAACACGTGGCTTTGCAAAATTGTGTTTGGAAAACAATTCCCCCATTACAAGGGGGTGAGAGGCAACAAGGGGATATTGGAGGAAACGTGGAGGCAGGTAGTCATGGCTGTTTTCACTGGCAGAGTGTGAGGGAAGGGGAATATGGATGCATATGTTAATAAATTATAGTCTTTGTGCATCCTGTTAGAAAACTTGATTAGATGAACTCAGAATCCTGCAGGTGGAAAACATGAGTAAGTAGTTTTCTGATAAAATGAGTCTTCTCTGTAAGGCAAGACTTTGTCCTTAAGACCTCTTGTAATAATCTACTCAATGTTTAAACTGGCCTATGCTGTGTAGGGCTGTATGGAACCCCTGAGTCTGCATCTGCACTGAACTCTGCTCTTTGAAGCCAAAAAGGGGATGGGACACAGTGGCTGAAGAGGCAGAGATATGCTGTTTTATAACACTACATAACTTGGACTTAGTTCTGTGAATGTGTTAGCACACGGATAAAGTAAAACACTTATTTTTCTTTGAAGATGTTTAACAATTGAGAAATGACTAAATATTAAACTAGGGACCCTGGCAATATTTAATTTGGTCATACCCTTCAGCAGGTGTTTAAACACTTCTATAGGTAATCCTCAAGTGTTGTGACACAGAAATGAAGTCCTTCTGAAAATAATTAATTCACATTCCCATTGCATATATATTAATCAGAAATTCTACGTGAATTGTCCTGTGCTTTTGCTAGATACATTGGCCAGTCCTTGCCTGAAAAAAAAACCAAAAAACATGCTGTTCCTGCTGTGCCACCACAGATGTGATTGTATGTACTTAGAAGACCTAAGGTCTGTAGTCTGTTATCTACTGAAGGTTAAATACAATAGACATTTTTTCTCTCTCGTGTTGTGTTTTATACGCTGGGGTTTAGTCACAAGCTATTGATAGGAGGCTTTTCATCTAAAGGGAGCTCAAAGGCTCAGCTGCCATCTGTTCCTCTACCCCCTGCAAATGTGTGGCTGTTTGTGTGTTGAGGTACAAGCCAACAGGTTTCACAGCTATTTTTGAGTGCACACTTTGGCATTCAAATTTTGTGTCCCCAGAACACATCACTTAAAACAGTCTGTGCATAAACTCAAAAGTATATTTACTTTATTTAAATCTTCAGGCTTTGGGGCACTAGCTAGTGATAAATGAAACTCCTGATTGATTGGCCTTAAGATCTGTCATTGAGCTGCAGGAAGAAAACATGGATTCATTTATTAGGTTCCTTTGGACTGTGAAGACTAGTGAAGCCATCATGGTCCAGGGCTGGCTTCTGCACTATTTTTGAAGGAAGGCAGTTTTAAAGTTGTCAAATCCCTCTCAGTAACTGTTCTTCAATAATTTCTGGGTGTACTTAAAAGAACTTTGTGGAGGAAAGAGAGCTCCCATGGATGTTGACCTCTTTTCTTAAATTCATGGATACTCTGTCTCTGACTGTTAATAAATATTAATAACTAAGCTTCAGTATGTATTCTGATTTTGTGTCTGCACAGGATTATTTGGCAGATGCAGTGACGCTGAATGGTCGTTTGATTTACCAGGCCGGGAAGGAGCATGGTCTGAAACCTGTGGCTGGGGAAGTATATGATCAAGGTATAACCGTACAAAATAACTTTTGGTTTACATAATACCACCTTTTTCTTATGCAGGGTGACTTTCAAAGTCAGAGTAGGTTGCTTCAGGCCTTTAAGACATTTCACACCACAAAAATAATGGGGAATATGTACCCACAGTCAGCAGGTTCTCAACAGGGACATGTTATTTGCCTGTGGGTGGTGGAGCCACAGGAGGCCACAAGTCAGCCTCACAGCAGCATTACAGTGACATATGCCACTTTTATTTGCTCCCTTTTCTTCCTGTGTTGCAGAGATTGGAACTTCATACTATGCTGTGGCTGTAGTAAAGAAGGGCTCCAATATCACCATCAACAGCTTGAAAGGTATCAGTTCGTGTCACACAGGCATCAACAGAACTGCTGGCTGGGACGTGCCAGTGGGTTATCTAATTGACAGTGGACGCCTCACAGCAATGGGATGTGACCTTCCAAAAGGTAAGATTGAGAAGCTGAATATCTGTTCTTCAGCAATATCTTTCTGTGTGTTCTTGGGACCCCAGCACACAGACAGAAATGTGTAGTTCTATTTGCTGTTTTGTTCCTTGGTGTTTTGGATGCTCCTTTTAAAGATGGAGTAGACCTAACATAGGTCTGATGAAAATGACATTTTTTAAAACTTGGAAAGGAAACTTTTTTGAGAACAGAACATATTTCTTTAAATGTTTTTAGAGATGTACCGTGCAGAAGTTTTAGAATGATGTTGTGGGATATTTTTTATTCATTGCTAAAAATGTCTCTTTAATTTTTCTTTTAGCTGTTAGTGAATATTTCAATGCGAGCTGTGTTCCTGGAGCAAATAGTGTAAATTATCCCAAATCCCTCTGTCAGCTCTGCAAAGGGGATTTGTCTGGGCAGAACAAATGCCAAGGAAATTCACAAGAACAATACTATGACTACAGTGGGGCTTTCAGGTAAGAATCATGGCTCTGTCACTTTTTATCTCTATGCTCTACCCATAGCCATAGTGTCCAGACCTCACTGTCAGGAAACTGAAGCCAGAGAACTTTCCAGCTGATCCCACTAGAAAATCTTCTCTAGTGTTAGGATGATTATGATTTGAACCTAGAGATTTATTAAAAGTTATTCTGAACCCACTATTTCAGGTGTGAATGTTTAAATTAGATATTTAGCACTTGTACTGGGCAGCGAAATCCCATTGCTGTTTGCTTGGTCCAATAACTGTTGACACAGGTCTTGGATGTTTGTTTCAGCAGTTTGTAGAAGTAGTAAAACCTGATGACCCTTAGAATTTGAGAGTTCAACTGCCACCCTACACAGCTATTTCACAGTTATCTCCACTCAATTGCACTGAATTCTCATGACAGTTCTCTGAATTCTCTGCCCTACGTTTTCGCACACCAGTCTTTGCTCTATTTTCTGTCTTCCTGTCTGCATGCTGCATTGCAGTTCCCAGTCCCTGAGTAATAGCACTGACTGAGCAGGGATATAATTTACTCCTGGGAAGCACTTGCTCCCCTCTTTTTAGTTCCCCAAAGGATTCTGTGACTGCATTAGACAGAAAACTCTCCCGCAGTCGTGATATTTGTCCCAGGCAGCACAGAACATGTTGTCCGTGTTCACCAAATGACAGCAGTAGTTTACTTCGTGCTCTGTCAGCCCCTAGTCTCTGCCTTGAGCTAAACTCTCAGCACAAGGAAGTAGGTCAGTGTTTGCTGGCTGATGGAACACAGCACACAGTTCTCTGGCTGTCAGTCGGCAGTGCTCAGTGCATGGAAGCTGTGCTTCCTAATGCTTACTAATATTTGCATTTATTAGGTGTTTGGCTGAAGGTGCTGGAGCAGTTGCTTTTGTGAAGCACAGCACGGTGCCTGAGTACACTGATGGTAAGTTTGCTGAGTGGTGGCTGCAAGCTCTGAAGTACAGTGCCTGTGATGACAGCATAATGTCAGATGTTTGATTTATTTTGAATTGAGTGATCAAGCAAAATGCTCTAATAGTGAAAGTAAATGTACCCTCATACATGTATGCACCAGGAGATAGGTGTTTGATTCTTTTCTTTTCTTTTCTAACACTTGCTAGCTTCAGTAAGGGTGAGAGGTGGAATCCTTAGTTGCTTGTGGAAGGGGAGTGTTGTCTTTGGTTTCCTCTTGAAAACCATGAACAAATCAGCACTAAAGTCTTGGTTTTATACCCAGGCTGTTACAAATGTGTATGTTGCTTGTGGCTACCCAGTGGTTTCAGCAGAGACTAGCAGGAAGTGAAGAAGTGGAAGGGGAATAAATAAATAAATATGTTGTATGTAAACCTAGACTTAGAAATGCTCTGCATACCATTGCAGGCCACAGTACAGTTCAGTGCAGTCAGACAAGTGTTAGATTGTGTATTGTCTTATTGGAGATACAAGACTACAGTGCATAGGTTATGTTGTAGTCAGGAATATTTCAAAGATGCTCAGGAGAGCTGTGTTCTGCTCCACATGTCCATGTGATGCTTAGAGCAGACTTGGAGTCAGAGATACCAGCCCTGCCCGATGTCCATTCCATACACATTTTCTGTCTGATTTCAGGAAACACTCTTTCTTCTTGGGCCCAGAATCTTCGTTCCCAGGACTTCCAGCTTCTGTGCCGTGACGGTAGCACGGCTGATGTGACGGAATGGAGAACCTGCCACCTGGCCCGAATCCCAGCTCGTGCTGTGGTAGTACGGCCTGACACAGATGGGACAGTTGTCTTCCAGCTCCTGAACCAGGGACAAGTAGGACACCATTTTTCATCAATGCATTGCATTTGAGAAGGTTTCTCCCACCCACCCAGCTGTTTGAAGACAGGATATCTGGGCACCTTCGGCTCTGTGGGGTTTGAAGGAGTATGGGAGCATCAGTAGGGTCCTGAAGGGAATTTTGCACAGTGGGACATAGGAGGTCATTTTTGCCCTCAAAGATTCAGGGATGTTGAAAATTACTTGAGATCTTTTGTTTTGTTTTGTTTTTTTGCCTTTTTTTTCCATTCACTAATTCTTAACCTTTGATTTTTCAGTAAAGTAAATCTTAGTTGCTTTTTCTGTTCTGTAGACAACAAATTTTCTCCTGCACATGAACTCTGTCATCACAGATGTGATACTAGGTAGAGGAATGTGTTGACATGTATTTTTCTTTCTTTAACATTACAGCAAAGATTCAGTGGTGGAGACACAAAGTTTCAGATGTTTGACTCCACAGCCTATGGTGCCCCTAATCTTATGTTCAGAGACTCCACCACAGAGCTCGTTGCAATCACATCTCAGAACTACCGGTCATGGTTGGGTGATGAATTTCTTCATGCCATGGAAGGCTTGAGCTGTGACCCCAACAGTAAGTTTTCCTTGGTTTGCCCTTGAAAACGGTGAACAAAAATAGCTGATAATGGCAACCATCCTTGGTCTGCATTGTCGTCTTCTGATTCTTGAGGTTTATGGCAAGATGCCAATCTAATCTTCAAGCATGGAGAAAGGGAAGGTTTTTGACCTAGAAACAGTATCACATTGCAGAGTGCTTTCCTGGGCAAATAGGCCCATTTTGTGCCACAGGATGTAGATGTTTTCTAATCATTTTGTTATAGGTGAGACATAAATCTGGTAAACTGTTACTGCTACCTGGTACTCCATTTCTTACCCACTAAAGAGGGGAACCAGTAATGTGTTACTGTGTAAGTCCTCAGGTTGGTCTGTTGTGGTCTTTTATACTATCAGAAGAATGTACAAAGGAATTGATGTGTATTCTGGGACACTCAGAAACACAGATAAATAATTATGGCCACTGAACCTCCCAGACACGCTCTGTGCTGTGGCAAAGCCCCTGACCTCCAGGACTTGTCTCTTTTGGGGGCTGCTCAGTGACTGTTAGGTATGAGGAAGACTGTGTTCAGTGTGTTTTTTTGCTGCACTCTTAAGAGACTAGACTGCAAGCAATTAACACCTTGTAGCTGTGCTTACTAATCATCAGTCACAGGAGTTCTCGTTCTTTCACACTGGATAGATTTGTAGTGTGGACATACCACTAGTCTGGAGACCTCCGTGGTACCTGAAGCAGGTGCAAGTCTAAGATAGAGGGAAGGGAAACACAGAACTGAACATTTTAAATAACATGTATGACATGTGACAGTGGAGTAGTGTGTATAGTGTGTATGCCGCCTCCTCTTTTACAAAAGAAGTGAGCTGTAATACGTCCTTTCCAATTCTCTGCAGCATTGCCAGAAAGCCTGAACTGGTGTGTTGTTTCAACTGAGGAGATTTGGAAATGTGGTGAGATGGCTACTGCTTTTAGGAAAAAAAATTTGAAACCAGAAATCCAGTGTATTTCAGCCAAGACAAAAGAAGAGTGCATGGAGCTGATCCAGGTAGGCTGCACGAGCCTTGCACAATAAACCAATTCACACAAGGTGCTCTCTCTAGGTAGGATTTAGAGAGATGTGCTCTTAGGTGATGATTAGGCAATGTTGGATTTCAAGGGGGTGATCTGTGACTCATACGGTATGGATGGGCCTGAACCCTGCTGCTCTTCCAGTGTAACAAAGGTATTGTTGCCCATCTAACTCTAGCCTTTGTCTGAAAGCTCCTTTCACTGATGCTTTAATCATGTTTGGGTGGGTTAGTTAGCAGCAGATTGCTTGTTAGCTATCAGACTTACCTGATGAGATGCAACGGGTATGGTGCTGGAGTTCTATGTCATCAGTGTAGCAGGGAAGTTGTCTGCTGTTTTTTCACAGAAATCATAAATTTTATTTTTCAGAAAAAGGAAAGTGATGTTGTAACTCTGGGTGGAGCTGATATTTACACAGCTGGGAAGACATATGGCCTTGTACCAGCTGCTGGAGAAAGTTACTCTGGTAAGAAGGTCAGGAAATACAAATATATAAATATTGAAAACAGCTCTAAGAGCACAGCAGCACAGCCTCTGTTCCTGGGCCTTGCTTGAAAAGCTATTTGCAGAGGAATTAAACATTATTGTCATCACATCATGGACAAAGGAGGAAATAAGTATGGGTTGGGTTCCTACAGTGACTTTGTGGCAACTTTTTTGTGTCCTACTGTTGGACCAGGATGAGTCTTTTGCAGTTTGAAGTCTTACAAATATCTATTTGTCTTTTCCATTCTGCATTGGAAAAATGAGTATTCACAAAATCAAAGTAACTTTAATAAGAACAATACAGAAATTACACAATAGATTCCAGTTAAAAACAAATTATTCTTCATCAATGTGGCTGCTTCATAGTCATTGATGAAAAGAGAGCTTATGGGTGTTTTGTCAATAAGGCAGAATTTCAATGTGCTGCAGAAGTCATGGAAATCGTAACACAGGTTTGATTTGTCACATTAAAAACAACTTCTTAGAACAGTTTTAAGTCACTGATGACTCAAATGCCATTTTTGAAGGTTATGTACATAACAACTAGTATTAACAAAATGCATGTATTCCTCTGTAGTTTACTCAGTTCAAGTATGTAGGCCATGCATGAATGCAACATCATGGAGTAGACAAATGAAGATAATTGCCTGTGTTCATAATTCCTGACTGGCTGATTGTCGGTGCAATTGGAGTTGGCACCAGATAAGTGTAATGGTTATGTACATTGTCATTAAGCAATGGGAATGATTAAGGAAAGCAATACTACATTTTTTTTCTTTCTGCAAGCTGATGACAACAGCAACGCATACTATGCTGTGGCATTAGTGAAACGGAACCCATCCAATGCCTTCAGCATCAGTAACCTGAAAGGGAAGAAGTCCTGCCACACAGGACTGGGGAGAACTGCTGGATGGAATATCCCTATTGGTATGCTAATTAAGAAGGGCATTATTAAGCCCAGAGACTGCAACATTCCTCAAGGTAAGATGATGGTACCATATGTCAAAAATACAGTAATAATCCAATTACAAACTTCCACTAGGGAAGTAAAGTTTTGATATTGCATAGCTCTATATGAAGCTAATTTGTTTGTGAAGAGGTGCTGCATTTTTAACGTACCAGTTTGGCAAATTTTAAGTTTGCCACGTGATTAGGCTAATGGAAGGGTCATGTTGAGAATATTAAATCAAACAGATAGAAGAGGAAAGGATTCCTTTCCCTCTTTCCTTTGTCAAAAAAATTGCTGGCTAATTTAGGTTGGAAGGATCATCTAGTCCAGCCCACTGCTCAAAGCATGTCCAGTTAGATCAGATTGCCTAGGGCCACATCCAGGCAAGTTTTGAGCAACTCTGAGGATGGAGATTCTACAGTCTGTCTGGGCCCTTGTCCCAGTTTTGGATGATCCTTGGTGTAAAGAATTTTTCCTTATACCTCATCAAAATTTGCCTTGCTGTCATTTCTGTCCGTTAGCCTTCATTGATGAAAAAGCAGAATCCAAACTCTTGGTCAACTTGTTTTTCACTTGGACCCTCCTGTCGTTTTTTTTACAAGCTGCTTTTCAGCCTCTCAGCCTCTCATGGGGTTATTCCAACCTAAAAGCAGGATTCCGCATTCACCTTTCAAGATTCCTGTCACTGTGTTTTTCCAGTTTGTCCAGATCCATCTCAGTGGTAGTCCTGGCCTCCAGTGTATCAGACTACAAAGGTTTATTCCAATCTTCAGAAATGGAATTGAAGTGTCTCTCTTGTTTTTGTTTTTTGTTTTTTGTTTTTTTTTTGTTTTTTTTTTTTTTTAATTTAATCATCTTTAAGTTCATCATATAGTGTTGAAAACTCTGCTTTTGCACATGTCCATCTCAGCTCTTGCTTGAGGATATGGACGCAAGTCAGATGTCAATAAGAGGATACAGATGTATCCCCTCTAGGTAATACTCCCAGCTCTGGGATGTCATTGCACTAAACGATGTATTCTTGTCCTGAATTTTATTGCATTTATTTTCAACCTTTTTGTAGTAGTGGAGTAATGTAGCAGAACGAGCAAAGGTTCTATAAGTGTAGGACTCTGGGTTCTAAATTTGCTTGTACATTTCCTGTCTTTCAGGGAGCTATTTACTTTCATTACATAGTCGGTTAGATTATGTTTTGAAAATATTTTAGAAGTTTTAATTTATGAATTCCAGTAAAATAGCTATAACTCATGTTTCTAGTGTTTTACTAAAACTAGTGTTGGTTATAACTTCATGACAGTGTAGCTACCCTTTGTTGTGAAGAGCTGTGCCTTCCACTTACTATATTGTTTTTTGTTTTTATTTTTTTAAGCTGTGAGTGAGTTTTTCTCTGCAAGCTGTGTGCCTTCAGCTAATCAGGATAATTACCCATCAAAACTCTGTCAACTGTGCATTGGAGATGATAGTGGAAACAATAAATGCAGTGCAAGTAGCCAAGAACGTTATTACAGCTACAGTGGAGCCTTCAGGTAATTAATACATGTGGTGGTTATTTACTCCATCAGTTTGTCAAAACACAATGAGGAACTGTTCTGCATCCCAGACAGCAAAAAGCAGAATTCTTTTTAAAAGCAGCCTATTGGAAACAGCAGCAGCCTTCCCCTTTGTAAGATGCTGGGCAGGTCACAGCAATGCTGAGAGCTGTGTGTGTACGTGTATATCAGAGCCTTTTTCCAGCTTCCTGGCCCACAGCCAAACAGACGACCAACAGCCAAACCCATGTTTCTCTTTCCAGAGCGAAAGGCACCCACCTAGTGTGGAGCATGTGCACTGTCATCAGTCTCCAGTGTTGCTTTATAGTATGGCAGTCTGCCGCTCTGGTCAGGTCATCCGTAAAGAGTTTATGCAAGGAAAGAGGCAAATGGTAGTCAGGGTCTGGCTGCTGAGAGTCTGTGCTGAGTGTGGCAAGCTAGAAACAGGGAGCTCTGTGTGTGTGCCTCTCCACTGTCCTTGCCCGTTTGTAGCTGTATGCAAAAACAGGTTTCTGAACAGCATGAGCAGCTATGTTCAAATATCAAATCCTCTTCAGAACAAGGCATGGGGTAGAAATGGTGTGAAATTGAATAAATACTTAATAACAAATAAAATAAATACTTACTGTGTAACAGTGGACATCTACATACAAAACCATTAACAGCTTCAAAGCCCCAAGTCTTTGGATAGATAGAGAAGTAACAATTCTTTTTCCTGACCTTCACCTCTGACGGTAATGGTGCATGTAACAGAGCTGGCAGTGAGTGGTCGTCTTCCTTCAGGGGAGGAGACTTGAACAGCAGCTGCCTGGTAAATATTCAAGTGCTGGACTTAGACAGCTTCTTTTCACAAATCTATTTAGCTATGTCCAGTTGCTTTGCTGTGATACAGGCCTTACAGGCAAACTGTATCCTCTGCTATACTTCACAGATGAACAGAGCTAGCTACCAGTCACCAAATGAATTAAGCCATGCCCAAAGACTTGGAGCCTTGAAAGATTAATTTGAAAGATTTAAAGATTAGTTAGGATGTGAGGCAAAAAGGGAGGGCAGCAATCTGTTACGAGGAATGGATGGGTCTAGCTGTAATGCTTTAAGTGATATCTGAAACAAGAATGAGTTACATATGGAAGGTGACTGACGTGAACTTAAAATTCAGCCCCAGATTCCCAGATTCCTTCAACTCTGGATATTTTCAGACTAACCTGATGGGGTGTGAGAGGTCTTTCAGTCTGTATATATCCCACTGCTTGAAGCAAGTTAAACTCCACAGATGACTAAAAGGTCTGTTGGAAACAATCTCTTCTGATGGGGGAATGCATGAAACAGCACATACCAGGTTCTCTTCATGACAGTGTCAGCTCTGTGGTAATAATACCCTTGATTATAACTGTTCATGTTTAACCAGGTACATGTAAAATTCATTTTTGGTAATTGTTAACATGAATAATTTTTCTTCATGTTTGGTACTATGTAATCCTTGCTCAGTTACCGCTTTACATCTTCCTGATCAGTGGGCTTAATGATCCTGTTTTAGGCAATGCTTCCTGAAAACATAAGTCTCAACAACATATAGTTTGTATGTGTTTTAAAAGGAAGGTGTGAAAGCTGTTGTTACCAACTGGGGAATAAAGTGCTGAGTATCACACGTCTTCTGTTCCTTTGCTTATCTAATGTTGGCCCTTTTTATTGTTCTTTCTCACACCATTATGAATCACTATTTCCTGCTGTATTACTCTCTTGAAATTCTTTATTTTTTAAACCTTGCAAAGATGTTAGTTTTCTCTCATTTCAAGATGTTTCACTTCTTGTTCTGTTTTTTCTCATTACTTTAGGGCCCAGTGGATTTATTTGTAGGAACTTGTGCATAACTGATTTCTAAATCTGCTGGCTATTAGAAATTATGTGGTCCCAATAAAGATGCTTTGAACTGAACTTCTATCTCACATTTCCTAAAGGTGCCTGGCACAGGACTCTGGGGATGTGGCCTTTGTGAAGCACTCGACCGTGTTTGAGAACACAGATGGTATTTAGTTTTACATGTCTCTTTATTATAATTCAGTTATTTTTCTTGAGCATTGTTGCTCTAAAGCATTGAATGAGTGTGACAGTGACTAGTTTCTTCTTTCAGGTAAGAACACTGAAAGTTGGGCCCGTAACTTGAAGTCCAGTGATTTTCAGTTACTGTGTCGGAATGGTGCCCGTGCTGAAGTCACCCAGTTTGCTCAGTGTCACCTGGCTCAGGTGCCAGCTCAGGCCATTATGGTTCGCCCAGACACCAACATTTTTGCTGTATATGGACTACTGGACAAGGCCCAGGTATTAATTACACATTTATTCTATTGGGGAGTTTGATACGGTCTAACACAGACCAAAGATAAAGACAGTAAGGCTGTACTGCTGTATTATGTCCCCTATGTCATGGGACTGGTAGCATGTGCAGAGTGCTTTTGGAGTGGGAAGGAGAAGGTAAAACGCATCCCTTGTAGTTCTCCTGGTAAAACCACTCTGGTGCACAAGAGATTTCAACTTTTCACCCAGCCAGTGGTTTCAGTAGTAGCTTTCTTGGAGCTTAACGTGTTTTCCCAAACTGAATGACTTTTAAGTCTAACAGTACACACCAAAACTTTCCCATATTGGAATTTTCCTAGCTATGCAACAGTGTATACTAACAGAATGTTGCTGGGCATATCTACACTGCAGTCATGTATATGTAAACGATCTAGGCAGACCATACCTGGCTGCCACAGCTAGATTCCTGTCAATACTGCAGTTGACTAGTTTAAAAGCAATACTGGGTATCTCCGTGCTGGGCTTTCAGTCACTCCCAGTCAGTCGGTCAAACCCTGTGTTACTCAATAATGCTCGCACAGAACGTTTTAAAAGTACAGCTCTTTCTAGATAGTAACAAGAACCAAAATTCCTGTAATTGCCAATGACAAGATTCTGTATATGATCTATTGGAGTAGATTATATAGTAGATACTAAAAGCAAACACAGATTCTGCAGTTTTGTGTGAACTTCTCATCTGCTATATAGTTCCTATCACCTGTCATGTTGTACTAGAGAAATGTAGCACTTAATCTTGCAAAATACTGAAATTTGCATTCTTGTCAGGACTATTTTGGAAATGACAGCAATGGAAATGGATTCAAAATGTTTGATTCTTCAACTTTCCAAGGAACAAACTTGATCTTTAAGGATTCTGCTGTTGAGATCGTGCCCGTAAAAGAGAGGAGGACATACAAAGAGTGGCTGGGGAGTGAATATATTGAGTCCCTTGAAGGAATGCAAACACCACAGTGCTCTGGGTCAGGTAATAAGCTAATACAACAGCACCTACTAGTGACTACTGTTGTTTCCTTCCTTATTTTATATCAGTTACAAGACTTGGACTAACATGGTCTAAATGGCAACTTCCAGGCCACCCCTGCCTACCACTTTCAGATAGCTGCTATTTGAATAACGTGCTGGGCTAACATTTCAGTGCCTCTTCCTGCCTCTTTGCCGGCAAGGTGCTAACAGCATCTGCTTATCAGGGGAGTGGGGTGGGGTTGGAAGCTGACGCTGTTCATGTGAATGGGGTAGAATTTGGGACAGAAGCCATCAATACTGTGCCTGCATGGCTTACAAGATCAATCCAAAACTGGAGCATCTCTGCAATTATTGATGATGTGGAAGTATGCTGGGCTGAAGGATTCTCAGATGCTGTTAGATGGATATTGGGTTTCTGATCTGTAGAAGAATTTCTGCATCTTGGAAGGCAGTATCAAAAATCTTGTCTAGTGAATACACTCTGGCCTCCATGCTGGTAACGTTCCAACTCCTTCGTCCCTGCTTATACTATCCTCACCTTGTTGGGGGCAACAGTTTCTCCTGAGCTCTGCTGACAGAAGAGGTAAGTGCACAAAGGATGGACAGGCTGTGGACAGGGAGAGTACATGCCGTCCAGAATACTGCTTCTGCCATGTACAAGGCCCGCCAGCTTCCAGTAGAAGAAAGTAGGGGGAATCGCCAGAGTCACTGGAGGAAAAAGAAGGCCAGACTTGGAGGGACTACCTGCTGGCACAGGAAAGAACAAAGCCAAATGTGTTCATCCACTGAGCTTGTTGACTTCCCACAACCAGTACTCTCGCTGGCTTTGGAGAGAAGTCATTTTCCCTTGTCATCAGCAAACGTGTGGCTGTCCTCCTACATGGGGTTATCTGAGTGCCTGTGAATGAAACTTGTGTTTTCTGTTAGAGAAACAAAGTAGCTCACTGCTGATTGTGTGTTTCTGTATCAATTGGTTTGTGGTATTCAGTTCTTATTTTTATCCATAGCTGCAATAACAACAAATGTTGCTGTGCTGCTGGCAGGCAGCCTCCTCCTGACTACAGCTACCACCTCATGATCCTGGGATGAAAAGACATTCAACATAATTAAAAAAAAAAAAAAAAAAAAAAAAAAAAAAACTGGTATAAACAAACATAAATAATGTAAATAAATGGAACCTAAGAAATAAACAAGAGAAGTAATTATAATTTATCCAGACTTTGGCCTGATCATTAAACTACATGGTTTCTTACTTTTACTGGAAAATAGTACTCTCTCTCCCCATGCTTCTTCGCACACAATTCCCAGCTTTTCATTATGTTTTGTTTGCTCCAAGGTTATCTGGGTTTAAGAGAGAGAGAGTCAAAGTATGGCCTCTCGCTATTTTGATTTTGAAACACTCTTTGTTTCTCTCGTCCGGGATCCAGTCACCTACTGGGGAGCCCCACTGCCAGAATGATCAGGAGGAGAGCTGCTATGCAAGAATGGGAAGGAGCTCATCCTCCCCAATGGGACCGGGGGTAATACCGGCAGGGTAGAAATACCCACTTGCTGATCCTGGCTGGAATAATAATAATGAACAACAAAGAAATCATATGAGAGTCTTGGGGTTAGAATGAGAAAGTACTCGTGGATGAATCCCAAGGACCTGGTATCTCAAGGGCTCTTGAAAGTTCATTTTGTGGTTAAAGCCTGGCAGGATGCACAGAAAAAGCTCCAGAAAGTGGGTGGATGCAGTGAACAGTCACTGGGGTGCCCTCCTCTGGGAGGCCCTGATGGTTTATGTCAGGAGGGGAGATGAAAAGGAAAAGCAGAGAGTGAAACTAATGGTATTGACAGTGTAGCAGGTGGTGAGGCAGAGGGTTGGAGAAAGAGGAGGAAAATCTTCAGGGGGAGTCGGGGCCAGGATGGAAAGGACCCAATACACTGGGGCAGCTCGGTCATTACTGGCCTGTAAAGTATTAGGGATTAAATTAACTAATGAAACCCAAGGCCGCACCTCGAGTGCTGTGTTCAGTTTTGGGCCCCTTGCTACAAGGACATGGAGGTGCTCGAGCGAGTCCAGAGAAGGGCAACAAAGCTGGTGAGGGGTCTGGAGAACAAGTGCTACGAGGAGCAGCTGAGGGAGCTGGGCTTGTTCAGCCTGGAGAAGAGGAGGCTCAGGGGCGACCTTATCGCTCTCTACAGATACCTCAAAGGAGGCTGTAGCGAGGTGGGGGTTGGCCTGTTCTCCCACGTGCCTGGTGACAGGACGAGGGGGAATGGGCTTAAGTTGCGCCAGGGGAGGTTTAGGTTAGACGTTAGGAAGAACTTCTTTACCGAAAGGGTTGTTAGGCACTGGAACAGGCTGCCCAGGGAGGTGGTGGAGTCACCATCCATGGAGGTCTTTAAAAGACGTTTAGATGTAGAGCTTTGGGACATGGTTTAGTGGGGACTGTTAGTGTTAGGTCAGAGGTTGGACTTGGTGATCTTGGAGATCTCTTCCAAGGCAGATGGCTTGGTGTTCCCGTGAGGCCCTGCACGGCTCCGCCTGCGTTACTGAGGTGTTTCACCAGCAGGAGGGGCCCAGGGTGCTACCGGCCCCATCCTGAGGGCGGCAGGCACGGCTTCCCAAACCGTTTTGGCAATGAGGGCAGCAGCGCGAGCCGCGTGGAGCGAAACGCACCGCGCCTCGTCCCGGGGAGAAAATGGCTGCTCTGAGCGGCAACGCCAACGACTACATTTCCCGGCATGCCACGGAAACCAACACGGCCGACGGGATCCCGGCGTGCGGGGGGGCCCGAAGCTATAGCGCATGCGCACCCCCTGCCCCCCCCCCCCCCCCCCGCCTGCAGTACCTATCCGCGGCCAGCGGGCGGGAGCAGAGAGCGAGGCGTCCCCGCAGCGCCGGGTGGCACCGGGCGGCGCCGCGGCCCCTGCTCCGCGCGTGGGCGGCCCCGGAGCGGCGGGGCGGGCTCGGCGGGGCGGCCGTACCTTGAGGGAAGCGGCGGGAGCGGCGGGGAGAACCGCACGGAAACGGCAAGGACAGCACGGGCCTGCCCCCAGCGCTGAGCAGGACAGGGGTGGTCGACAGGGTTGGACTGAGCCCAGCAGAGGCACAACTGCACCGGCCAGGGCGACCGAGAGTAATCGCAATTATACTGACATCAGAGAGCGTTGGTTTGGGATGAAATCAGGGTTTGGGATCAGAGGTGACTCTGTTGAAGTGTCTCTGCCTTTCCAGTATGTGAAAGGAAAAGCCGCGAGGATAAACACAGAAGTGTGAAGCTATTATTACCAACAGAGATGCTGGAAGTAGGCTTCCCAATATCGTTTTTGGTACTTGTGGAGTAATTGCCTGAAGTGACTAGGCAAATTAAACTAATATTCACGTTTTAAAGAAAGTGTACAGCACTGACGAAGCCTTCAGGGTGGGGGGTAGCTGCACTACCTAAGCATTCCCTAGGCCTCCACCCTTACATGCTGTCGCACTAGGGGAACTTGGTGTGCTGACTGAAAGGAGCAGCCCAGAGTGTAGAGCCGAGTGGAGACAGCACGGATAGGTTCTGTGGCGAGATGGGGACCTGATGCTCTTGTGCACACTGAGACTGATAAGCTGCATGTTTGCTACCCTGAGCCAACGACCTGTCATGTTTTTGACAAAACACTGCACTCTAGTGAACTTTTCCTCATTATATCGTCATTATAATACCAAAACACACCTCCATCCCAAAAGCTCCGTGCCTCCAAGATGCGACCACCCCTCACCGAGCACATGCTCTGAATTTCTCCCTTAAACAAAAGCAAGAAAACTTTTTACCAGTCATAACCAAGATATGCCTGACTAGAGTCACTCAAACTCCACCTAAAAGGACAGAAAATAATCATAGAATATCCTGAGTTGGAAGGGACCCACAAGGATCAAGTCCAACCCCTGGCACCACACAGCTCTACCCAAAAATTCAGGCCATGTGACTAAGTGCACAGTCCAAACGCTTCTTAAACTCCGACAGGCTTGGTGCAGTGACTGCTTCCATGGGGAGCCTGTTCCAGCGCGTGACCACCTTCTCAGTGAAGAACCTCTTCCTGATGTCCAGCCCGAACTGCTCCTGCTGCAGCTTGACACCATTCCTGCGGGTCCTATCGCTGGTCACTGAGGAGAACAGATCGGCAGATAATGTAAATTGGCTTCAGTGAAAGGGGATGTTAGGGAAGATACCATCACGAAGGATACCTTTCTGACTTCAGGGATCTGTCAGCAGGCTGCCCCTCTCTTCCTCCTCCATTGGGATGTCATGGGGTAAGATTTGAACACTTGGTTGTACCAGGTGTCTCTGTGGAAACTTAGAAATCTCTAGAGTCTCTGTGCCTTTTAACGTGTTAATAGCTAGGATGAGTACCTGTGTATTTAATGCGTGCTTGCTTGCTTTTGTGGACAGTGAATTTATCGCTGACAATCCAAAGAACCTGTGTCCCTGTTGCTGTTAATAAACTGCCCTTCATTGCATTGTTCCTGGCCGTGACAGTTCTCACTGAACGCAACTAGAGCGAGGACATGCTATGTTATTTAGGTGAATCCGTGACCGTGATAGTTCAGTACCCTGAATCTGACCAGGCCCATAACAGTTAGTCAGCTACACCCCTTAACATGACAGTATTTCATAGGGAAAAACATAAAGCCTAAGATTTCTCATCCCTAAGGCCCTGGGGGGCAGGCAGAGAAGGAATCTGAGACTCCTGGTACATCTCCTGAGAATCACAGCTTACAGTTAGTTACTCAGTGCCTTCTGGTATCACAGGATGAGGCAGAGGTATAATTAATTCCTTCTCCATCTCGCTGGAAAGAGCTTTTCTCCTATCTGTGACAAAGGAAAAAGATGTTCTGATTGTGGGAGTCATTACACAAAGCCACGCTCAGTGAATTCACTATTACAGTTAAGATCGTTTTTAGTCAAAAACACCTCGACAGCAATGTTACCACTGCAACCATGGCGCTGCAAAATTCAACTCAAGATAAAGGGAAGGGTGAGCTAAAAGGACAAATAATTTAACCAAAGGCATCTGCAACCATCTGGTAGATGGTTGTCCACAGCCCTTGGATTTCATGGTTGTCTTTCCTGACAAATGAATTCTGGAAGAACAGAAAAGATACACAATGTGTCCACAAAAACTTTTGGGGAGACTACTGAAAAGAAAAACAAACAAAAAATAGAAACAGCAAGCGGCTGGTACGTCAGTTCTGTTAACAGAGTACCAGGAACATAGGAGAAATTTCCACTTTCTGTGTAGCCCCAGGGTGGTGCTGGGTACATCCACTGATATTAATGGGGTGGCACAATGTAAGAGATCGTTGATAGACAATCTGCACACCTGAGGTGCACAGCCTGCATGTTCCAGGCAACAAACAAGGCACAGCCTGGCACCCAGTTTGCATCAGCTTGCGTACGAGTCTGCTGATACGTGAGTGTATGCAACAAGCAGAAAAGTATTTACTCCACAGACTCTGTTTCATTTATATATATACATACATATACCTATGTGTATATATAAACAAACGTTTGGAACTTTATAAGCACTTGAGTAACAACCATTAGCTACGCCTACGCTTTAAGCCAGGACTACGCTGAAGTGGTTAAGTCAACATGGAGCCTTATCTGTGAAAAGCTGAAAATGAGCATCTTATGCACAATGTACATAATTTTTGCAAGAACATGCATCTTAATCCTCAAAGAGGAGGGGCGAGGCAGGCAAAGGTTTTAGAGACACGTCAAGACCAGAATAACCACTGGGCAGTTGCTCAAATGTGCAAAGATCAGCTAAAACCCGCACAAATCCACTGAGGGAAGGAGGCTACCTACTTGTCTGCTTAAAATAACCTCTACAAAGAACCTGGATCTTCAACCCCAGAGCTGCGACCCCAGACCCTCAACCCCAAACCCTTGACCCTCGAACCTGGAGTCCCCACTGTTAAGATAACCCCGAGCCCTGGACCTGAACCCCCAATCCCGGAGCTGACCCCAAGCCCCGACCACAGAGCTGACCTTTAACCCCCAACCTGGAGCTGACCCTGAGCCCGTAACCCCCAGAACAACCCCAGACCCGGAGCCCTGACCCCAAGCCCTAGTCCTGAGCCCGAGACCCCGGAGCTGACATGGAGCCCCACCCAGGAGCCAAAACCAAGCCCTGACCCCGGACAAGGCTGACATCAGTGCTGTCTGTGCTCTCTGTCCTGCAAGGGGCAAGGAAATCTCTAGCAAAGGCTGCAGGAGGGTCAGGGCGTTACCGAGGCTTTGAACAGTCACCCTGCCTGGTCCTAGTTTGGACTCACATACTAAACTTTAGGGAAGTTGACCAAACTCAGTATTAATTTATTAAATTTTGCTTGCCTTTTATATCTTTACAATAGCTTTTTGTCCTTGACACTCTGAAATTCCTCGATCTTTCAGTTAAACACAGGCAAAGGAGTTCCCATCCAGAGCACGTGTTGCCGTGCAGTTCATCTGCTGATCGCTCCCTGTCGCCCACGTTGAGCACAGTCCCTCCTGCAACTGGTTTGCATCTGACCTTGAGTGGCAGCCCCGGACGACCGCAAGATTTACCAGCTTTAGGGGCACTTCAGGCACGGCAGCCCCGGGCACGGACACCTCCCGCTGCCGCGGGGCTCCGGCTCCCCCTGCTGCCCGCCAGGGTCGCAGCGGCCACCCAGCCCCAGAAGGGACGAAGGTGTTACCGCTACGGACCTGGTGTTACATTGGCGCTTGGATGCTCAATCGAAAGAAAGAAAAAGCAGTCTCCAAAAATTTATTCCCCGATTTCCCATCTCATTTTGGAGAAACAAGGCAGCACAGCTCTCATATTGATAGTATCACTTTGCTCTCCTTAGGATTTTTTTTTTTTTTTTTAGCAATATTAATGTTCTGTTAGGTAATAAAAGCCAGTCTCTACTGCTGGCCTCTCCAATACAGCGCAGTGCCACCATGGCTGTTAAGATGCTCAGTCTTACTGTCAAGGATAAGATGCACCACAGACTTAGACGGTGGTTTTAGGGCAGTTCTCTTTTAGGAATTGATTCTCTGTCATCTCCAAGTCACTGAAAAGTAACTTCTATTGTCTCAACAGTAACAAGTTCCTGTTAACCTCAAAAAAGGTCCAAAATCCTTGTAAAGGACTCGTGCCTTGGGTGGGACACTTCAAACAGATAAGCACCACGTGCAGGACCAGAACGACATGATGATTACAGCTGGCAGGATCCAGCCCAGCTATTGACTGAAAACTGCACTACAACACCCACCTCATCCCAGGGCTGGTCCTGCATTTCTTTGGGGAAGCTTCTACTGCTCATGCAATTGTCAGAGGGCTTCTTGTCGCCCCCGAAGCCCCTTGCCAGCTTGCACACTACCCGTCTGGAACGGGCACAAGTGTTATTGTTATATCAGTTCTGAAGCAGCTAATATTAAAAAAAAATACTTATTTAAAAAAAACAATGCACCTTCTATGGCCTGGCAGGTACATCAAATCTAGGAGAGCTCACATGGTTAAATTTTAAGCAGCAGCTCTATAGGCAAACATCTGCCTCTTCCACACATTGCTTTTGTTATTGGAAAATTTTTGGTAAACGGGATGTAGGTTTTAAATAAAATGAAAGCCTTACTTAAAGTTGTAAAATAGAAATCATTTAGATGTGCCCCCTCCTTCCTGCTTCCCACCTTCTGTTTGTCCTTAGCAAAACACTAAAAATAAACAATGGTGGTTGTTACAATGGAAGCAAACTGGCTGCAATGTAAAATCCTTGACCATCATTATTAACTGTGCTGAATCTGAAAGAGTGAACTAAGATTTGTCCACATATCCTTTTCAGGCCCCAAACACATTATAAACACCAGACTTAGATTGGTAACATGTGGAAATTAGAGGACAGTGTACAGAAAATAAGCCATGCAGAAAGAGTGCAGATTCCTTAGCTTTAGATAACGGGGCAATCAACAGCTACATCTGACAATACTGCAAGGAGAGAAAATATTAAACACACATTCATCTGTTTCATTAACCACTGTTGATGTAAGTAGGATGTTCTAATTCTGTACATGCTTTTATGTCTACTGAATCATGGCTTCTGCTAGGATTTAAGCCAGGAACTACTGAAATCTTTAAGAGATTTCTATTGTCTTCAGCAAACGTTGGACCTTCCCTGCGTGACGTCAGGTAGTTCATCCAGGTGATGGGCTTTAAACCTTCAACCCACTCCATTCACTTCAAGTGAACTGCTCCCGCCTGCCAGCTCCTTGCAGTCATCTGTGATGAGTTTCAGCTAGGGAGGCTGGTGAAAGAGCCTTTTTCTCAGATGGCACTGAGAAGGAAAAAAAAATAATCCTAATGAGACCCAGGAGAGCCAGGCTCTATTTACAGTTCTGCCACTGCATTTCTGGGTAACCACAAGCAATTCATGCCATTACTTGAGGCATTAGATCCACATCGGTGCAAGCGCTGCAAGATGATGTGCATTGCAGAAGAGCCAGGAATTACCACCAAAATGCAAGGCAAGAACAGACCAGCAGGAAGCAAGGAAGGGTGAGGTGACTCTAGCCCTCAGTCTGATGTGGAGGTGTGGTAGACTTAGCAGTCTGTGCTAGTCTGCAAATAAGACACAGGATCATTTCACAGATATTTTTGTGTTATTTCAGGTCAGGGGTTGATGATGTACTGAGAGGAGTTTCTCTGGAAGGGCAAGGGAAAGCCAAGCATGAATGTGATAAAAGGACAGCGAAGGAGCAACCCCCTGCTGGCTTCAAACACAAATGTGTCCATATAAAAATAAGGCTATTTCCTTCTAGCTGGATTGTGCAGGAAGTTTGTTTTTATAAGTAGAAAATAGAACCTGTTCTTAATGAGGAACACTTGTCCATGGTCAAACATCTTGTCAACAATGATAATTCTTTCGAGCTCCTCTGTGCCTGTGACATCCCAAAAGAATTATCTTCTAAGAAATAGGATCAAATAGTCCATAAAACCCAAACAAGGAATTTATTGGAAAAGATTCGAAGAGCAGGAAATTGGAAAAATGAAAGCATAGTTAAAAAAGAAACCTACCATAAACGCTGCTGAGCTATAGCAGCAAAAAGTGGTGTATTGATTCTGACATCAATTACTTAGGGAAGGCTGGGAGAACCTTCACAATAGGAATACACACATCTTTCATCATTTTGTTCAGCCATTAGAGAAGATTGAACACCTCTGTGATTGCCTGTGTCCTCCTGATGCTGATGTGACCAAATTTGGGAAATGTGGAAAAACAGTCTGAATGTGCGATGCCAAAGAGAGAAAAGAACTGTTGGAGTTTCTGGACAGCTTTAGGATCTGTAGCTTTTCAGCCTAGAAGGTTGCACATTGGAAGTCAAAGAAAACTGGCTATTTAGTCCCTGCCTCCCCCTGCAGTTTCTGCTTGGGGTATCCAACAGATATCCCCAAAATATCAGCTATCATGGCTTCCCCATGAACTGTGGATCTTACAGAGGGCATTTCTACCCAATTCCCATCTGAACTCCATTTGAGCTGCAAAATGCTTCATGCAGCTCAAAATAAAATATGTGGCTTGTAAGACCAAAAAGATAAAATGTACTAACATAGCAGTATTTTCCTCTCTTTTGCCCCAGAAGCAGCAGCAGGGACTGTGCGCTAAGAACTTGGCACCTTATTGTTTTTGTTACTACACCTTATAGCCTTCTCTCAAAAATCTGGAGAACAGAGAGCAAATCTGGCCATACTGCAGTCAAAAAGAGATTTGCCATTAACTGAGCTGGGGTCAGGATTCCATCTTCTGCAAGTGTCCAGCACTTAATTCCATACGTCTGCAACCTGGATAATGCCCTAAGATACAGTTTCATCAACAGAAACACCATCGGTGCCTTTGCTATTTTTTGAGATAAATTAGCTCTTTGATATAGTGCAGTGTGGGAAAGGTAGAACAGGTTAAAAGTTGCAGCAACTTGCTTCAGCTCAGCTACAAAATGACAATGAGCTTCATCTGACTAGGAACTACGTTAAAAGTGCAGTTCTTTGTGTATTACACTGAAACAGCCTCATTATTATTTCATGAGCTAGCTGGCCACAGTGTCAAAGTAGATAAACAAACATGGGAAAATCAATCTGACCACTTCTCTTGCCAAGCATTTGTGAATGTAAATATTAAGGGTGGGAAAACCTCAAAAGTTTCTGACCCTTATTTCCAAGATCTGGGATCTTGCTAGATTTGGTTACATAGTGAGAAATTTGAAACTTTGACAACTTGGCTTGAAAAATATTTTTCTAATATACATCATTTTCCTGTTACTAAGTAGAAGAGAGACAAACCTCTTCTCCAAAGCATAGATCAGAAAAATAAAACACCTCTCTGTAACCATGGGAAATTTTAGACCAAAATGCTGTTTTACTTAAATAGTAATAACTATAATATTGAAAGATAGAAAATGCATTTCTAGCTTTAGTCATGCCCCTGGATCTAGAATGGGTCTCATTCCTGCCAATGCATTTATGCAGAGCATAAACTGATTTCCCTGGTTTCACCTAAATTGTTGTGTTCTACTTCTCTTTTTTTCTGTCTCTTTACGCTTCATCTTACTCAACTGCTTTGGGGTATAAAAAATATATATCTCTGAATGCAAATCAAATCTTTTGCAGCTTTGATTCTGCTTAAATAAAACCACTGAGAGCAAGAGAAAGTTACAGATTTCGTCAGCAACTGGCCATTTGCCCCAGACCTCACCCAGTCTGGCACCTGGATCCATGTGGTAGGACCCTGCTGGGAAGGACACTTTTCTGGGCCACAGCAGTGACATGCTCTGTGTGTGTTCCTTCTTGGGAAAGGAAGGTACTTTTTCAGTCTGGTCTGTCATCATAGCGAGCAACATGTGCCACATTCATAGATCACAGTTTTGAGACACGTTTTGGAAGTTGCCAAGATGTGCTGTATTTGCTTGCTTTCCACTGACAGTTCTAGTTGTGTATCGCCTATTCAGGACTCTCAGCCTGAAGGTCGTATCTGAAGGAAAGCATTTCCCATCATTAGCTACGATCTGATCATGCAGCTCATCTCAACAGGTTTTATTGTTATCTACCTTTTCCTTACTTTAGACTGCAAAAAACAGGCAACATGTGGCTCTCTCTAGGTATGTCCAGGATACGTCCAGCTGGTAGGTGAAAAACTTGAATGGAGTCTCTAAACCATATCAAAGGTCAGAGACCTATCATGGCCATCACGTCAGGATTTCAGGGGAGGGAGAAGGACAGGGAGACATGAGACTTGAGCTTCTTCTCAAACACATTGGCTCTACACTAGCATTGCTTCGTCATTTTCCATGCAAATTCACAACTGGAATGATTATATTCACCAGGTGAGTCCAGCCCCCTTTCTCCTGGGTGCACATCAGACAGACAGCTTTTCCCCAGAGCCTCATAAAATCCCTACTCCCCACCGTGGTGCTTGCTAGCCCTGGCGAGCCCTGCCTTCCCCTTCAACTTTCAGGAGAAAGGCTAGTTGCAACCCAGTAGTGACCCAGTCTGTGAAACGGGGGTAACACGTGCTCTGTCTGTCAGTTTGGATGGCAAATAGCCTTTGAAGCACAAACTGGGCCTTACGTTTTTTTCAGCTGTGCTTGACAGAAGGGAGTCCAGGCCTTCATTGTAATAATTCTCCCCAACCCAACTCAGAGGATGGATGAATGCAGTTAAAGAATTAAACCACAATTTTGGCTCCATTTGACACAGCAAGATTATCAAGATGCCCTACAGGTCACCTGAAACCTGTTAATCTTGCATAATCTGGAAAAGACACATTTTTGATGTGCAGATATCTCAGGAAGACATGTTTCTGTGAGAAAAAGGCTCAGTGTTTCTGTCCTCTGCTCTGTTATTCATGACCAACTGCTGGTATCCAAATAATACAGCAAATCTCCCATAGGATAAGGCAGACCTACAAAAATTAGAATTAGGCTGACCTGGAAATATTTCAGTCATGTTTTTCAGAAGTAGTTTTGTCAGAATAGGGCAGGGATAATTACAGCTTAAGCTAAAAGGGAAAGGGGGATGGGAAACCATGAGGTGGAAACTGAAAAAATAAATAGCTCTCTGTCACAAGAACAGCCCCATGGAGGGATGCTGGTTTTGAGTGGAAGAAAGAAATCGGTCTGAGAGGATCCTGAATATGCATCAGTTCTCCTTTTCTCATGACCTCCAGAGCAGCTCACTGGGAAGCCTCCTGCTGCTTGTGCCCCCAGCCATTCCTAACTGGAGCTTGAGCAGCCCTTTGCCACCCTCAGCAGAGCAAACCCCATGGCACATCACTCCAGCCACCACAGACTTCCCAACCACCCCCCCCAAACCTCTGCACCCCTTAGGGATAACTGTTTCCCATGTGGTGCAGGCTGTAAGGTGCTGCTGTCTCTATTTTTCTTTGTCCTCACTGTGACATTCTCAAAGAAGCAGGTGTCAAGTGTTAGAGACACCTCAAGTGTCTCCAATTATCAATTTACTAATGCTGATTGCCCCCACATGCTACTGGGAACATGAGCCTTCAAAAGCAGAAGTAGGGCAGAGGAGTTCTTTTTCTATTTATGGGATCTTCATCTGTGCTGTGTAAGTACTGAGGAGAGATTTTTATGTGATTGAAAATTTTTGAACTCTGAAGGGCCAAAAGCTTTAGCTGTTTTTATCTTAGAGATTTGACCCCTGGGTATGTGGGGTTATAAGAGTCTACGCCATGTTAGCCGTAATATGGTGAATGGAAGGAAAAGAGGGATTTGACCCTAATTTGGGAGTATTTTTAGGAAGGAAGCTCTCTTGGTATGGTATCTTCCATAACTTTTTATTGACTAAAAGTTGTATTGTTGCTTTAAAAAAAAAAAAAAAAGAAGAAGAAGGGCTGCTAGATGAGTATTTTTTCTAGTTGTGGTAACTTCCATCTCTGCTTTACAAATGGATTAGAGTGGGGGGAAAAAAAAAAAAGAAAAGGAATATTTATATTACTCTGAAGACCACTCTTTGATATGACTGTACCTTCAATAGTGATATGATTGCTCAGGGCAGCCACCTTCAATTTCTGCAGGAAAAGCTTGTGAAGGGGTGCCAAGGCCAGGGAGCTCAGGAGGAAAGATTGAAGTAAATGCTTATGATAGGTGTATGTGTGAGCTCATTGTCCTGGGGAAACCCTGTATTTTAGGCAGGGCATCATAGCAGACTTTTCTTTAGAGTTAACTATCCAACATTTCCTAATTAAATTCCTTGGTTAAATTAATGTAATTAAGTTTTTGTCTGTGGAAATTTACTTTATCTAACAGATGGACAAGTAGTCCTTCTAATATCACTTGTCTTCAACCAGAGGCAAAAGTTAATAGTAAAGGAAAATTTGTGGATGAATAAAGGACAATAAGAATACAGAAACTTTAAGTGGGCACTGACCTTTTCAGGGAAAAACATGTTAATTATGAACTGTGCTAGACAACGATTTCTGCTTGTACGGGTAGCATGTATGGGTATATTTCCTTTTCCCCACAGAGCTAAGTACTTTTGACCTACTGGACAACTTGGCTCTAAGGTCAGGCATCTCTGTAATTTCTGCAGCATCATATGAACAATGTTCTCTGGGAGGGTCAGTGACTCTAGGCCCTCTCAAAAGGACTGCATCTGGTATTGTGCAAATGCAGTGTTGCTTTAAGTGTCTTTAATGAAAGACAAAGAATGTGTTTGCAATTAAAATGTATTTGAAGGAAACTTTTCCATTGACTTTCAGTGCTTGACACCTTTTTGTTTAGACATGTGACAGTTAATACAAACCTCATGTACCACCTACTTGTGTTCCAGCCTGGCTTGGTCTGCAGGGTGCAAGAGGCTTCCCTCAGATGTTGTGGAGGAACCTAAGTACACAGAAATAGTTTTCTGGTGGAGACTACTGGGGTGATTCTTATATAAATCAGCAGTAGAAACGGGAGGTCTAGCATTTTGTGTTCCTAGATCTCACAAGTAATTCTCATTCCAGTATTTTACCCCCTCACCATGAAGCCAGGGATAGAAGAATGGGGGCTTGCTTAATCGCATTAGTGATTTCTAAATAAAACAATCGTAATTATTAAAGCCAGGAATGGAAGAATAGGGGCTTGCTTAATTGCATTAAAATCTATATTGCTGAGTGTCTTTGCTTACTACTGTGCAAATTAACTGAAACAAGGAGTCTCGGGGCCCCTCACAGAGGAGGTTTCCTGACAAAAATGGGGAACATGTCTTAAAAACCAGCTGAAACTGACCTTGTGGTTTGGAAAAGAGGCAAGAAGCAGCTGAGCCTATACAAAGGCAGGGGGTCAACTAGTGGTCATGAAGAAGAGTTATCAGCCTTCATCCCCATGACCCACCAACGACCACCACCAGAAGGCACTGCACAAGCACAGATGGGAGGAGTTTATGGAAATGACTTATTGGAGCTAATTTTAATACAAAATGGGGATAGGTTATGAATATGTATAGGCATATTGGGAAACTTCATGCATATAACCAAAGCAAGTTGCTGTGTTAGGGTGCGCATGCCTTTGGAAGCTATCCTGCATGTGCCCGGTGCCAAAATAAGCCACATACCTACTTTATAACTCATTTGCTTTGAATTGTAGAGTTCTTCCATGAATCAACCAAGCTGCAGTTTGCCTCAAATTCCCTATATTTATTTAATATTCTGTCTGAGACATCTTCTGCTGTACTCTTCAAGAAAGGCAGTCTTAGTGTGTAACGGTGGCTGTTTTCTAAGATCAAATAGTAAATGTTGTCTTTCACCAAGGGTCTCTGAAATCACTAACCCTCCCTGTCAGGGAATTGCTACTACCCAACAGCCTGCTTCTTGCTTGCCTTGCTGGCAGAAGCTGTGGCTGCTGCTGGCTATCTGTGCAGCAACCAGGATGTGCCTCACCTGCCAGCTTGCCCTGGGCCAGCTCGCTGCAAGGGCTGGGTTTTGCTTTTTCCGTTTTCCCCTGGTGAGTGTGGCAGTGTGCTGGAGGAAGGTGGGGCTGGCCTATGGCTATATAGCACTGAGACAATTCAAATGTTTAAATTTTCTTAGTATCTGGCCTGCAAAAGCCATCCCTTCTCCAGCAGTGGCATGGCTGTGCTCTCCTAGGCCTAGTGGGAGAGCCTGCCTGTTCTTTGGTGTGGGCCAGGCCTGAGGCTTTGTTTTTAGACCTCAGAGAGGTTTCCAGGCCAAACTGTATGTTTGAACACAGTGAGGTACCTCTACTTTTGCACTGTTAGGCATATTTTGGCTTAAAGCAGATTTATTAAAGATGCTTTCTTAAACTATTTATTTCTGTGATCACCGTGGAGATCTTCAGGCTCAAGAGCAGGGGCTCCCTGCAGGCCCCAGGGAGTGTCAAAGCACAAAATTTGAGTGCTGCAGCATACCATGGCCTAAACCTACCATTTCTTTGGGGGAATCTGTGGGATAAGGGGGAAGCCAGCTTTAAAAATGTCCAAAGAGGGTAATTGTTAATGTGAAAAGCACCTAAGACTGTGTTGGGATTGTGAATATCAAGTTAGCATCTTTCCCAAAAAAAGTCCATTGTATGTTTTCCCATCATATCATTCCTTCTCTTGTGCCTGTGGCAGGTGAGGCAAGCTCCTTGAGGCTAGGGTTATTTTTCCTGAAGTGTGCTGTTGGCACAAGGTGTGATTTGGGTTATCCTGGAGCCCAGGTGGTTGGGCCTGTTTGTGAAGGTGGAGCTGAAGCCATCAGTTTAATGAAGACATGAGTGGCTGAGCTGGCTGTAATGTGTTTCAAGCAGTTGTCTTCAGTATTTGGCATCTTCTGTTTGTACAGCACCTGCCCTGAGGGATCACGGATCCGAGGTAAAGTTCTCCAGATGTTGCTGCAATGCATGGGGTCACAGGTAAGCCCAGAGAAGCGCGAGCTTCAGTAGTTCTGGATGGGGCCATGGTGCATGCACAGCCATGTCCTATGTGCTTAGGTGGTGTTTGAGGCAAATGTTGGGTGTAAGGTGTGCAAAAGATTGTTTTTTATAAGCTGGGTGGTTAGATGCTCATTTAGATGTGAAACAAGATTTTCTTTCAAAACTCACTTTAGAGTTTTCAAATATCTGTGTAACTCTCAATGTAGTTAAACACTGTCTAACCACTCCTGAACTCAATGGAGCTGTTCATCATGACAGCCAGTTCTGCCAGTTAACTTTTGATTCATTGAAATTTACTATTTTTGAATTTGCCATATGTTTCAGCTAATGACTTTTGTTTGTAAATGCCTATGAATAAAAGTTTGTGCTATTGGTCTGGATTATTAATAAATTTTTCAACAATTGCATGCAGGATATTTTTAAAATTCTGAATTTAAACAAGGTTTTACTTCTAATCATTCATTTGTTGTGGTTATAATATAGAGAATATTAAACACAGGAGCTGAGTTCTAATTAATGTCCATGTAATTCATACCAAGGGATTAATGATAGGTAGATTCTAAAATTTTTGCTGTTTTTAAATTGTATATTGGAAACTGGCTTTGCTTTATGGACTGGAGGTAAGTTACTTAAGTGTAAACACTAATATGTCACATCTGTGAGCTCCTGCTGTGTATTTGAGTCTAGGATTTTGCTAGTATTGATTAGTTGGTCATACATTAATATGCACTGAAATCCCAATGCTCTAAACTAATCTTCCATGCAGCCCTTCAACTGGAAGAGGATTCTGTATAGGGAATCATGCACATTTTGTAAGCTTTTTAGTTAAACCTCATGGCTTGTGTCTGCGTCTCCTAAAGATATTTAGCTGGTTCAGGGCTTTAATGCCCATTTTTGGGCAAAATGATCCAGCTGAAACGTAGTTTAATGGTAAATGTAGTATCAGAAAGTTTTCTGGTGGGGACTTAATTTGCATGACCTCCTGGTTGAGGAAAAGTACTAAAATAATTGTATGGCTTGTTTCTAATCAGAAGTGTTTCACAAGACTTTGTTTCCTTTTAGGGAGGCTAAAAAGCTTGTTGCATGAATTGAACTGCTGTTTTGGGGAGCAGAGAGCTTTTGTTGTTCTCCTAAATGATAATTTAAGAAGATCTTCTACACCAAGAGAAAATAAGCATAAGGCACTGATAGAATAACTGTTTATCTGATAAGATTGTCTTCTCTAATATATGGCTTTACTGGTTTCAGCCTAGAATTGCATCTTCGGGCGCTGGTGGAAATGAGATGTCATTATCCAAGTAGGATTTCGCAAATAGTCTTACTGTGTTGGCGCCAGGAGAGGGCACCAAACAGCAGTGACAGCACCTGCTCTCGGTGTTGCGATGCTTTGTCGTGGAGAGTTACCTCTCTTAGGTATCTTATCTAGAGACTGAACATCCTGATTTATGTAGAATTAAGGAACTTGTATTCTTTGAAGTGATAATGAGCACTGGAAAACTTAAGTTGTGAGAATTTCAAAGAAATCTACAGAAACTTGGAGTTGGGCTCTGTCTGCAGAGAGTAGCTGTGTTCTACAATCCCAGCTCTGGAAATCCAGGTTGAAACATGTTCGTGTGGCAGTGCTTCAGTTGTGTTATGTGAAATCTCACCTATGTAGAAAGCCAGTCCACGGGCAGACAGTGGGGGGAATCCCCAGGGGACAGATAAAGGTGACACAGGGCGCGTCCCTGAAGGCCTACCCTAGGGAACCATTCCTGACAGGAGCATCTCCTGCCCAATCTCCTGCCTCTTCTCTCTACTTCATCCTGAGCCTGATTTTCATGTCTCTTGCTTTAGCTTATTGAGGCATATGGGAGTCTGGACTCTTCCTGTAATCCAGTCAATGACTTTTTGGATGAAATAGAGTACATCTTTAGAACTTTATGAAATAATTAAATTGTAATTCTGAGTGATCCTTTATTCATGTAAAATAAATGCCTACAGAGACATGTCACAACAGAGGTTTAATTATTCTATCTAGAGAATACTTATTTAAAATTGTCTAGTGCTTGTTCTGCCCACCTATTTAGAAATGTGCTGACAACATTTAGGCTGAAATACAGAATTGGACTGCATCTAGTTCCCCCTTTAATTCTTTGGCATGAACTGTTAATGCTTATTACTGGTTGCTCTTCCATTCCTCAGCATTAACTGGCTGAATGTATCAGGGTTTCATATCATGGTAATCATCCATTTTCTAATGTACTCTGATCTTGTGCCTTTATGGATGCTTTGACTCTCCTTGACTTCTGGGAATCGAGGATAGCAAGCTCTTCAAAGAGTTGGCCTCACAGTTAATTTGTGTGCTGAAACTGGCACTTTTATTAAGTTCCAGGGAAAAAAAAAAGTCAGTCTCAGTGCTCAGTGTGACCTGTAAAAGTTTCTGTATCATAAGCAGAGCTCTAAATCTGCTGCAGGGCTGAGGTAAAAAGGTATAAAAATGCATTTGCATAGACCCTGTCATTCAGAGATGTGAAATCCTAAAGCTGACTGCAAGCTGCCTTTCTGACACTGTTTCTGAATATTTTGTTTGATTTCTTATGTAGAGTATTAAGTTCTGCCCTTTAATCTTTTATGGTATATGGTCCTTCTTGGGAACAACCTGTTTCAGCCATTTGTCTCCTCCCTGGGTAGCAGTGTCCAGCCAGGTGTCTCAAAGTGGTTTGAATACTTTGAGAAAGTGTTTAGTCATCTTGTCAGGGATGGACAAAACCATGAACCCCCTGAACATGGTGAGGATTTTCCCAGCCAGCCAGCAGCCTTCTGCAGTTCTCCTTCGCTGTCCTCAGATTAAAATTATTTTTTGATGTGTTTTGTCATCTTCATGTAGTGGCAGAGCTGCTGCTAATGCTTTTCTCTGTTGTTACTTATATGAGCTGGAAGAGATTGGTTGTCTTTGCTTTCCTTTCTTTCAAACTGGGTGAAGGAGTTTCATGGTGCTGGGTAATTTATTCCACATATGAGAAGTAAATACCAGGTGTAGCTCTTACTCTTGAAAGAACTGGAGCAATGAAGTAAATTCCAATCCACAAATACTGCTTTTCCCATCTTAGGAGTCAAAAGTAATGGCACCATTTCCCTAACCCTTGGTGTGAGCCTCCTTCTCAGTTTAAAATGAGAGGACTGTGCACTTGTCAGTCATCCTGATATAGCAGAGTTGTCTCCACTCTGCACTTAAAAATGGGAGAAGCCCCTTTGTCATCCTCCCTGTCTTGTTCTGTCCTCTCCTCAGCCTCTTCCCTGTAACCTGGAGTTTGAGCAAGAGCTGAGGCTGAGCAGCAGTACTTGTCATTAGTTCTACACAAGGGGACTCATAAAATATTCCTGGCCATAGGTTGCATGAAATACTGCAGAGCACCTGTGGAAGGCAATTAAATTAACCCCTCTTGATTTGTGGTTCTTCTATTAATCTTTACACTGGACACGTACATCAATAGCACATAGTTCATTCAGAGTGACAGAAATACTAAGAAATGGGAAGAAAATTAGAACTGGAGCTCAGGACTGAATTTTTATAAAGAAAAGTAAAGCCTAGAGCCAGACCTGAGTGTTTACCTGCTTTCTTTTTTATCATGCCTGCCCAAGCCTTGAAAGGCTCTGTGAGAACTGAGGTCCTCTTGTCAAATGCAAGCCTTGGCTTTTGCAGAAAAACTTGAGGATGATGTCAGCTGGAAGGATTTTGGTTCCCTGCCATCTGTGTCTCAAATCTTTGAAACAGCTCCTGTTTTCTTCTGTAGCATCTTCCTGGCCTTCATTAGCCACTAAGTCCTAAAGGCAACAAATGCTAGTGGTGTCTCTGGATCTGGCCTTTAACTATTGAAGGGCTGAAGCATTGCAGAAGGTGCAGATGTGCGCTGCTGCATGCCCGAGGGGTCTTGGCTGCATTGTATAACAAGTAGTCAGGGAGAAGCAGTGGAGTTTACTGGCTATTTCTTCTGTTGCTGAATACAAGAGGGAAAATTATTGTCTGCTTTCAGCAAAAGCTTTGTAGTCCATGCTCGGATAGCCAAAATTAAAGGACGATTAGTCTGGCTCTTTTCCTTACCGTAGATGTCGGGTGACAGCCCTGTTGGGCCTCTGGGGGTAAGGATGACAACTGCTTGTGCTGTTGGAAATGAGCTCGTGCCAGGGATGACACCCCTATCCAGTGACACCGAGACTGATCCCCTAATCAGGCAGCTTCACTCATAGGCGTAAGGGCTCTAGGGTGGTTTTGTTGCCCAGCCTATGTGCTGTCGAAGGACTGATTGTGACTTTAGTTGGGTCTGTTGTACAGAGTACGAGTTTTGTGTTAGCTTTTGGGAGTGTTTTGATATAAAATACTCAGGGATTATGCTACCTTATACAAACTGCTACTTCAGGGTGGTAACAGGGTTATGGTGAGTAGTTGGGAGAAAGGTAATCCCCAGTTCCCCCTCTGGAGAGTGGGAGTGCCTTTCCTGCTTGTGTTTCAGATCACCTAAGCCTCATCTCACGTACTTAGTTCTATTGCTGTTTTAGAGTCTGCAGGGTCAGAAAAAGTTCATTATCCCACTCTTTAACCTTCTTGCACCGGCAGAGTCTGAATTTATCAGTAAAGAGCACAGTAGTTTCTTGTAGATTAACAACCTGAGCACAAAGGGCAAACTCAGCACTTGCACTCAAGAACACCAAATCAAAATAGATGCAACCTGAACTGTGAAGCCTGAGGGTCTAGTCCCAGTGCTGCTAACTGCAGCATTAGCATGAGATTGTGTTGTGCCTTCTGCACGTTTGTTTTTGAAGGGAATACATGACTCATTGTGGCTTAGCTATCTATTTAAATAAACTTTCTGCCCTTTCAGGCTTGATGGCAGAGTTCATTCCTCACTGACCTCATGAAGAGCTTAATTTTCGAGCAGGCTATATGTGGTCTGATTACCCAAACTACCTATGTAGCTCCTACATGTGTTTACTCAACCTGGTTGTTTATTGCTGCTCCCCCTGCTAGGCTAATGAGTCCATCCTTAATGCCTCCATTAATCTTTTTTTCTCCACAGGTGTCACTGTTTCTGTCCTCATGCTTTTTCATGTGAGATGCTGTTAAGTCACTGCTCTTGCCATCAAAATCCTTTCTCAAGCATTTGATTTTTGCCAATACTGATGAATTCCTCTTCCCTGTGTATGCTCACGTGTGGGTGGATGGGCATAATCTCCTCTGGAAGCAGGAGACCTGAATCCTCAGCTTATGGCTGTCCACAGCAGGGCTGATCCTAGTGTTGCATGATCACTATAAGCTTATTCACATGTTTCATGTACAGTGAGAACTGAATTTGACCTCTCCTGTGCTCCCCAGCAAAGCAGCAGCCTTGAGAAGAATCAGCTTTATTGATTCCTTTGGGCTGTGTCACTGGAGTGCAAGTGGTGTAAGGTAGCTGCGGATCAAACCACTGCAGATGCATTCTTGATGTCGACGTCTTTTGTTTTGACACCACCAAACCATTTGAATCCAAAGGCTTTTATAAATGAGGGTAAAGGAAGGAATGGCTGTTTTAAGAAACAAAAACACACCTGTGAAGCTGCTGTTTGATACCTTGTGCTGCTTCACTGGTGCTTGTGAATTTTATCTTCTCTGGTCCAAAAAGGTCTAGAGATTTTGTCTGCTTCCTGTATGGCATGAGATACGACATGCTACATGTTTCCAAGGTAAGGTATGACTGAGAAGAGCTGAGTAACCACTTGAGTGCTGTACTGGTTAACTGGTGCCCATGGTTTATCGTCATGCGGCTGCTATTGGCCTGGCACTACTGAGCCCCAGGAGGAGCTGTGCTCCCTCTGCTAGCGCATGGTGGGGTGGCAAATGATGTGGGGGAGAAAGATGGAGATGACAGAGTTACTGTCTGAGGCTTCTTTCCTCCTTGGGAGGCCAACCGGGAAACCAACCTTTTCCAGTTTGGAAATTGCATTGCATCAAACAAACGTTCTGGCTCTGCGTAGTTCTATCCTGGGGGGAGGAATGTCAATAAGGTAACAATAAAATAAATGTGGAATACTTTGGCTGGTCTGGCGTGAAACAGGAGGTACCAAAGGCATGTCCACGTGCATCACTCTAGCAGTGACAACATATGGCACTGGAGGCACTGGTGTTTGACGTGGGGAAGGGGCTGGGGGCTGGAGTTGAGTGTTGATCCGAAGGCAGATTCCAGGTCTGATGCAGGGAGGGCTGATTTGCAAGTCCTGTTCAGACTGCAGTCCTGCAGCATACATGCAGGCTGTATGTAGGCTCACTGTAAGAGTATTTTAAGTATGTTGCCCTTGGTTTTAATTTCAGGGATAATTTTAGAAAGCATATGTCTGGGTCTCTAATTTCCACATCGCTGCTGCTGGTCTGTGTGTCAAATGGTATCTTCTCTTTCCTAACAAAACTTTCTCATCATCGTCAGTGACACTCAATACTTCTGCTCCAAGGTTGCTACTTTTAGTTCATGGGAAAGTTGCAGAGCTTGCTGCCCTGACCCACTGCATGTGGGAAGGGATGTGGCAGCTGAAGCAGAAGCATTCTGATGTTTTTCCACTTTGTCTATTTCCATTACAGAAAATCCATATCCTTGCTTCAGAAAAGAGTAGTAGGGGAGTTCTTGGACACTTGAAGTATTGAATCTAAATGTCTAAGTTGGTGAATGCAGTTTTAGACTCATAGTAGACAAAAGCAACCCATGAGATACCAGAGCTCTTAAATTTAGTTGCTTACAATCCGCATGCAGATATTAGGTTGAGTTTTAGTTTGAGATTGAGTTAATCTGTCTCCTCAAGAATAATGAGCTGTGCAGACTACTTCTGCTAGTGGCCTCTCCCTTTCAGCCCGTTTCATCACAGTGCTGACATCATGTATTTTTAGGAAAAATGTCAGGAACAGAACATTCAGCATCTCTTGATTGTGACTTTTAGAAGCACAGATGTTGGGAAGAGCTTTAAGAGGGATGTTTTGTGATCATTCTGAATCTAGACTGCTGAAGCTGTGCTTATCTGCATTGATCTGCATTTGTTACTGCCACCAACTAGATTTTGATGTTGGACACTGGCACGTTGGAAAGCCTGCCAGACCTCCGTTTGGAAACCTGAGTGTGGCGTGCACCAAACACACTCCAAAAATCTCATAAGGCTGGGTTTTCCTCTTCTAACAACCAACCATGAAACTTGAGGAAATAAGACAACTGGGGAAGCCTCACCTTACTGGTTTCTTTTTTTCCAGGGTGAAAAGGATGGAGAGAGCACTTTGGAGTTGGCTCAGAGTTCTCTTCCAGCAGAGGCTCTTTGTGGACACCCACACTGAGGTCCCCCTTGTAATTCCTGGAATTACAGAGGAGCAAGGGTGTCAGAGCTGCTGATCGTACCCTGCTCCACAAAGGGGATGAGTAAGGTGGCTGTGGCCACGAGGACTGCCTTGGCCACCCATGGGGCTTTGTGGCAGGTACGGGCTGGAAGGGTGCGGAGGTGATAAGCCAGCACAAGACCCCAAGAGCTCAGTGTCCCCTCCTGAGGTCCAAGTGCAGCATCTCCCCACTGAAACTGAGCTGGAAGTGAGGAGGAAGGATTTATTTTGTTAGAGCTAAACTGTAATATGATACAACAGAGGGGAGCTGGGGTTTACAGTCTTGTGCATTAAAAACATTGATGGCTGTTTGAGGGAGGCTACGTAGGTCACTGGAAACAGCATTTTTTGTGCTTTTCTTTTAATATTTGAAGTCCCAGAATTCAAAAATGAATTGTTCCTTGGCATGAAGCTGTCTGGGTGGCATGAAGCTGACCACCTGGAGTGCAGAAATCCAGCGCATCAACAGGAAGGGGTCTCTTTTTTTCAGAGTAATGAATGCTTACCAGTAAGCGCGTCTGACGGGCTTTCGGTATTATATATCAGTTGAAGCAAACTGTTGGAATCTGACTTATTATGGAAAGGGATGAGTGTAAGAATTCACATTCAAATCCTTCTAGAAGAAGTTATTAAAAATAACGAAGTTGGAGTAGGGCTGGGAACAGTTTGGTCAGCACCTGGAGAACAGTAAATGTAATGGCTGCTGAAAGCTGCCCGTGCTGCTGCAGTCAAGGCCAGTATCCGGCCCGTGCTGACCTTAGAAGTGTTCAGTGGTCCCCAGTACATACTTACTGGAAGGAAGCTGACTCAGTTCCTTGGATGTGTAAAACCGAGGATCTCAGCTTCTCGGTTTTGACGGCTATCATATGGTGCCTCTTCTGACTTTACTACCCACTGTTTTATTTTCTTCCTTCTTCTGTCAATATCATGCGTGGAAATACTTGTGCAGAAATGATAACATAGTTTCTACAGTTTTTCTGGGGAAAAATCATAGATCCTATTGGAGAAAAGTAATCCTTTACAGGCCCCTGCCTGAAGGATTGGCTGGGAGGTAGGATGTGAGGTGAGCCCTGGACTCTACTAAGGGTTTCTGAACACTCTGGAGGCAAACTTTCTAACCCACCTGTTCCAAACCTATAGGCTCAGGGTAATAATGCTTCCTCGTGTAGCATCAGGAATGGGGAGTCCTTGATTTTAGCTTGGAAATCCCCTGTACCCCAGGACTCCTGCAGGCCGTACCAGGCGCATGCACTGTAGGTTAGGTGGATACACCGTTGGTGTTTTGGCTAAAAGCTGGTCTGCTGGGTGCTGTACAAATGTATAGAAAGTGATGCTAACTGCAGTAAGAGCTCTTAGTCTGAAAGTAAGTCTCATAACAAGAGAACAAAATAGATAAAACAGAAGAAATGAGATGTCAAACTTTACAGAAACTTTCTTATCTAGTTTGGATCAGTAACTGCTGTCTATTTGGAATGACACAGATTTTCAGCCTATCCCCCCTTTAAAAACAATCTGCCTCACCTAACAAAACAATAACAAGTGTTTGATCTAAGCTCATGCTGCTGTGCATTTTGCAGGTCTACATTGCAAAGACAAAAAAAAAAAAAAAAAAAAAAAAAAACTAATAAAGCTTTAAATTAGCTCTTTTGGAGGCCAGGAGCAAGCAGGTGAGGACTTGCTGCAGGATGCAACCAGGTCTTGGGCTTTGGGGAGATGTGTGGGGTTTCTGCCTGTCCTGAGCTTTGTGTTGCTGTGTGAGATGCAGTGTAGACAAAACAAGCACTGCTGGTTTGTTGTCTTGCATGGTGAGCCATGTAGCCCCAAGGAGTGATGCTGTTTGTACATCAGTTATAAAGTATTTGACCCATCACAGATGGATTGGGTTATTGCTGCTGCAAACCTGGGTGGCTAAAGAGGAGCTTTCTGTAAAGTCAAAGGGGTGTTTCTTATACAAAAGCAGTGTGAGAGGAAAGACATACAGAAATGTGTGTGGCAGGGGGAACTCAGGAAGAGCACAGAGGAACTGAGAATGGAGACTGGTGCATTGGGGAAAAGCCTGAGCTTTTGTTGGTGCTGAATGTGGGGGGTCATTGTCAGTACTTGAAAAGGGGCACAGCGGTCCTGTGGCTTTCTTAAGGGGAACCAGATCCTTTTAAGGCTTCGTTGCACTGCAAAACACATGAGAGACCAGGCATTGCTACCCAACTGAGTTTTTCAGGGTTGCGCTTGCAGTGTGGTGGACTAGCAAGAATCCTCCTAGTTAAGATAAAAGTGGGTGTCTGAGAGAATCACTTTAATCCCCGCATCCTTTAGTTCTCAGATTGTCTGTGCTTCCTTTGTAGCAATTGACACTCATGATGTCACAAGTGCAAATTGCCTCGGCATGTTTTCTTAAGTTTGATGTAATGAGGAAAGAATTCAGATAGCATCGATACCTTGTCATTTTGCACTGGCTGTTAGTGGGAACCGACAAAATCAGATACAGCCTCTCTGAATTATGTGTGCAAACAAATGAGATCAAAACCGCTGACTTCAGTAGTGTCAGATTTTCATGATTAAGTCCATGTTTCCAGGACAAAAGGCAAACCCAGCCAAGCGTTTCAGACAATGCCCTATCCCGAAGGGGCATTGCCATGGTGCAAGGTCTGACTGCTCCTGGACAGCAGCATGGAGCCAGGGGGATCCGTGTGGGAAGGGTCATGGGGTGGTGGGCGCTGCCCTGTAAGCCTGGCTGCTGTTTCTCTGCATTTCGGTTGTTTTACTCTTTCCCCACTGTTTTGAAGGGGGCTGTGTACCAGGAATTTATTAAGAGCGGATCTTGCCTGCAGGGAGCCAGTACTTTCTCTGGGAGTTATTTACCCGCAATAGCTGGGGAGCACATTCTGCACATACACATAGAGGGAAAGGCACGTGGAGGGCAGTCCTGGCTGCGAGCACTGGGCCTGGGCTCTGCAGGGACTCTGCGATTTCATGGGAATGGCTTCCGCGGTGGTCTCCTGATAACAGAGCTCCTCACGCTATCTGCTGTCCGTATGCTAGAAATGTGTTTGTGATCAAAAAGGTAAGGGAAGCTCTTACAGTCGGAGATACCGTTTAGTTCAGAAGAGCCAACGTAAAACACTTACTTGAGTCAGTCCCGTGTAATACTGCTAGGAGTCACGAGATGGGGCTGTTTCAGCTAAAGCTCCCAAACCCGGTGCCAGTGACTGTGAGGCAGTGAGGTGAGAAATCTGGTGCAAGTCAAGACGCATTTGTCTCGATGGGAAGCACACCGACAGCACCGGGCTCTCCTCAGCTCTTTTGTTCGTTTGTGTGGGTATACTGCTGATAAAAGCTTTCTCTGGTGCAAAAGTCCAAAACAGTACATGTAGGCCCGAGGTAGGACTTTTACCTTTTCTTTGCCCCCTTGCACTGTTACTAGCCTTGTGCACAGGGCAGGGAAGGTGTCCCCAGCAGATGCCTGCCAGTTCACGTGGCAGAGATTCCTCTCTTTCCTGCCAAGAAAGGGGTTAAAAAAGCACCCTGAGTTTTGTGTTAAATGTCTTTAAACAGTTGTATCTTCTTATGTGTAAAATGTAGCTTTAAATAAACCCTCCTTCCTTCTACATTGTCTGTTGCTAAGTGCAAACAATCTGAACTTTCTCCACAGGTATTGTGTGCCTCTAAAAAGGCTGAAATAGGAGATTTCTGTGACCTGAAACACCTAATTTAGGCTCTGTGGGGTTCTGTTGTCCAATGAGCTCTTTGCTCCAGAGCTCAGAAATCTTTTTAAATTGCGTTAAAATAGCAGATGTTAAAAATATGCAGCTTGAGAGAAGGTAAGCAGCCTTCCCCCTTCCCAAAGGCACATAATAGATAGCATTAATATATGACATCTGAGTCTGTGCCTTTGTGCAGTTGAACATTTCATGGTATCTGGACTAAGTGATGATAAAGAAACTAAATTGAATGTGGCTTGGAAGATTTTGTCTGCATCTGTAATTCATCTTGTTTTCCTTTTCACTCTAAGGCAAGGAGAGCAGCGCATGCTGTAACAAAAGCACCAGGCACTACAGGTTGGATTTAGCCATGATGTAAACTACCCTGTCTACTCTGAAGTTGGAGGAGTTGCCTGGGTGTGTGCAAGCTGAGAATGTGTCCCAGGTCCCTGTTGTATGTAAATTTAACATCCAGTTGCACTAATTGTGTTCCCAGTTGAGGCACAGAACTGGCTAATGCTGTTTGTAGCAGTTGGAGTATCACAGCTCTTTGAAAGGAAAGAAATGTGCAGTAATTGTGAGGCACGTGCAGAGAGTTTTGGAGGATACTGTTGAATTCCCAGCATTCAACACAGTGTGCTTTACCTTGCAGAATTCCTTGCACAGGGAATAACTCAGAGCTAACTGCATGCTTGATGGCTAGGAATAGTGTATGTCTGTTATTAGGAGAGTTTACACATGTACCTATATATATAAATATATAGGTAAATCCTCTAAACTATGGTGTTGCACAAACACAATTTGGGGAAACATTGTAGCTCTGGGTTCTCGTCAAGTGTGGTCATTAATCCATGTGAGATGAGCAGTTGCTGTTTCGTTGTATATAGAAAGTGGGAGAAGACAAAGCTATCTCTAAAACTGAGAATGTGAGATAGTATAGAGGAGGGAGGCTTGGGTGAGAGGAAACACTGGATTGAAAACAGGAGGAGACTGGAAACTGGATAATGTGCTGTCTTGGCTTATAGCTCGGGACATGGGAATTCCAGGCTCCTGTCATGGGCATGAGTCATACTTATGTATGTGTGGTTACAGCAAAAGAAAAGATGCAGATGGCTGTAGAAAATTTTTATTTAGTGCTCATTTAGAAATGTATTCTTTACAATTGTTAAATTGCTTGAAGCAATGTAGGGTTGAGAAACCTGAACATTCTTCAGTGGTTTTCCACAAATATATATTGATGGCTCCAGATAAGCTCAAGGTCTGTGGCTTTTTGCAGCTAGCTGCGCTGGCAAGAAGCTCGATGCCTGCATTTTGGAGGGAAGGACTGCAGGGTGCAGAATGTATTCCTTCCTCCGTGCCAAGCTGGTCCCACTGAAGCCAGGACAGTCATGCCAGTGTAAATGAAGGAACTCAAGCTCTGGTTCTTTGTAGTAAGTGTAAGATGCAAAAGTAAGTGGCAAAATAAGGATATGTCATATGGATGTGTGCAAGTCAGCTGTATATCTATGTCCAGTGTACTTCTTGTATCATAGTGCCTAGTAACCTCTTGCAATATATCACTTGGCATGTTTGAAATAGCTGCTTGCATTACTGCAAAGAAATGAGCACTTTTCCATTGTATTAATCTAATTTTCATCTAATATATTCATAAATGCGTACTGTACTTGCACAACACTGAAGTAGAAGTCTTCTGAAGTTTCCCTCAGCCTAACTGCACTGTAAGGTGTAATGTTATCTGTCGTATGTGTTCTGAGGAAGTACATTTTAATCCTTCAAGTACAACCTCAACTATCTACAGCTCCTATGTTAACTCCTAATTGAGAACTGGAACACTTGCACTGTGGATGTGGGCTGCTCTTGCTTGTGCTAGGTGCATGCTAATGATTAGATGTGTATTTTTTTTTTTTAAGATGGCTTCTCAAGGAAAGTGCATAGTTCATCTTATTGTAAAGCCTGCAATAACCATTAATATCCTACACTATAGGGAGAAATGCTACCTCTGAGCTAAAGGAAGGGTGAAGTAGGAAAAAAGTCGTTGGTGGCTGAGGACCTTAACCGTGCATGCTGAGTAGCTGCTTGCCGTGGCTCAGAGCACGTACTATTTTACAGAGTATATAGAACCAAACAGTTGATGTTTTGTGATGCCCTTAGAGGGGAACTGATACCTTCAGGTACAGCTGCAAGAAAAGGATGTGCTTCACACAGGGTGCTTCTTGCACTGGACAAAGGCATAGCCCACGCTGGGAAGGGTGAAAGCCTAGGGATGGAAATGCTGCTGTAACATAAAGAGGAAAATAATGAAGTGCAGATGACTCCTAGAAACTGTGTTCAGGTTTGATTTAGTGGCAAGTGATACATTTTCATATCTGAACCACTTCCCCTCTATAAATCCTACAGCGCTTGTGGGTTTTGGCTGGAGTCACTGAAGTGTCCCATTTGGTCAGATGTCGAACAGCACAAATCCCTCAGCTCCCACTAACACTGCTCCAGAAACTGCTTGTGTAGATGTTCTGGTATGATGCAAGTGAAGTGGGTAATAATGAGCTGCTTTATAGATTTACCCCTTTGTAGTAGGGTACAGCCATGATGGGCTGGTCATGATGGGCTGGTCCTGAAAATCAGGGGAACCAGTAATCCCACTCTTTATATGTTTAACCTAGCCTGTTCTTTAGCATGTAATGAAGAATGACAATGACTTCAAATTCGTTTTGAGAGGCTGAAACACCCAGATCTGCTCTGATCTCCATCATCCTAGAAACTGGAGGTATTTTCCGAAGTATTTAGCACAAATTTTTAAAAAGCGAAGCCAGACTCTCCTGAGGAAAACTCCCACCCAGAATTAGTCCAGCTGCACTTGTTTTAGAATCCTATTCAGACCCTTTTTTTTAAGAAGGCAGGACAACATTTCCAAGAATATTTTCAATCCTTAAGAAAACAAAGTTTAAGAAAAAAAGTGGTATCAGTAAGCAAGCATATGGTTACAACATGGTTACATTTACCTTAAGGCAAATGGAAGCAGGAGGGAATCTGCAAGCATAACATGAAGAAATACAAAACCTGCTGTTGAAAATGAATGGTAAAGTGAGGGCAAATAACTTGTAATTTATCAGATATGCTATAGCTTATAAATTCTATGGAAACTGGAATAAAGTATAAGATAAATATAAATGTATATACATGTAGAAGCTGTGGGATTTTACACCAAGTAAAGAAATTGTCTTTTATTTCAAGTGATTGTGCACCTCATATGACAGCAATCAAATGGCATTAGTCTTAAGATGTTAATTTACGTTAATCCATGGGAATTTTAAATTATTATTAAAGTTCTTCTTAATAGCCATTTCCTTTGCCAGGAGTATACACTAGCATCCTCCTGGGAATAAGCAAATATCACTTAAGAAGTACTTGAATCTTTGGTTGGTTTATCAGTGTTAGCAAGGTACCAACAGGGCCTACAGCACAGCCAGCCTTCAGCAATGACTGTGGATGTTCCAGTTCAGAGAGTGCCTTCCCTTACTCACCTCCCTGCTGCCATACGTGTATCTGGGTTGGTTCTGCTCCAGCACCTGTGCTTTTACGTGCTTGGCACCTGAGAGCCTGATACTAGTAGGTGGTTAACAAATGCACTTTGAATAATATTTGCAGTGAAGGAGATCTTCTGATGGTTTTATAGGGCCCCTCTGCTTCAGTCTTCAAATGTTAGACATAGTTGTAGGCTTCCTGTAAGCATCTGTCTGAACTGCCAAGGAAATGGAGTACACTAGGTATGTACCTAGGTGCTCCAGAAGCTGGGAGGAAAAGGCTGAAGATGCTTCAACTGTCTCCCACTTCTGGCTCGCTCTCCTTAGATATCTTCTGTTTTTATATTATTCTGAAGAGGCTTCTGTAGTCTGATGCCCTTCATGCCGTGCACCTACTGGCACTTATTTGACCCTTATGTTATTGTCTTCTCTAGTACTGACAACACGATACTCAGATAGTGAAGGTCTGACATACAGTCAGAAGAATTTCTTAACCTTTAGATTCTAAGGCTAAGGAAGGTATCTTGCCCTGAAATGTTTCTTAGCTTAAAGATCTGACTTGGAGATTCAGATAGTACTCCCATGGTTTAGTAGCATCCTAAATCAGGGTCCAACTATGTTAAATGGTCTCTAAACCAAAATGTGTTTCAGCTTTTCTGATTTCATTTATACAACAAAGAACTTAATTTTTGAGATAAACTTTCAAAATGCAGGCTCAACCGTATGCTTGAGGTTTATTTTCACGGGGGGTTTTCATTGGCCAGCCCTGTGAGATGAAAATACAAAAGATTTCCATTTCTATATCCATTCTGTGGAAAAGAGTACATCTCCAGAAGTGAGTGGTGACTTTCTGTCAAAGCACCTTCCAAATGTTATCCAGTGTTAGTGTTAGGTGTTTATGCTGACCGTGTCTACCTGAATGTGTGGAAATTGGTTTATTCCTGGGCCTGAAAAGCTGCTAATAGAACAAGATGACTGGATTTGCTTCAGAATTGTGTCGTGTTTGGAGCAAGCCTGCAAATGTAAATGGCAATTGCTTCTTGTCACAATTTTTGTAGAGTGGATAAATTGCATCACTGAGTCTGATACTGTGACAAGCTGAGCTGCTGTTTAATGCATATATTCTGTTTACTGGTTATTGTTAGTTTTTTGTGTGCTCCAAAAAGCAACAAATTTTGCTGACAAATCATGATTGCTCTTTATGTTACATCACAGCAGAAATGCTGGCAAAAAAAAAAAAATAATCAGTTAAACCAGCCCATTCAGGGCAGCCAGTTGGGCAATCTTGTTTATTGAGTAAAATTTATGAGCAACAATTTGAATCCCCCCTCGCTTTTCCCTTCTGTTTAATTTTCAAGTTTAACAGATGTATTTCCTTATTGTGAAAGTTACCAGATGATAAAATCCAAATTAAACTCTGAGCAGATAATTTTTTATATTTAGTGTACAATTACTCCAGATCAGTGAAAATAACAGCACAAATGAGTGATGTATATCGCCATCCAATGTGTTCATCAGCCTTATTCCTCAGTGGGAGTTGTTCCTTGTCATGTAGTTCAGAGGCAGATATAACAGCTCCTCTCTCTTTTTAATAACGAGCAGCCAAGTTCTCGCAGGCAGTATGTGTGTTGTGGATTCATTCACCGTGAATCTTCTCCACCATCATTTTTTGAACTTTATTTTTTATTAATTGGCCAAATCAAATTATCATCAGCTGTTCAAATGGCTCTGCTTATGTGTCAGGTCAAACCCTGCTATTTTGTCTGTGACATCCATGGCTCCTGCATGGCTTTTTTTTTAGGCTTTATCTGATCCTCTCTGGGCTGGTCCAGGCTCTGTGACAGTACAAGGTCTCAGGCTCCGAAAGGCATCCCTGGTTACCCATCTCGTGTCTGGCTTTCTGCAGTGGTGGTGTTCAGTCTCGTTTTCTGAAAATTTATATTAAATTGATTAAATTATAATTGTTTCTTTCAATATTGTTTCTTCCAATTGTTTCTTCCATTGCTAACTTGCATCATTTGGTGTTTGATGTGAAAGAGTCAGCGTGCTAGCTGTACGTGGGTCACAGCTGCTTCTGCTCTATCTTGGAGCTGGAAGGGTCAACTTCAGTACAAGTTCCTGACCCAATTGCTGTGACCGCAAGCATAATGCCAGCAAGCCTCAGCTGTAGAGGTGTTGGTGGCAGAAACAACTTCTCATTAAGAGCTGGACTGAAATCACGGCCTTATTTCCCAAAGGTGGCCAAAGAGTCACCACAAGACAAGTTCAATTTTAATTTGGAAAGAGAATTCAAGCCTACTGGGTGTTCCGGGAACTTTCCAGCCCATTCCAGTTAATACCTGTTACAATGAGACCCAAATGAGGGGCAACCACTGTCAGTTCCCTTTTTCTGTGTTAACTTTTAACTATATTTAGGTTTTTTTGTGACAGTGGACAGAGGGCCAGTGTCTGAGGTTTAGTAAATGTCCAGGAAGTTGAGTACCTGATTGCCTGCCTATGGAGCTGTGTGTTTTGGTCCTCTTGTTACAAGAATGCCAGAAATATGCACAAAGCTAGGCTCCAATTGGCTCCTTGTAGTGATTTTTTTGCATAGCTTTTAACTGTTAATATTCATCTACAAAGCTTTTCCTCCAAGGTATTTTATTTTAATTAGAAATGAAGTATCTGGAACGTAGAGGAGCCAAAGAACACAATACAAAATGCTTAGAAGTCTTAAGCATGATTGTTTAGTTTTTTGGTTATTTGCAACCCATCCTTGACAGGCCTTTCCTTTATTTGGTCACAAGTACTGAGGTCTGAAAAGTCAAATCTTGCTCCCAAACTGGATTCTCATTTCACACTGGTTGCCTTAGTTCTCCTGTTAAGAATCAAGATCCATTCTGGGTGTCTGCAGACAACCTGATGTGAGATCAGAGTCAAGTCTGTCATCCTGATGCCACATTGCAACCTAAATACTGAGTGGGTAATGAAAATTTGCTGAAGATGTCTTTGTGTTGGAGAAGCAGCAAAGAAGCCGAGAGGCGGCTTTGCCATGTTGAATTGTTAGAGGGAAATTTTGTGAAACACATACTGGGGGAAAGTCATTACCATAGCTAACGTATGGGAACCAGTGATGAATTCAGTGTTATCAATAGTATTAAAAATAAATAAAATGATCAGGCAGGTTGTGTAATAGGTTCTTTAGCTGTATGTTGTAAAACTTTATTGAAAAAGCCACTTTTCTGTCAGGATGTCAACCTTGCCAATTTTATTTGTCTTTCTGTGATGAAAAGATTACCTGTTCCATTCTCCTTGTGCTGGGAATATTTCTATTTGACCTGGTACTGTGTTTAATCAGTGCACTTGAGTTTGGTTTCTCTTCAGTCATTTATCCATCAACAAGTTCGCCTCCCTATTTGTTTTGAGTGGTGTTTTACTCTGATTTGCATCAATTGTGGGACATTTTGAACTAACTGCTGTGAAATCCCCATGGACCAACCTCTACCACAATGAGGAAGTGTCCCCCTCTAGCATCTAACCCATGTCCCGTTAGCTGCTGACTTTGAGCCAGTGTATGCAATGGGAGAAGATGAGGAAACAGCTTCATAAAGATACTGGAGCAGCCAAGTGTGGGTAAACTCCTAATAGGAACTGAGACAGTTTAACAGAAGAGGTGAGGCAAATCTTGGCTCACTCGGATGGTTTTTGCAGAACTCAAATGCATGTATCGGTACAGGCTGAGGGATGACCTGCTGGAGAGGAGCTCTGCGGAGAAGGACCTGAGGGTCCTGGTGAATGACAGGTTGACCGTGAGCCAGCAGTGTGCCCTGGTGGCCATATGTGGACTCCAGACTTCAGTTACTACCCATAGACTACCCATTGCTGTAAGCTATTTACAGTTGATGTGTACATATGCAGAATTCAGATCCAGTTATGTAATGCAGAAAAAAAAAAATAAAAAAGGAAAACCTTACCTTAGGATTAAATTTGATCATGGCTTGGGGCAGGAAGGAGACTTTGAGTATTGCATTTCTGTATCCTTATGTATATGAAATATAGACGTTAACAAATATAAATGTAGTATTTGAACATAGCCTGAAGTGTTTCTGTTTTTGTCAATGTTTAGTTTCATTTTTGACTTGGAAGAAACTTTTTGTATATATGGCCCATGTAACCTTAGTCTTGTCTGGGATGCAAAGAAATTGCCATTTTTTTTCCTTCATATGGCTTCTTTGATTGCACTGGAATTGCACCAGAGATGGTCTAAAATTTGGGGAGTGTTTTGTTTTCTTACACCGGGCCACTGAACTTCTGGAAAATTTAAACCACTTCCAGTCTGGAAGCCAGCAAAATTATTAACCCATATGGTAACATTCAGATTGAGATCACTGACATGATCTCATCCTGCATGAAACTTTTGATGTTTGCATGTTACCAAGAAAGCTGGGGAGTGGAAGAATAGGTTCCTCATCCTCAGAACAGGTTATTTTTTTTTTTCCTGTCTTGCTGAGGATCTTTCAGGGTGGAGAACTGTTCAGCTCCTTCCTTTCCTGGTAAAGGACACGAGCCACAAAAGCTTAATGTGAATAAAGAAAAGCCTGTTCAGAATCCATCAGCTCATCCTTATATCACTTGGCACAACTTGTCCCTGATCATCAACCTAATATTCATCAGCCATGACATCTAGTTCCTAGAGTGTTTATTATGTCTGATTAGTCAGAAGAAAGGGAATTTGTGAGTACAGGACAAAGACTAAATTCAAGTGCCTTGTTTTTCTATTCACATTCAACTGCTGTTCTGGCCAGGACTCTTACTTTGCACATCAGTCACAGCTTGGGTTCTCATGTTGATGGCACGATGAATGTGTTGGTGTGCCCTGGCCAAAAGGGCCAGCTGTCCCCTGAGGTGCATCAGGCATGGCGTAGCTAGCTGGTAGAGGGAAGGGATTTTCCCGCTCTGCTCTGCTCAAGCACTGTGTGTGGCTTTGTGTGCCACAATACCAGGGCATAAAACTATTAGCCTCCAAAGGAGGGCTATGGAAATGGCGAAGGGTTTGGAGGGTGAGATGTGTGAGGAGTGGGTGAGGTCCCTTGGTTTGCTCAGCCCTGAGCAGAGCAGGCTGAGGGGAGGCATCATGGCGGCCTGCAGCTCCCTCACGAGGGAAGTGGAGGGGCAGGTGCTGAGCTCTGCTCCCTGGGGACAGCGACAGGACCCGAGGGATGGCATGGAGCTGGGGCAGGGGAGGGTCAGGCTGGGGGGTAGGGAACGGTTCTTCACGTGGGGGGTCAGTCACAGGAACAGGTTCCCCTGCGGCAGTTGGCATGGCACCAAGCCTGCCAGAGATCAAGTAGCATTTGGATGATTTTGTCAGACATGGGGATTGGTTTTAGGGTGGTTCTGTGTAGAGCCAGGGGTTGGACTTGATGGTTCTTGTGGGCCCTTTCTAAATCAGGATATTCTATGATTATAAGAGTCAAGGGTAGGTTTGTAGATCATGGCTACTTTTAAAAGACCTACTTGAACCCCTCAGCTTGGTAGAGTGCTTCATGTTTAGAGATGAACCTTGTTTCTTGGAAGTCATGAATTAGCCAGGATTGGTTGACAAGCAGGATAATAGTTGGTTGCTAACTGAAACAGCATCTTTCTGCCTGCTGTATCATCTTCCCCTGATTTGAGACCACTTTGCTGATGGTTTAGCCTCTTCTCTCATTCTTCGGCCATTTTTTCCTAGCCATCGTTGGGGTCATATTAGTTCCAAGGGTTTTCCTGTTAGCTGTGCTGGGGTTTTAAGTTAAAATTCCTGCATTCACAAAGCACATGCAGATACCTTACAGTATCTGGTTTCTGTATTAGCTATTCGTTGCTGCAGTTGCAGTCTGAGCTGTCATCTTGGTTCCTTGCCTGTCTTTAATACTATTTCTAATGTTACAAATTTCAGAAATGTACGGATTAGGTGGTATTGTATCTGACTGTCCAGGGAAACATTGGGTGCTTTCTCGTGGGTTTGTCTTGTCAATCATGAAAATCATACTTGAGGCTGATTAGGTATTGCATAACTGTATGCTATCCAGGTATTAAGGGCCTATTTAATATACCTAATATATTTAAACTGCTCTACTGTTGTCCTATCCCTTCTGTATGTGTGGTGCCTATCACCTGAGAAAGTGAAGAGCCCCATCCTGCCAGAGCTGTGCTGGTTTTCCACTGGGTGGTGTCTGCTGTGGAGAGGAATCTGGTGCTTCATTACAAAATGGTTCTCCAGCCATTTGGTAAAGAAATGGATAGCATTAGGACTGCCAGGAAGAGGTCGCATTGCAATACATTTGAACTTCAGTGGGTAACAAAAATAATGTAAGTCCTTATTAACTCATTCCTATAGCTATAGGTGGTACTCAGGGTGGATGATGTTCCTGGGTGTTACATCCAAATTAGTGTAGCTGTAGCTGCTTCTAGGAAAGTCAGAGGGTGGATCACTAGAGGTTCGTGGGCAATTTGTAAAGTTCTCCCTTTAATCCAAGCTCCTGAAGTCAGCACAAAGTGGCTCTGAATCCGATGTTCACCCTGGCACACTTGCATAAACCGAAAGCCTGAAACTTAGTTACTGGACCATACCCTTGCTGCTCTTTAAGAGGGACAGTCCTCAGAGTCATTAAGTACAGCCCTCCTGCTGTTGTGGCTACATCATGTGTGCATGTTCCTGAACTAGTTCCAAAACTAGCTCAGAACAGCATGATGCCAGTTGCTCAGAGGAGGCTAACCATGCAGGCTTTTATCAGTCTCTTGGGTGGGCTGCAGCATTTGGGCCAGGCACTTCTCTTGTAATTCCACTGACAGCCTCATCCAGCCTGTCAAATTGCAGGAAGCTCCATTTACCTTTGTGGTTTTGTGTTTTCTTGTGCAGCAGTAGCAACAAGAGACTTAGATGCTAAATCCAAGAGGCATCCCGTTTCCCCATGTCTAGTGATGTGCTATAACCAAGTGAGCTCTTAGACATGCATCAGGCATAGTAACATTGAGAGGCTGGCAGAAGGAGTGCAGGAAGGTACCACAGTCTGAAATGGTATTTCAGATTCTCAGATACTCTGAACTGCACACGTCTGTAGGTAATGCGGAGGTGCTATAGTCGTTTGCTGCCTTTGTCCTTTTTCCTTTGTAATAAGGAAAAGCCATGTGAAGGAACCACTGAAATGAAATTCCAGTGATGCCAAGTGCTGGGTCATCAGAGCCACAGCTCACAGCACAACTTCTCACTGTCCTGTGGCATTTCTCCAAAATGCCTCTCTGTTGAGGATTAATTACTGCTAGTCCAGAAAAGGCTATCAATCCTTCTCTACATCGTTAACAGGATACAAGGATGACAAGCTCCCTGTGGTCTTTCTTGCTCTGTTTGTGTCTGTTCCCAGGCAAAAACACCATTGCTGGTGCTCTGGGCATTATAACAGCCTGTTTGGAAACAACTGCAGGTGGAATTAGGACCTGCAGAAAGACCGCTGTCTTTCTCAAGTGGACAAGAAATACAAGTATTATATTATAGAGAGCAAATGGAGAAAATTAATGTTTGCCCTTCTTTTTGGACAACCTCATAGAAATCCAATGCCTCCTTTCTGTATGAAGGAATTCTCGCTTTCCTTTTAATCTGTTTTACTGTAGCCTAATACAAGGCATTAATTTGAAAAGAAATAGCTTGGAATGTTTTGGAAAATTAAGACAACCTTTGAAAGGGATTTCACCCTTACATGACATCACTTATTTTTAGCGACTTCACTCTTATTTTCACTTGCACTGGTGTGTGGGAGCTAAGCATCTTTTCCATGGTAGATGCTATAGAGTGAGTCAGTCCCCTAGCAAAGAGAATGTATGGCCTAAACAAAATAGGTGAAAAGGAGACATTTTCATTCTTATCCTATAAATGACCACGGAGACCTAGAAGGATCACTAAGTCAGGATAAGCTGGGTCAGGTTATTCTGATGGTGCCCACCCAGAGACTCCTCACTTAGACAAATGTGTTTATTTTGGTCTTAGGCTACTGATTCTTTGCTGCTCAAATGAATCGCAGCTGATCTACCTTCTCTCTGAAACCATTTGCATCACTCTAGTGGAGGAAATATGTAAACTGATGAGACTTGATTGTTTTATTATGCATCTGCAACGTTTTTATACTTACTGTTTTTTTCTTTGCCCAACATGAGGAAAGAGCATGGAGTCTTTAATTCTTGCTTGATGGGAAAAGCTGTGTTCCTTCCTTTTGGCTTCATGTACCTATTCCGCTTTGCATTTCTTTTTGAGTACATCAACTAAGCAATCATTTTAAGGTCCTTCCAGTTACCATAAAATTAAGCCATGTCTCTTTCCTAGTCCTCTTCTTTTGGCTAGTGGTCCTATAGCTTGTTATATGTTCATTCTAATCTGTTGAGAAATGGGTGGAGTAGAAGGCAGCAAGTGTGCTGGGTTTACACCTCTCCTTTTGACAACTCCTTTGCTCTGCCTTCTGTGTCCTTTGATAAAACTAATGCTTAAAATACCAGCTTCTAACCAACAGTAAATGAAGACCAAAAGATATTGTTATTCTTTGCTACCTGAGTGTTTCAAGGAGGGGAGATTTCTCTAAGTATTCATACTTTGCTTCCTATGTAATTTTTTTTTTTCCCCCATGGTGAGTCTTAGATCGGCTGATTGTGGGTGACTTTGAGCCCATAAAAACACAGCCTGGTGAGCACAATGTAAACTGTTCAACTTTCAGCTCGTATTTTTGTCCTCCCCACTGTAACACACAATCTTATTCTTTGCCAAGCAAAGAGCGGTTTGCACTTAAGATGAAAATAAGTGAAATTGCAATGGCAGAATGCCAAAACTTGCTGTTTCTGCTTTTTTGTGTAATAACACAGTGCACAGTTGTGTTCTGGAGTCTGATGGGAACAATAGCACAGCTCAGTGCAGGAGAAATTCATGTTGTTAAGTGATAAAGAAGGAAAAAAATTGCTTACATAAACCTGGAACAAAAGTAAAGGGGATGCTTTTTATCATAAGATCAAAGCAATTAAATGCTCAGTTAGAATGGCCCTTGTCATTCACTTAATATACTTACTCTCAGATTCATCCTCAATGTCATCTCTGCCTGCTGCTTTAAGGTGACTTACGAACTACGAGGTACCTCTTATTTAAAATGTTTCTGGAAAAGCAACTCACTGAGCCTTTCAAAACGTACGGTTACTTCCAGCTGCACCTGCATTACCTTGGTAGCCTCATTCCTGAAATGTAGGAAGCTGTGTGGTCAGAAGCTCCCCCAGGGTCCACATTTCTGATTGGAGACATTCAGTAGTCCTCTTAGCAGTGTTTCATACATCCTGGGAGTCTTAACTTGCAAAAATGGGAAGCAATCTATGTGACGAAGCTGCTGCTCCATTCAGAGTGCTGGGCAGAGCTCTTACAGGGGCGCAGTGGAGGCGCACCTGGTGCGGGAGGCTAGGTGCACTGGTCACTGCTAGTGCCCCTCTAGAAAATTGTCTCCTTCCACGTGGTAAGGGGACTTTCCTTTTCAACAGGGGCCTACATTTAGTAAGTGAAGATATGCAAAGGCCAGTCCTGAGGAAGCAACTGAATTTGGTGTAAGGAAGATTGCTCTCAATGAGTGCTGCACCTGCATTTTAATCCCATTTTAGTACGTGTGAATAGATATGCAGAAGGTCTGCATCCAACACGGAGTTTTATGGAACTGCATTTGCCCGGGGATGATATGAAATCATCCACCTTCAGTCCAAAAGTGTCTTCAATTATTACTTCTGAATTTTACGGGAAGGAACAAATTATTTATTTCTCCTCGGAGAACTGGCACGAGCCTGCTGAGAAATGTGAAGTGATTTTGAGTTTTTCGGGGTCTGGCCTCTCTCATAAAGCTGAAGGCTGAACTATACAGAGATGGGGAACTATCTTCAGAGCTCTCTGAAGAGCTGAGCTGGGTTCACAGAATAAGTTAAAGGGATCTGGGGAGGTCTGCAGAGCCTTCCTAACATGCTAGTTCAGGTTATTCAGGGGCATCAGTTTCACAGGCATCTGGGCTGTGGTAAAGAGCAGCGTTTCCTGCCCACCTCCTGCCTACCAGGATAGCAAGAGGGAGCCAATTCCTGTCATGCAGGGGGTAAAAAAAAGGTGGTTCTGAAAGATGTATTCTGATCCAGGTCTTTCTCAAGGGAGAAGCTTTCTGGGTGTTGGGTTATGGTTGATGTCGCTAGTCTGTTTAAAAAAGAAAAAAAAAGAGGTAAAGTAGTGGTGGTCAGATAGGAAAGGCCAGGCTGTACCAAGAGTCATCAGACATCACCATAGTCCCTGCACCTGCTCTTCTGTGCTCTGTAGGGATGGGGACAACGGGTATCCTAACGTGCCCCAACTCTAGGCCAGCTTACAACAACTTTGATGTTAAAAAGGTGTTACTTGAGGACATACACCAATTTTGGGGCCGAGACTTGTTTTTCAACTAAGTTATAAGCCTTGAAAGTAAAGAATGTAATAAAAGTGGTACAATCATGAAGCACAGCGGTGCTAGTGGCAGTTGCTGCTGTGGTGTGGTTTGGAAAAAGAATAGCTTGTGTTAATTACTCTTAAACCTGTTAGTGTGTTATGGCTGGCAAAGCCTGAGAAGCTCAGCTTTCTGTGACAGAGGAATGGTGTTTAGTTTGAGGTTTACTTTTTTATAAAATCCAAACAAAGAAAAGATTAGACAGCATAATGATTTCATGGTTTAAAATCTCTGTGCTAGAAACAACCTAATTAAATTCCTGACATCATCAGTTTTGTTAGTAAATAGTAACCATGGATGCGGAAGAGTCTTGCATCTCATTACCTTCAGCATAGGATTTCAATACAAGAGCCATTAGCTGTGGTGTGGAAGTGTAAAAACAAAGGGAAAGTATGGAACACAACCTTTTTTTCTTCCCATTGATCTAGAATGCAGTACTGGAAGAATATCTGTAATTAATTAGCAGGCTGTAATGTAGGGCAGTAGGCCACAGGTTTTCTCTAGTGAATTTAGTAAATGGCAGCATTTTGTACAAGACAGAGAAGACAGAATGCATCAAAATGGCTCAGACTTCAGGAAATACAGTGCTCAGTCCTTGTGCGCTGTAGGTAAAAAGCAGGTACCTGTTTTACACTGACTTTGGATACGTACACACATCCATCTCAGGGAGGATGCAACCCAGCTGCATAAGCCACGTACTACACCTGTCATAATGTGGTTTTAAAAAGCCAGATTTTTTGGATGCGTGGTGACAGCATTGCCTGTTAAAGCAAGGGTGAATTAGCATGCAGACAGCAAACGTGGGCAGAAGGGAAACAGACTTTCTCATAAAGGAACTGATTGGAATTACTCAATGCCACTCTTTATTTAACAGGAGATGTACTAGTTAGCACTTCATTTCAATGCAAACAACAAACAAATGATGTTCAGTTACCAGGGTTTGACATAAAACTGGTGTCTTCAAAGGAAGTGGGGTTGATTCAATGCAATTAGAACAGATTTTGCTTTGGACTTGTGAATAAATTGGTACAGTGTGTCTGAAAGGCACTGGGCAATGGATTTGCCTGCTCCCCTAGGCTCCAGTGGCTCAGCTGAGAGGGCTGATGCTCAGCCTTGCAAGTAGCAGCAGCAGCTCCGGAGCCAGTAACGGGATGCTGAGGGCTGGCATGTGGACGGGCGTTTGGCCCCTGCATGGGAGACTTTGCTGAATTCCATCTGTAATACACCTTTAATGATCATGTGGGTTTATTTAATGACTTAAAATGAAAATCCATTATTCATAGGGGAAAAAATACAGTCCTAAAACCACACTAAAAGTACCCATCTAGGTAACAATGACTTAATGTGCACCATTAGTTACAAATGGGAGCTTTGCTTTAAAATTGGTGGCACAGCACTGGTTGTCTGTTTCTTGCCATTATTTGTAATGGTTCTGTGGGAACAGGATTTTTTTTCTCAGAAATTGCAGTGAGGTTCAGCCAGAGTCGAAGGGGTGCTGACCTTCTTCCTTAGGAATAGATGAATGTAACGCAATACAACTTTCTGTTAAGTTGCAAGCTCTCAATGCCTTTCTTTCAAGGAAAATTGGATGATCTGGAGATTGAGGAGCTTGGTAAAGAAAATTCCCATGGCTTTTAATGGACTTTGGATCAGAGGCTGCTCTGTGGTTCCTTGCACACAGCTCAGTTTTCAAAAGACAGCATTTAGGTTTACACGTTGTGTGGGATTCCCTTTCTTGTGCATGGAGGCAGCGCACACTCCATGAGGCAGCTCTCGCACTAGGAACCTGGGGAATGAGTTTTCAGAAACGGAAGAAAAGCAAATGGGGGGGAGGAGGATCACTTGTGCCTTTGATAGTGAAATATGTTAGGGGATAAAGGGGCCTGCATTGGAAGCTGCTATCAATCACGGTGTACCTACCAAATAATACTGCTCTGGAGACCTCTTAAATGTGGAACTTGGTGCTATAAATCCATTCCTGAAACATGTTTATTTCTTTGTTACATTTGCAGGAAGCAGAGATTTCATTGCATATTCTCTATAGCAATGCATAAAATCCATATTTATATTCTTGCTGTATATATTCCATGTTTGATCAACAGAATATTAATTTGTTATACAGATTTCTTTTTTTCCAAGCCCTCTTTTAATGAGATATTTTAATGTCTCTGGAGAAATTATGAAAATGAGTATTCAGTAATTATTTTGCTGGTTTATTTGTATATCATGTTTTAGGTCATCTTGATGTCTGCAAAAGAACTTACTAGATCTAACAGGAAAATATACTGCTAACCTAAAGCATTGTGAAGCAAAAATTTTGCTGAAATTAATGATTGCTTACTTGTGTGCCACCTTTTTAGTAGAAAAATCGTCAACTTATATGAGAAATAGAATTATATCAGCATGCCTTTCATCAACCAGCTGGAATAACTCTTCTGAATGGAGGTGGCTTTTTCTTTCACTTTCAGTTCATTACCTACAATTTTGTCCTCATCTGGAGAGAAGGTCCTGCTTTTACAAGGAAAGCTCAGTTTTTATTGTACCTACAAAAAGGGGGGGAAATATGAAGTAGAAAACAATGATTTTATCTAAATGTGAGATGCTTAAGAATTCACGTACAGCATTCAACTACGATGCTGATGCTTTGGGTTTTTTAAAATTAAAATAGATGACTGTTCTCTAAAATTACCAAACAACAGTACCTTTTTTCAAACATGAATGTTGTAGTAGAGAGCCTTGAGTCTAGTCCAGTTCTGCCTCAGATACAGCATCTGTTATTCAGCTGGCAGGGAAGTGGATTGATAGCTGAGGCCAGACTGGTTACTGCACAGAGGAACCACTCATTTAAATAAATAAATCAGATTCCAATGATTAGGCTAGTCAAGAAGCGTTAAGGGCTAAATGCATCCTTCTCCTGTTGCTACCATAATTGAAAGAGGATTATGGTCCTTAGCAGATCCTAGTTCTTGACAGCCTGATTTTTTCTGTGTATGAAATACTTTGCACTGGCTTTGTCCTTTACTACTGAGTTTTATGTTTCTCTTTGTACTTTCACCTTCCCTTGGAGCTTTGCCCCAGCTCGCTACAGTTTCATGTGGAATTCCCACTGATTTCATGTTGAATTCTGACCCTTATCTAAATCAATGATGCCGCCTTTTTCTGCAGGTGCTTCCTAACAGAGTGGCTCCCTCTGAAGAGGGCAGTTACCTGAAAACCAGGAGCAGCCCCCTGTGCCCATTTCCAACACCTAATTGCAATTCCACGGTTGCCTGACCCTGTGCAGCAAAGAGACCTCCAAAACCCTCTGTACTCACCCAAAGCACAGTTTCCTCTTTTTATGCCAGGCACTAATAGGGACGAGAGCTGCTTCTATTCGCTACGGCAGTTTCAGTAATAGCCAGTACCTGCGTGCCAGGGGAGATGGGAATGCAGATTTATGATGGTATTAGCAGGGGATGCAGGAGGGAGGCATTGTATTATTTCCTTGCTTCAGTGAACTGCCATGGAAATCCTGATTGGGAAGAACCAAAAATAATTGTGTATACTTTCATCTTTCTCCTGTTATGAAACAAGTATTGGGAAGAGGCCTTTCCAGGAAGGAAATAAAGTTGGGGAAAAAAGTGAGTCAGTGTAGGCAGCTTGTCATGAAGAATATTGTTCTAGAAAAAGTGCTGCTTTTAGGCTTATTTTCTCATGGGAGAACTGAGCTATTGAGAGAGTTGAATTCTTCTAGTAGAAAATTTGGAGTGGGTATGATTGGAGCTCATTGGGGTTTTAGCCTGGGCATTAAAAAATGCATTTAGATATTGCAGAGTTCCTAGGTGGAGGCTTAGGAATTTTGAATTGCTCGGATAAAGAGTGTCTTAAATGTGCCAGGAAAGGACACATCAGCCATGAACATGTGTGAGCCAAGTGGAGCATCTCCCATTCCTGCTTCCAGCAAGACATTTCCCTGGGGTGTGTATTCTGGAAGAAGTTTCCTGGGTGCTATGATTCTTCCTCTCTACTTCCTGTTGTTGTCCTCCTTTCTTCCGAGAAGATGATGATGAGAAAAAGCAAGTGTCCCACTTAGTATCTCACCTACAGGGCACTGAAAGGAGGATCCATTGTAGTTGCATGCTTGAATTCCATTGAAGGGAGTAGGAAAAGCAGGAAAAAAATGTGGGAAGGGTTTTCTATAGAAGGTTGTTGCGCTAGGAAGCGAGTTCCCTGTAAGTCAAATTGCAGTCCCTGATGTCTTATTGCTGCCAGATGCTCTTAGACACTGCCAAGCTGGGCAGGCTTCACTCCTCCTTTATCACCCCAGTGCAAACATCTGCTCTCAGCTCTTCATTCTTCATTCAGTAAATTCATTCAGAAGTCTGCAGGAAAATTCCTGGTGGTGGAGTGCAGCATAATTTGAAGTCGTATGGCACCCTGGTCTTAGTAGGTCAAACAAAATAGGAAAAATTGGGGTTCCTGTCTGCTTAGTTCAGAGCTCATTCCTGTAGGGTAGATTGGAATTATTTTGAGGCGAGGCTGCTTTTTGTCATTCATGCTGAGCTGCAGGAGATCATGAGACATGCCAAGAAGGTCTTTCACTGTTGAAGCTCACCTGTGGATCCCTGTGTGCACGGCGCTGGCTTACCTCTGGTAATGCATTACTGCCTTGACGAGGCAGCCCACACCTACTGCACAGCCATCTCAGACTTCAGAGGAACTCCATCAGCTTTTTGCATTTGTTTTGTTCAGAAGAAGCTGGGAACAGGCCCAGAGAGAAACCCCAACTTGCTTAGGGTTTTAAGCATCAAAGGTAGATTACCCAAAATGTTGGCCCTAAGACAAGAAGACAGCAGTCATCTTTACCCAGGAGGAAACGAAATGTAACAGCCTGCATGAGTCATGCATTTTTAGTCCATCAGCTTTCACTCTATTGCCAGAAAATGTACTAACTACATCAAATTTTGCCTGTCTTAAGTAAAGACACATTTGAAAGCTCTGGCAATGAAAGCTAACATGCTGAACTGTGGATGCCATTGTTCTTGGCAAACACCTCACAATTTTTACTTGGTTCTTTGTGTGTGCGTTTTACATTTCTCTCCCGTTCTTTGGAAGTTAGTAAGAAAAGGCCTCTGAACATTAGGAGATAGATGCTCAGCACTGTTATGGATAGTATCAAAATGAGCCAACCTACCCTTTTTAGTGGCTCAGATCTGGTTTCCTCATCTCACCCACCTTTAGAAGGGTGTTCCCTATCTGCTTGTCCTAATCTGAACATTAGTCTGTACAAAACATCTGGCTGCTTCTAAATTGCCAAGCAGTTGTACGTCTTCTGTTGACAAACCATTTTCTAGGTAGCTTCTGTATCAGTGTTTTTTGAGTCCAGTCAATCTGCACATTCCGAGTCACAGGTAACCAAGGTCTCATTCTGTGACACCTGTTTTCAGGTAAAATGTTGAGCACTTACAAGTTGGTACGTGAACAACGGACAATTGAGAAAGGAGAGAATTGATTGTATCAAAACAACAACAAAAACAACAGTCTGGAAAATTGTTTTTTTCTTTTCCTAAAAGGAGAAATGCTCACTTTGGGTTGCCAAACACTCCTAGTTCAAACTTGGATCCAACTTGGTTTTAACTTGTGTCTGTTTTTTGAGTCACTTATTTTTGTTGTCATCTGGAATCCAACCCACCCTCCTCCATTAGCTGATAACAAGGAAATTTTAAAAGATTGATGTCATACAGTAATCTTGACCTTTTTAAAGCATAATACATGCAGACTCAGGGCTGGATGGTCAGATTGTTTCAAAGACTATTGCAAGAAAAAGTGATCATGCTAAATCATTGTAAATAAAATCATTGTAAATAGCTCCCATATTAAGGTTCTGCACACAAGAAAAGGCGTACTTCACGCAACAATGAAAAAACACATACAAGAAGTAGTGTTGGGGAAGACTTTCAAAAGCCCATTGGTCACTGAAGGCAACTCTCCTGTTTGTTTCCACTGGAGCTGGATTTCAGTGGGCTTTGTGCCTTTGGAAATTTCCCTGAAGGTGCAGTTTTTTCTTCTAAAGCAGAGCTGTATTATATTATCACCTTGTAAGAGGCAAATTAAGGTGGGTGTCAGTGCAAACCAGCTGTCTACAAAGGTTCATTAACATGATGAACTTTGACTAAAATAGTCAGTTTTTACTCCATACATCAAACTTACCTAAAACTTAATGCAGAAGGAATAAATTTGAGGTCAGAATATTGGGTCTTTGGCATAAATGGTGTATAAAGCCTGATTAATGGCGGCTCTATACAGTTTTATGCTTCTTGCATCTAGGGCAGATATTTGTCTGTAAAATTTGGCAGAGAGGGACATCAGATGGATTTGTAATGCTCTCTGAAGGGTCTTTGGCTCCATAAGCCAGTTAATGGATTGCACACAGCCATATGCAGCATTTCCATTTCTTCTGCCTATAATGGAGTAATAGTTTTCATTTGGTGGACCAAGGGAAACCAGCTGATGTGATTTTTTTGGACTTCAGCAAGGCATTTGACACGGTTTCCCATAGGATCCTACTGGACAAAATGTCCACCATACAGCTAAATAAAAACATCATCCGATGGATGAGCAATTGGCTAACGGGCAGGGCCCAAAGGGTTATGGTGAATGGGGCTGCGTCAGGCTGGCGGGCGGTCACCAGTGGGGTCCCTCAAGGCTCCATTTTAGGGCTGGTACTTTTCAATATTTTTATAAACGATCTGGATGTAGGAATAGAAGGTATTTTGAGCAAGTTTGCTGATGACACCAAACTTGGAGGAGTTGTGGACTCGGATGAGGGTGGAAAGGCCTTGCAGAGGGATCTGGATAGGTTGGAGAGCTGGGCGATCACCAACCGCATGAAGTTCAATAAGAGTAAGTGCCGGGTCCTGCACCTGGGACGGGGAAACCCTGGCTGCACGTACAGACTGGGCGATGAGACGCTGGAGAGCAGCCTAGAAGAGAGGGATCTGGGGGTCGTGGTAGACAGCAAGTTGAATATGAGCCAGCAGTGTGCCCTGGCAGCCAGGAGGGCCAACCGTGTCCTGGGGTGCATCAAGCACGGCATCGCTAGTAGGTCGAGGGAGGTGATTGTCCCGCTCTACTCTGCGCTGGTGCGACCTCACCTCAAGTACTGTGTGCAGTTCTGGGCACCACAGTATAAAAAGGACGTGAAACTGTTGGAGAGTGTCCAGAGGAGGGCTACGAAGATGGTGAAAGGCCTGGAGGGGAAGACGTATGAGGAACGGCTGAGGGCACTGGGCCTGTTCAGCCTGGAGAAGAGGAGGCTGAGGGGAGACCTCATCGCAGTCTACAACTTCCTCGTAAGGGGTTGTCGAGAGGCAGGAAACCTTTTCTCCATTAACACCAGCGACAGGACCCGCGGGAATGGGGTTAAGCTGAGGCAGGGGAAGTTTAGGCTTGACATCAGGAGGGGGTTCTTCACAGAGAGAGTGGTTGCACACTGGAACAGACTCCCCAGGGAAGTGGTCACTGCACCGAGCCTGACTGAGTTTAAGAAGAGATTGGACTGTGCACTTAGTCACATGGTCTGAACTTCTGGGTAGACCTGTGCGGTGTCAAGAGTTGGACTTGATGATCCTTAAGGGTCCCTTCCAACTCAGGATATTCTATGATTCTATGATTCTATGATTTAATAACCAACCCAAGTATAATTCAATACAAAGATATATTATACTTTGTTTTACTGAATGAAGCATGCTAGAGTCTAAGTGGCCTATCAGAGCTTAAAAAAAAAATTAAAAATTGTTCTTTCCTTCACTAGGAAGCTTGCCACATATCAAAATTCTCATGACTAGAATTTGCATTTAAGTGTAGGTCCTAGTATAGTTTAGTGGATGTACCATGCTTGGGGCTTACTGATGTTTGCATTAGCTGACTTTTAAGACTCTGTTTTGGATGGATGACTTATTCCTTTAAACCCCATTATTTGAAGGCTGAATTCTTACATGACTTCACAAACAATGCCACTGAGAGCTGTGGCTAATGCATTGGTTGGTGCAAGTATGTACCTCTCATTAAAGCACCACCTCCAACTCCTGGCTTCAGAAAAAGGTTCTCCTGTGAGCTGGGACGGCTGCCTGGATCCCAAAGGCCCTTGTAAATTTTGGGCTTAGTATCTGCAAGCAGATCAGAAAATGAGCCTCATCCCTGTGAGTGACAGCATGGCACGAGTCCTCATCTCAGTGTGGGTGGAGATGAGGCAGGTACAGGAGCCCCAGGGCATAGTGGACTTGTCCTAGACTTCACTGGGCTCACAGGAACTTTGCACTGTCTTTGAGGAGTCTTGGATCAGGCACATGGTTGCTGCTAGACAAGCAAATCCTGATTCATTCAACTCTCCAACCTTGTAAAGAACTTGTGGAGGACATGTGTCATGTTTTCAGGCCCATGTTAGTAATGGATTTACTGAACAGGGCAGAAAGCCACTTATTACCAGTCCAGAACCTGTTTTTGAAGAAATAAAATGAGCTGTGTGTAACAGGTAGTGCTATCACCACTGAGTAATCTGTACTTCAAAGTCAAACAAAGCTTGCCTGTTACCTTGTTGAAATACTGAGAGGATTTATCCTCCAATTTGTCACTAAAAATTGCCTGTAAGAAGTCGCAGCAGTCAGTGAGAATAGATGGGTTAGAATCCAGCTATGGCTTTATGGACCTGAAGTCCTCCAGGGACTATCACAAATCTCACGATGTCTCCCACGTGCTTGATTTGTGCAGATGATGGTCTGATTTAGCAGAAAGATGCATATAAACTCATGTCACCAACAGGCTCCGTTGGCGTCATAGAAGCAGAGGCTCAGGAGAGTACATTAGTCTAGCAAGTGTCAGCATTAATTTATACTTGCTCAGTGCTCATCTGATTTTTCCTACAGTTCCTTGGAGAAGAGAGCTTACTGTCATGTGTAGGAGAAATCCAGTGTCTAGCAGACAAATCCAAGGCCTGCTTGGTGCCCTGGAGTGTTGTGTGTGGTGAGGGAAGGACGGCAGCCGACTGACCTTCAAGCAGAGCCGTTTTGTCATTTCTCCTTGTTCTCTCTGCTCACAGAATCACTGTGAAATTAGGGTCGCTAAGAAGCAGCAGATGCCTAGCCAGATAAATTGTGATCTAAACTGCTGATCTGCTGACAAGAACAACTGACATAGACCTGTTGAAACAAGGGAATTTATTTCTTTTTTCTTTTACTGAAATGGGTGAACTTTGATAAGAGTGGGATCCCACGGTAGGGCTGGGGCTCAGGGGTCAAATTCCTGTCTCACTCATGTGAAGAGCTGCGGCAGTGGTTGTTGTGCTCCTGAACAAAATCCAAGAGGAGAAAGTTTGTGTTGACACGCAGATTTAAGTGAGCAATCGCATTCAAGTGTTCTGTTTGGAAAGTACTTTTCAGCTCCAAGATTTCTTCTTGCATTGGGTCTACAAGACATTTTATGGTATGAGACAAAAGGGGGAAAGATTACTCTTAATACTTCACCAAAATAAATTAGTATTTAAGTGTAGCTATTATAAAATGAAGCTATACATCTAGCATAATGCATGTTAAAACGTAGCCAAGTGTGCTTTTCATTTTTTTTTCTCATTATGCATCATCTTTGCTCTGTTTGCAAAGGTACTGAGCTTTTTTCCTAACAAAGGTTCTGCAGCCCAATTTATGTGTAGAAAGAGACCTGCCCCCTTCCACTGTTTTCAGCTCTTGCTCGGAGGGATGCCTCTACAAGTACATTTGGAGGGAATGCATTGGGCAGCAGCTGAACCAGAGGGGATCTCGGGACGGTGTTCTTGCCCCAGCATCACAGGACCAGGAAGCTTTATCGCTGTTTTCTTGAAGTGTAGATTTCTTCTCCGGAACAGCCCTACTGCAACTGATTATCATCATTAGACTGCTCAGCACTGAGATCTTTGACACGGGTGTTTTTCTAAAACTGACAACATTGAATGCTAATTAGAAAAATCTCTTTTCAACATGTATTTTTTTGGATAGCATATTTTAAACAAATGTGTTTAAAACTGTACAGGCAAGCTTCCCAAGCATATTTCAGCAGTGACTCGTGCCTGTTCTGCTATTGTTGTTCCAGCCTCCAGGCTATCAAGCTGCTGTTGCCCTTCATTAGGAAGTGGACTAGGAGCACAGTATGAATCTAACATCGGGAAGTTGGACTGAGTGAAAAGTGTGCTTTTCTCATGTCTGTCAGTTTGTTCCTCTCTCCACAGCAGATGGGCCTCAAGTTGCACCAGGGGAGGTTTAGATTGGACATTAGGAGGAATTTCTTCATGGAAAGGATGATTAGGTGTTGGAGTGGGCTGCCCAGGTAGGTGGTAGCGTCTGGTAGAGTCTCCATCCCTAGAGTTATTTAAGAGATGTGTGGGTGTGGGCTTAGGAATGGAGCTTAGTAGTGGACTTGCTAGTGTTAGATGATGGTTGGGCTTGATGATCTTAAGGGTCTTTTCCAACCTAAATGATGTTCTGATTTCACTGGTGAATGGTGGTCTGACTCCTCTCCCCTGACAGCAGCTCATATACTGAGGGGGTCTCTTCATGCAAGCCTTGGATGACTTGTTCTGAGGAGCTTTGCAGAGGCCCTTGCCCAAAAGCAGAAGCAAGCTGATGGCTGCCCCCAAAGTGAGTTACCCCACTTGACCACTACCTGCTCTGTAGAGCTGAGACTGAACGGGCTTTTTGCACTTTGAATTGGTCTGGGCGTGATTTGGCTTTGGGGAACAAGTTGATGTCTCTGCCGTACTGTGCAGGAGCGTGGTGACAACCATCTTGCTTTTGTCATAGCAGTTTTGGGAAGGGTCATCTGCTGCTGTTCTCCTGCCCCTCTTCTCGGATGACGATAGCAGGAAGCTGTTCCTGGGCATGTTTGCCCTTATTTAACCCAGGGTTGGTATCCTTTGTACTCTCCCTGTGAAGGGAGGAGGTGCTCCTATTGTACGTTATCCAGCACATGGAGACTTGAAAGCTGGACACAAAGCTGAGAAGGTCTGCAAATATCCTAGTGTTGTGTGAGTAACAGCAGTGTGTTTCCTGGCTGTATGCTAGTTCTCACTACAGAGATCTACTTCAGTTCACGCCCATATGGTAATGATAATGAATGCTGCTCTGCCAGTTACAAAGTACCCTGGTCCTGGGCTACAAGGACTTTGAAGCTGAACACATCCATAAGTGTTCTGAGGACAGAAAGTGGTGGCTAGTGGGAGCTGCAATGTGAGGTGTCAAAGGAGTTAATTTATTTTGATAAACTAGTTTATATTCTAGGATGCTTTTTCTCATGTTGATAAAGCGTCAATCTCAGCTATGAACTTTGCTATTTTTGACATTTTATGTAAAGTTGTGAGGCAAAGAGAAAGGAAAACAACTTGAACAATACAATTAAGGCAAGCCCAGAATTCAGTAGATGAGACACTGGTGTTAACTATATTATCCCACAGAAACAGAGTTATTTGAAAATGCAGTAGCATCGCTTACAGTACAGCAGGCAATTAGTTTTAATTAACTTCAAATTCTGACACATAGTTAAAAATCATCTTTTCTGAGTGCCCAGCTAGACAAATCAAAGTTGAGGCATTTTGTTCTGCTAGAGAAAGCTATTACAAGCATTATAATGATTTTATTCACACTTGTATTATGTCACCTTTTTAGTTTGTTATGGAATTGCAATTTTAGACGGTGAACTTGTTCCATACCATAAGCCTTTGAATAAGAGCACTATTTTCCTTAGAAGAACAGATTTAATGAATTCCAAGGCTTCTAAAAATTCACAATTTTAACAGTCTGGTGTGTTGTGATTTTTACCTGTCAGGGAGGAAACAGTCAAGAGTTCTTGTACAGTTATCAGAAATTATAGGCCTTTTTGACACATACATTTAAGGTTAAAAGTGGCACTTTAAATGTGATGCTGGTGCTACAGTTTGGTGCTGGTGTTCATGGAGCCAGCTGTGAATTCCTGGTGTTCACTAGCATATGGCTGTCTGGTTGGGCAGGGGAACTTCTGGAAGGCATGCAGCAAGCCAGTGGCTTCCTTCATACCAAGCCTCTATTTGCATTATTAGACTTTTGAAGCATGTAGCATTATGCAATCCTTACTCTTTGAGTAAGCTACTTGATTTCTTTTGGGCTGTGCGGTAGCTTCTCACATGAGTAAATCTGGAAACTTCTTGCTTTTCCCAGTTAAGTTAATCTGTAGGCTGAGCCATGCAGATAAGGACAAATTCTTACGTTCTTCATCTCAGCTGCTCAGTGCCCAGGGTGCTTTAGGAATAAGAATTCACATAGAAGTTGTACAGTTGGGGTGGGGAGGCTCCTTCTTAACTTGATGTCATGTTTCTCATGCTTTGCACTGGCTAGCAGCCCTGGAAGATGCTGCATTGCTGAGTGTGAAAAGCCTCATGGGCTTCTTCTTCCTTTATATCTCCAGTGAGATTTTAAGAGTCCTATTTCTCTGGGCAATCTTTTTATGCTAAAGGATATTTCCAAGATATTTCCTGGATGTTAGAGGGGTCTCAGCTGCAATCAGATAAAATACATAACACTCTGTGGTGGCCTGGCTGTGTGATCTGACACCGTTTTCTAGAGAGGGAAAATTCTGGTATGTTGTACACGGTGCAATCTCTAAAAAAGCATGGTAGCTTGGGTCTCTGCCAGATGAGACGAGTCAACAGGCTAAACAATTTTTGGTCTGAACCAAAATAGTTGTCCTCACATTCTTGAAAGGAAATTATAGCTAATGACGAAAATGTGGAAGCCTCTTCAGCATTGCTTGTAGGATGTTTGAGGCCAAGCCTTGCTCAGCCCTCCTGGCTTTCTCCTAACTAGTGGCTGTCGTGGCTCGCTGGCCTTTTCTTTTTTTTCTTTTTTTTTTCTTCTTCAACAATTGCATTTCTTTCATAGATCTTGTGTTGGTTGGTGGTCCAATAAGTTTGGAAAAAAAAAGTGTTATGGTATAGCTAACAGCTGTGCCTTTCAGGCATGTTTTTTTCTTTCCCTTAGGAAAGAAAAAAAAAGTACAGCAGGCATTTTTAAACTGTGCATTTGAATAGGTCAGTCTGGTAAAGCAAAAATACCCATGAAATAATGAGGCAGCGCAGGAATACTGCGTGCTGACCAGCAAAAAGGTCCGCACACATTTTTTCCATGTGGAGCGCATACAGCACAGGAAACAATTCGTGGTATGGCAGCATACTTACTTGCATTGTGCTTGCTGTTTGGAGTGAATGAGAAGAGAAGGAAATGGAATCTCTAAACAAAATCCAGAATGATAGGGTTTATGCTGGTAATTTTTCTATTAGTTTCATAGTGTTCATCACTTTAATGGTATAAGAAAATTTTGAGTAAAATTACCAGAAACAATTTTCTATCAGTGCTTTTAGTCTCTATATGGCTATGAATATTTCATGCATAACAGTTTTTTACTATTAAGATTTATATTTAAAATTTCATGCTCAGCTTTAAAGTTTGCTCTCACTTGAAATACAGTCTTCACAGTCTTCAGAAAATCAACTTCATGTTCTTAGGAGAAAAAGAAAAAAAAGAAAAAATAAACTTGTCTTAATTATGGATTCTTCTGAGCAGAGGATTTTCCATTTCTTTTGAGACTGATGAAATTTTTTAAATGAAAATTGGCTTCTGGTTCAGGCTTATTCCAGTGATTTAACCAGGTCCCTTACTTTGACTTTTGAGGAGTCAACTGAGTTCCTCGGGTGCTTCACTACATGTTCTTTGGAAAGCTGGGCCTCTAAAGATAAATTAAGGCTGTAAAGACTAGATTACTAGCTTTTTTTGTTGTTGTTATTGAATGGCTAAAAATGCGCACAGTAATGCCTCACGCTGTCAGCTGAATTGGTGAAAGCAGACTGTGTGCCCACCAAGTCCCATTGGTGGCAAGTCCAGTGTTGGAGATGAGCTTATCTTAAGCAGAAGGGAATTAGTCCAGCTTCCATTGAAATCACTGGCACAACTCCAGCTATATGCAACAAGAGGAGGGCTGAGGCAGCAGGCGCACAAAACCTTTATCCCAGACCTGATCCCAGCTTTTCTTACACGTCCAAAGCTCACACTGAGTATTGTGGTCACTTTAGCAGGATTAAGACTGAGCGGATTGTTTGGGCAGATTTATATTGCTATTCATTGTAAGAAGTACTGATATAGTTCTCAATGATGTACAGTAATAAGTATTCATCTGTGAAAAACAAAAGACACCTGTTGACAAGGTAAACTGTGATGGTTCCAGGCAAATTGTTGAAGCATAATAGCGTCATGTGCAATAATTGGTTAAATACCTCTTCGGTTATCTCCAGCCCCCTTCCAGCAGAGCACTTAGGCATGTGTTTGCCATTAAGCACCTGACTGCTTCCACTGAAGTCAGGCTGGCTGCTCTGCTGAATGTGGAGCATGTGTTTTGCAGGAATTTTGGAGGACCTCCATTGCTTGGGGTCCTCTGTGTTAGGCCTGTGTGGTGATCTCAGCTCCCTGGGAAGTTGGCCGTGTCCAGGTATGACACCCGTGCTGCTCAGTGCTTCACAGGGGGAACGCCTGCCTAAGGCTCCTGGGGCTTAGTGCGGTCAGAGTGGGTTTAATTAGCTCTTTGGCATGCTTCTTGGTGCCAAGAGGTTGCGCTGGTCACCAGCATGCTGCCAGCAGAGATGCATGGCCTCTGGCATGCGAGGCTGACCCTTAGCTGGGGGCTGTGCATGTGGGTGCCCGCACAGCACCCGTGTCTCAGCACCGACAGAGGTACTAGTGAGCACCTCATGGGTACGGCTGGCTCCAAGCAGCGTGCTGTAGCACATTTCTTTTATAATTGTGTATCTTTACGTGTGCCTTCAGGTACTTCTGTGTTTGAGAAATGTCCATTTCCAAAATTAGAAACAAACTTTTCCTTTCCCTTTTTTCCTATCTATCCTACATTAAAAAAAAATAAAAAAGGAAAGAAAAGGGAACATTGTAATCAGTGACAAAAACCTATACTCCAAAAACATGCAGGAATCTACACTTTTTGCCAGAGGGGGGAAAAAAATCAGACTCCAGCCTGGAAATTGTAACAGGCTATCTTTAATTCATGCCTTTCAATATAGTTATTACAAAACCATTAGAAACATAAACGTTTCCTTATGTATTGAAGTAACCAATGTTATATATACAGACATTCCAGTTCCCTGACACTAAGTATGCTGTGTTGTATTTGTGTGTAATTCAGGCTCCTTAGTGGTGTTTTGAGGAGAGGAGGGGAACCGGAGATAGTGGCAGTGTAATGGTCTGCCCTCTACTAACAATAGGAGAACAAATTAAAAAAAAAAAAAAGTACACATAAGTGAAATAAGCAGACCCAAAAAAAGAGAGGTGAGGAAAAGAGCACCCATCATATAAAGATGAGGTGATAAAGTAACAGCCACCTCAGGAAAGGATTAGCAGTTTGTGCTTTGAACTTGCCACCCACTGAAAACAATGGCAAAAATCCCCCTGAACAAACGCCTCAGGCCCTTGCGCAGGACTGATTAGACGTTATTCGTAGAATGGTGTATATGCCAAATAATGCTGTTATTCGTCAAATAAATTATTCGTCAGATCCATCATCCTGCCGTTTCTTTTCTGGCAGAACTCCTGCTGCAGTCAATGGCAGTATTGTCTGCGCGCAGAGCCTTCAGGATAGCACCCGAGGTTAAACAAAAGCCAAGCGTGGCAACTTGCTGCTTTTCCTTGGCTCCTTAAAACCACATGCCGGACAATGGGCGTAGGTAGCTGGGCTGCTGCTCCTCGCCACGCTCGGCCTTCTGTCGCTGCTGCTGCTTATTCCCTCCGCTTTTACCCACCTGTCACTGCACTGATTCGGGGTCTGGCCCCATGTGCTAACTTAAGCCTTGCTGGCAGTACGACTGATCCTGAGCTGAAAACAAAGATGTTTTGGGTCAGTCTGCGGGCTCCTTTGGGGGGCGGCTTTTCCTCCAGTGTCCTGGGCTTTTGCTGTCAGCTTTGAGAGCTGCAGGACAAGTAAAGAGTGGCTGCTCTGACCAGCGCGAGTGGTTGTTGTCTAAGGTGACTGACTTCTTTTCCACTTTTGGATGTAGAAGCCAAGGGTCTGGCTTGTTGTTCCACGTTGTTTTCATTTGCAAGTTTAGATGTTCTGCATCAAAGTGTGTTTTACCTCACAAAAAGGAGAATTCATCTTGTGCTGGCTTGATAGGAGCAGACACCAGCAAATTGCTTAAAGGATTTACACTTCTAGCTATTAAAATACAACTATTGACTGCATCGAGCTCAGCCTCTCAGTACTTCCTATGGGAATGTGTAATGGTTGAATTAGCTGCAGGTGGGCTCCCCTGTTTCTTCAGGAGCACATTAGAAGCATCTCAAGGGTTGTAAGCAACCTGAAAGAAACCAGACATAATGGCCTCAAACCATAGTAATGCTCGTAGCTTGTAACATGCTCCATGTGCCTGAAAGGTTCTGTGCAAATTCTGCTGTTTGTGGGAGATGTCTTGGGTTTTGCTTCTCTGGAAGCTGTGTTTTTGTGAGGTGGAAAATACCAGCGGTTGCTTAAGATTGAAAGTTGTCTCCTGAAGCATGCTGGAAAGCAGCTGATGCCACAGCACGCTTAGGGTGGTCAAAAGATTGCAGAAGAGCTGTGATGGTGACCCCAGCCCTGGGAGGCCTCAGGGAGAGGCCAGGGTGCCCTGGCCAAGCCCGGGGCTGTCGCAGCTCAGGTGAGCAAGATGGGTGTGGGCAGCTTGGAGCAGCCCAAGCATGGGCAGCTGTGCCTGCACCTTGACACCGGTGTGCCTGCGCTGTGCCAGCCCCACGATGTCAGCGCTCGTCCTCGGCTTCTGCTGCAGTGGGTACGAGGCAATCCAGGGGAGGGACTGGCATCAGCTCAGCACACAGGTGAGGTCCTGAAGGAGCTAGAAGGGCTTTGTGTGTTTTTTTTCTTGTTGTTTCTCCCTGCACAGGTCCAAAAGCAAGGGTACACCTCAGGGCTCGGCTTGTTAAGTTGTCCTCAGGGAACGTGCGTTTGGAGTTCAGATGTAGTGCTGAGGGATATGGTTTAGTGGAGGACTTGTTAGCATTAGGTCAGAGGTAGGACTTGGTGATCTTGGAGGTCTCTTCCAACCTAGGCTATTCTGTGATTCTGAGTACTTGTTGCTGTTGCTGGTGCATTTTCTAGCCAGGTTCCAGTGCGAAGTGCCACCTAGAAGAGGCAGGGCCGCCTACCTGTCCCCAGAGCCCACCCACCGCTGCCTTCCGCAGCCCACCGCTCCGCGTGTGCGGCCGCCCGCTGGCCGCAAAGTTTCCCCCTTCCCCCGCGGGGCCCGGAGCCGGGGCCTCAGCGCCGCCCGCTCGGCCTCTCAGAGCCGCCCCCGGGGCCCGGCACCCCCCGCCCGGCTCCCGGGGCCGCTCCCCCCGTTCGCTCCGTCCCTCCCCGAGCCGGCCGGCGGGCGGGGCAAGGGCCGGGGGGGCGGGCGGGAGGCGGCCGGAGTCGGAGCAGGAGCCGGGCCCGGGGCAGCGGCAGGGGCCGGGACTCGCGGCCGCCCCCGCCGCCCGCACACGGCCCGGCCCGGCCGCTGGGTGCGAGATGGCCGCCGGCGGGAGCCGCGGGCTGCTGGGGCTGTGGCTGCTGGCGGCGGCGGGGCTGGCGGCGGGCAAGGCGCCCAGCTGCCACGAAGTGCGGACGGCTTTCCAGCTGCGGCAGATCGGGCCCCTCAAGCTGGTCCCCGACGTGCCCACGGCCGGTCAGTGGCGGCGCCTCTGCGGGGGCACGGAGGGAGGGGGCCGGGGGGGCCGCCCGCAGGTAGCGCCGGTGGGTCCGTGCCGGGAGCGCCACGCCGGGCTGGGTGCATCCCCGCGGGGTCTGTCCGGCCCCACCGCCTCCTCTTCAGACCGCCGCGAGCCTTCGGTAGGGACTTGGAGCGGCGAGGTCCTTCCAGGCGGGACCGCGTTCTTTGGAGGCACGTTGCCGAGCGAGCCGCAAAGGACGGCTCGCTTTGCCGGCAGGCTGGGGAACGAAGGCACTGTAACTTCTGGATTAGGAAGAGTTCCCTTGCAGGAGCTGCCCCGCAGAGAGAGGCAGAGGGAACATCGCGGAGCGATGAGCAGAACTCGCCCTTCCCCTAGCAGGGCAGCGAGCCTGCCCTATTCAGTGCTTGTGGGAGCTGGTGAGCGGCGTGATGCTCCCTTTTGCCTTTGTGTGCAGTGGGTGACAGCAGTGAAATGGGAAAGTTGCACGTAACAAAAGATTTATTTTGTAATTACTCTCTTGAATTCATCATAAAGGAATGAAGTGCTTCGCAATGTCAAAAAATGATTTCAGTCTTATGAATGACCATATATCTATCTGGGCAATGAAGTCACATCCCTGGCTTCCACGTGTTTTAAGAAAATCTTTGCAAGAACTGGAATAGAAACGCAGACTGTCAGTTTTGTGTACAACAGCCTGTAGCTGCCTCTTGCTAGCCCTGTTGCTTGTAGGTGTATGGTAGGGTAACTGTCCGTTTGGGTTATTGCTTTCTTAGCTTACACTTTTTTTTTTTTTTTTTCTAAAGCAGTTCAAAGCCTGCTGAGGTTGATGGAGAGACTTCTTTTCTCAAATGAGTTTTAGATATGTTTTCTGGCATAGGTTTCTGTCTCAGGCACAAGGTTTGATCAGCCATTGCTCTGATCATAGCCATCTCGTATGGCTGCAAATGACTCCATGGTGCTGGTGATCTTTACCTTCTCTTCACATAAAGCAGTCAAGATGACATGCGGCTGAAAAGTTGTCTGCAAGCCAGGAGTTATTCCTACTTTGTGGCAAGAGGAGGTTTGTGGGAGCGGTGTTCTGAAGCTTGAATTATGTTGCTGTTCTCATGTGCTGATAGAGACATCAGATCACATTTATCTTTGAGAGCTAAAAGTGAAAGCTAGTAAAAAGGCAGTAAAACAAGGCTTTCCATCCATTTTGTTACACAGTTAACTCTCTTTCCTGAGCTATTCCTGGAAGAAGTTCTTCAAACTTTTATAGAAAGTATAAAAAAATCGATGTAATCAAACTCTAGTACTGTAAATGGAACTTGGGGGAAATCATGCCCTTCCAGAAGGAAGACGTAGGTGCTGTGATGCTTCACTGTTTTTTTGTGTCATACCAAGCCTTCCAATTGAATAACAAGCTCTCAGAAAATAAAATAGCATGAGAGAAGGTGAGAGAGGGTAACACACTTCTAAATTTTAGCTCTCATAAAGGTTTCTTTTGAAGAGGATGATTGGAGCAGAGCTAAGGAAAAGCAGTATGTATTGATCTTCCCTGTTTGTTAAGTACACTCAGCTCCACCAGAGCTCGCGTGCTTTAATGATACCTCTTGCCAGGCGGTAATGCCTCCTGCCTTGTGCCCTCTTATAATTAAGCACTGAAGTGTTTTCCAGTGTTTTCATCTGGCAGCTGTTATCAGTGCATGTATCTTAGTATGCCCCACCACGCGCGCAGTAGGACACCGAAGCTTATTTTATTCAAGCCTTTTAACAGCACGTGGATGTTGAAGGATCTCCCCTGAAGACTTCGAGCGGTGCTTGGCTGAGGATGAAGGAGAAGAGGGGAGCGGAGGGCAGCTGGGAGTGCTGCTGCAGAGCAAAGGCCAGACCTGTGTGTGCACTGGGACGCTCCTCAGCTGTCTGCATGCGGGTTTTGGCTTGTTTTCTCTAGGAAATTGAAATTTGCAGTCCTGTTGTCTGTTTACTGGGTATTTTCACTCACAAAGGTGTTGAAAGCCCTTGGCGAATCTCAAGCCAGTATTTATTGGCTAGTAAAACAAATCTTACAGAGGTTAAAGTCTTAAGGATTATTAAGTTCTTATATCCTGCGGGAAAATCAGCATCTGGATTGGGGAGAGGGCTGCGTGCAGAAGAAGCCCTCAGAGGCTGTCAGGTGGTGATTTTGTCTCCTCTTAGGGGCAGCGCCTGTTTCACAGTTAATAAAGTTACAGACTCTAGATCCTGGGGAGAGTTTGTAGGCGACACCCTCCTGTGGCACTAGGGATGGTTGCGGTGCCACAGTCACACCCTGCTGGATCCGGGATCCGAGTTTCACGGGGACCGCTAGCTGCCTGCCCTGTTTGCACGTGGTCTGCAGGCAGGCCGCAGGCCGCCCGGTGCTGCTCAGCTTGGAGAGGGTCAGCGGCCTCAGCGGGACCTGCCAGCCCCTGCCGTAACATAAACCAAGAAGGAGGAAGGTTCCTGTGGAAAAATGCTATTGTTCTTAAAGTGTGATGTGAATCTGGCAGCAGCCTCTCTGAAAAGCAGCACCTCCTGAAGAGAGCTCTTAAGTAGGTGCAGGATCCTCCTCTTAAAAGTCTCTTCTGTAGTTTTCCCAAAAGACAGGAAATGTTTTTCCGTCCTAGCGAAATCTGCCCATGAACAAGCGCAGGACTAAGGCAGAAGAGTCTTTTGTCGTGGGTTGGAAAAGCAGCCCAAACAACAGGTAGTTTTGAGCAGCAGATCTCCTTGACCTGCCTGGAAGATTTTCTCTTCTCTACAGACTAATGGAGTCTGTAATGCTCTCTGGTAGCCTCCTTTTCTGGAACGAACGCCGACTGTCTCAAGGGTAATTTGCGGCAGATAGCAAACAGCTTGGTCAGGTAGAGGTACTGCTGCCTTGGCTGGGATTCAGAGGGAGGGTTTTTTGTGTCTTCCCCTCAATTGGAAAATGAGGTCATATGTTCCTGGTCTTGTACTTTGATAATCACAGGCTGAGCTGGGATTTTTTTGTAGGAGCTCCTTGGTGAACCTTTTGAGGAGAGAGAATTATATGCTGTCTCAAAGGGTGAAGGGCTGCATTAATCCTGCCAAGGAACTAAGCCTTTGGTTCCAGAGAGTCTAGATACCTCAAATCTGATGCTTACTGCTACGTACAGTATTCCTCCCAGACACGGGGCTGTACTCAGCGATACCCTGCGAGCCCTGGGTTGTATTACAGTGTAACTGCACGTAGGCACAGGCTGATTAAAGTTGTTTATTTACCGGCTTTTCCATGGCACTGAGTGCAGTGGTGGCTGGCTGTTGCTGCTTCCAATTTCACACAGAAAACTGAATGAACACAACTGGAGTCTCTGCCTTGTCTGCAGGCAGTGAATTGTAGCTGAACCATCACAAAAGTAGTGCCTGTTTCCTTTGCTAATCATGTAACAAGAAGAAAATCTTCATCCATGTCTAGTCCTGTCTCTTTGCTTTTTGACTACTGTATGATCATGAAAAATGAAATCTGTAAACATATGATAAAGAATTGGGTTGACTTCTGGTAAGCCAGAAAGATGTTTGTCACTCATGAAAGAGTTCCAGAAAATCTTTACCTCCTCCATAATAATTGTGTTGAGGACTACCTAAAGGATGGTTTGCTTCTTTTGCTGCTCTGCTGCTTTACAAAGAGCACAGAAGCTGCCCAGCCTGAGCTCAGAGACTCACTTCTGAAGGGCAGATTTTGTCCTATTAAAGGCTTCTTTATTCTCTGCTGTCATCCTGCACCTTAAATCAGCAGCACAGTTCATTACCATGTGCATGTACTGAGTGTCTCGTAGCAGAACTGGACATGCATTAACAATGTATGCATTAAAACTATTTGACTTTCTGAACAGCAACAGGAAAGCCCTAGATTCCCACCAGAAGCTCCTTGCTGCACGTGGTTCTTGCAGCTCACTTTGTGTGTGGAGAAAGGAGCATGAGCTGGATCCGTTTTTGAATATATCCAAGAATATCTATTAAACTAACCATTTTATTATGAAATAGGCCATACCACACTTCATTTTCTTGTTGATTTTTCTCTTTTATTACCTCTCAGCTCTTTATTTCTATCACCTTAATGAGAACGCTGTAATTCCCCCAGTAAAGGTGCAGTGCTGAAACTCATTTTGCTCACAGCAGCGTTCTGTCAGAGTCACTCGTAAGTCTGGTGTGTGCCAGATGTGAAATGTACTTGCTTTATTGGCTCTGGAAAGGTGTTGTCCCATCAGGAGGAGTGACTGAAATTCTCTGGTGTGAACTACAATTTCAGCTGGGCTTTACTGTCAACCTGCGTGCTTGGCTGGGCAGTGCTGTGCTCGGTTAGCGTGGTGTATCTGGGAGACAGGTGCTGATTAGCATGGTCATATGAATGCTTAGAACGAGGGTAGGGTGATAAAGACTTTAAGAAAGGGCACAAAATAGTTATTTCCATGAGGTTTCCTTTTCTTGTAGGAAATATAACTATATTCTCACAGCTGATAGCTGTAACAAGCTAGTGAAATGTCCTTGCTTATAATGGCAAGGTTTTCTTACATGGCACACCTTTACTTCCTCTGCCATTCAGTATTTATGTAGTTATGGACACACAGGCTCCATGCTGGCTTAAAGTCTCGGGCTGTTGACCCACTGGAGGGAGTGCACTGGTTCAGTGTCAGATGGATTCTGTTCCCATCCTTGTCACTCAGAATAGCTTGAAAGAGTCAGAAATAAAAAGATGAGGTCAATGGTGCCTCAATTTCCCCCTCTGTGGGCTGTGTCATGGTACATTATTTTGAGGGGTTTAGCTGAAAAGCTGCCAAGAGAGGGAGGCAGACCACAGCAGGACAAAGTTATCAGTTAGGTACCTTCGTTTCTTCAGGCTGTCTTCCACGTAATTCTTTCTTTATGCTAGGAAAAATACTAGAATTTATCTTGGTTTATGATGACTTGGAAGCTGAACCTGAAAGTCATCCATCCTTCCCTCCTCCCTTCCAGTGGAAGTCCCAAGGAGGCAGCAGGATTTCCTGAGTATCTGAGCAGCCGTAGGCTATAGCCTGCTCTTGGTGTGACAGCTTTTCTGAGCAGAAAAAGTAACGCTTTCGTAGCCTGCAGCTCCTCTGGAGTAAGGATGCTTCCTCCATTAATCTTCTTGGGATTTCATAGCCCTCTTCAGGCTCAGGTTGTCATGAGAAGTGTTAACCTAAAGCTGGCAATGACTGTAGCAAGGCTTAAGCCAGTGGTAATATCTTTCCTTCTCTCCTCTTCTTTTCCCATGCTTTAAATTTGTTTGACATGGGACCAGCTGCCCACTCTGTAATGCCCTCCTGGGAGCAATCTATACGCAAAAAAATCTGTTTAAACTTACTTAGAGCCTCATAAAGATGGAATCACTGTTTTGCTGCCAGATGGAAATCTCAACTACTCATATCCATGAGCCTCAGAAAAAGTGTGTCCTCGGTGATTCGTGTGAGCATTTGGTCCGGGTGAGCAGAAGACCAGCTTAGTTACTCACATCAAACTTTCCTGTAAACATCTTGAGAAGGAATCCAAAAGTCAGCAGAGAATTAACTCCCCAGCATGCAACCTCGTGATCAAACTGAGTTGAGGGGAAGAGCCAAACATGCTTGTAATTCAAGTGGTTTATTCTTTTCCTCAAACGTCTCTGAGGAAAAGGTTGTAGTGATTAGTGTTCCATTTATTTTATGGCCACCTCAAGATCCTGGTGATTCTGGTGTTGAACTGGATCTCGAGATGGAGAACAAGTTTAGTCAGAAACAACCTGCCCTTAAAATAGAGGGGACTCTCAAGAGCTGCCTCTGTAGCTCCTCATCTGCCATTGAAGTTTTCCTTCTGTAGATGAGAAAGTAACCAAAAAAATATCATCCCTGCCCCCCAGTGCTGCAGGGCTGGGCAGTAAGTTCTTAAACAAAGGGCAGTAGTAATGGAAAGGCATTAATATGATAAGTGGAAACCAACTTGGCATGATAATGATTGCTATATGAATCAGTAAAATAAATACATCAAAATGAATAAAAGCTTTTGTAAAGATTAATCATGAAGATGGGCATGAACCTGAGATATGTAGAAAGCAAGGATATGTGTGAAATGCATCCTGGGCAGGAAAACGGATTTCTCTTTAAAAATGGTTTTGCTTTTAGGTGGCATAAACCTAGAGCTATTGTTCCAAGCATTGTCAAGTCTTTCTAATTGAATCATTCTCCCATGAAAGCATAAACTGACATGATAAAGAAGCATATGTTTAATAATACTTCAAATAGATACTCATCACTTACCAGTTTAGAGCACAACATCTGCTTCTAGGGGAAAACACAAATTTTGATGGATCAGAATCAATTTCCAAACAGCAGCCAAGCCCATGACACAAGATTTATACTCAATCTCTCAATCTCTGTCAACTTGATTAGGTATCACTACTTAATACGATAGAATCATCCTGATGTTTATGAAGAGCTTCTTGTTTCATTCACGTTAAGGTAATTTCTAAGCTGCGTCAGTGGATGAAATGAGGCACCTAGCTAACATTTAATGATCTAGCATGTTAAAGATGCAAGTCTGTCTCCAACTTCTACAAAACACTTAAGGTTTAATTATTTTATTTCTTTTGAGGCAATACATTCTTTGGAAGAAAATAAAATACTTCTGACCAGTGTCTTAGCCTGTTTGGATCTACAAATGTAACCTGAGCCCCAGGCCATGAGATAGGTCCACAGGGTTACACAACGAAGACGTAGGAGGCCAAGGATTTTCTCTCCTTTTATATGTCCTTCGTGACCCTGGGTGGACTTCTGTTGGTCCAGGTGCGTTAAGAGCGTGTATGAACTGGACTGGGAGAGTTTGGATAGGGAACTGGCCTGCGTTTGTAGAATAAGGGTGGTAGGACTGGGTGCCAAACTGCTCCGCTTGATAGGATGGTAACGTGTCCAGCATATTGTGTTAGGGGTGTATTTTGTCCTTCTCAAGAGCTAAGTATTTCCTGTAGCAATGTTGGGACATGGATACCTTTGTGTCTGAACAGTGTTACCAACGCTGCTGCTTGGAAGCATTGGGAGGACAATTTTTGTATCGCCAGTGTAGGGTGTCAAATGAAACTTAGGTGGTTGACAAGACTGCCGATTGCATGTCAAGTCATGGGGTCTAGTGGCATCTGTTGGCAACTAAATAGCTTAGAAATGCAGTGTAATAAACTCCACTGCCTTATGGCACCCTTCAGCAGACACCTAGCTGTCTCTGGTGGGCTTACTCCTGAAGTGAGAGGTTTCTGCAATTCTGTGGTAGGGTAGGACCCCAAGGCTCGCTTGGGATTGAAGGTCAACTCTTCTGTACAAGGTAGCGCATAGGTAAACCAAGGGTTTTCCCTAGCAATATTACAGATGAATTTTAGAGAATGCTTGACTATTTTGGCCTCCTTTGAGTCTCCAAGTCTGTACAGCACCAATTGCCTTTGCAGTATTTAGCAAATGATTTATAGCGGAGTAACAACAACTTTCTCTCATTATGGATAAGCACTATGCATGTGCTGTTATGAGAATAAATCAATCTATTTTACTCGTTCCAGTACATCAGTTTTAAAGGATGGTTATTAATGGCATTCACAGTATATTTATATATGCATGATTAATGTATAAAGTTTTTATGAAATTTCAAGGCCCTAATGCAAAGAATATATAAAGCACTTAAAATAATGGAGGAATTTTAAATCTTGTAGATGATATCATTTAGTGTATTTCATACCTTGTAGGCTCAAAATTCTCAGGAAATACCATTATTACATATAATGTTCTCAGGTTCTGTCTTGCATTTTGATAGCTACAGCACGGAGTAAAAGCCTGAGTGTAACTAGGCAATTGCCCAAGAACTTCACAGCTATAGAAGACAGAAATCTTTTCCCCCTAGAAGCTGTCTTTAATCAGCCTTTCCTCTCTGGTGTGTGCAACAGCCTCTCTGGAGGGCCATCCTTCCCCCAGGAGCTTGTCCTGACAGAGCACTGTCAAGTCCTTTTAAAAACAAATGAGAGACAAATTTCAGAGAGCCACGTTCTGAATCTGACAATATCAGATAGGTCATAGTGGCTTTGTTTGGGGGCTAGTTAAATTGGATAGTTCGGCACATCCCTAGATGTTAATGGTTAAATGTATTCATTGTTCCAACAAAGGCCCCATTCAGGAGGGGACTATTCTCTGCTCGTTATGCATGCATAATTCCCATTAATGCTACTGGGGGGGGGTAAGTGTTTGCACTAGAGAAGAGATTTAGTAACTCATGAGAAATTGGTTATGTTTCCACAGGTTCCTTCGCTTTAAGAACATTAAATCTCAGCTTTAAGGAGGGAATCAGAATGGGAGAAGGTGACATTTGTAGAACTGGCTGCCACCTCTCCGTTCTGTCAATAGTTAGAAATACGACTGCGGTGCCACTGCTAGAGAAGCCTTTGGAAAGTAACTCAGTGCTTGGAAATTCAGGGGTCTTATTTGGCTATCAAGATAATGACTCAGAATCTCTAACGTCAGGTGCAAAGTTTTCCCAACTTCTGACTCATGTTAATCAGGGTGACAAGATTTTGTGGTGTATACACAAAATGGGCATTTTCCATAGAAAGCCTTCAGATTAAGATTCCTCACTCTTAGGTGCACATCAAAGTCATGTAAAAACTATAAAGAAGCTAAGCATCGCCTAAGAAAGCCTTTCAAGTTCCAGAAAGTGCTTGAACTACTGAGGGTTTTGAAGTGCTCTAATCTCTGACATGGGTGACGTGCTAGGCTAGCACTTTTTTGTTTTGTCACAAATCATCCATGCACATAGTGCAAAGGGACCCTGACAAAGTCATTTTACTTTTGAAAAGGGCAGGTTTTTTTCATACCATTATGCCTCCCATTCACATCTACATGTTTGCCTCCACTTTGTTCAGGTCTAAGTAGCAGGGCATTTGCATAGTCTTCCCTTTGTTCTCGGTAAATATGGAGTAAAATGAGCAAGATCCGTGCTGTGAAATTAAAGCTCTACTCTTGAGAGATCTTAAGGGCCAAATCCTCACAAAAGGTACGGCAACGGAGTGCCAAAGGAGCTAGTGTCCACAACAGCTTGCTATGGGTGCTTGTGCTAGGAAATGTGAATAAAGGGAGGGTAATCTGGGGAAAACTGGCTGTAATTAGGAAAATACACTGTTGAGAGCTGCTGAAAGAATAGAATAATTGAAAATAGTGCTGAGATGGACCTGAAGTGATCATCTGGCCCATTCCTGCTATTTGCAGCCAGGATTAGCTGTGTTTAAAGCAGTGATACAAGATCACAACTTTCTTAAGCCAGTGTTTAATTACCTTTCTGCTTTGCTTTTTCCTAATGCGAAACCTGACTCTCCCTCGCTAAAATACAGGCCTTTTGCTTCTTATCTTGTTCTTAACACCTTCTTCCCTGCTATAACATTCACATATATGAAAACTGCTTGGGTTTGTTCTGCTTTGAAACAGCGCTCTTTGCATTTGTGCTAGTGGCTGATACAGAATTAAGCTTTGTTTGGGTTAAGTCTGTCCAACCTAAGTTTAGGGTACACGCAGGAACATTGATGCATGCAGTCAAATGAGTTTTAAAAACAAATTGACATTAAGTGCATTAGCTTAACCTGGAATGATGTTAACTCAAGACATGGTAATCAATTAAGCATCATAACTTGATTTGGTGCCTGAGCCCAAATAAAAGTTTCTTCCTTATTTTAGAATATTGTGAAGAATTGTGTGGCAGACACAATGTGGGGATGTGGAATTCCACGCTCATTGAAGCAAAATAATCCCTTTTCTTGCAAAATGACTAATTCACAGATCTGCAATGTGATGACAGAGGGGAGCGTGCAGAGAAAACAGTTTTCAAGTGATCAAAATCAACAGCAGTTGGTTTGGAAGGCTGTTAGTGGAAAAGCTCTGGGCTTTAGCACAGCAGCATGGAGACGCCTGGAGATGGGAGGCTTGTACAAAGGAGGATGTGTCAGGGCTGCAGGGAGCACATAGCCTGAAAATTTAGACATTCACCCTGGGTTTTGCTGGCGGTAATTAACTGTATTGCAGATTTGTAGGCAAGAAGATGGATGTCATACTACTGAAAACAGAGGAAGGTGACCAAAGTTTTAGATCTCTTGTGAGCAGAAATAGTGTTTCCAGGATAAGTCTGAGGATCTCTAGTTTTCCAGGTGAAGAGTAGCTCCAGCCCTTAAGCCTCTGTTCTTCAGTGTGTCACTGTTACGGTGTGCTCATTCTTGAGCTATGTTATATTCTAACTAATGTAGGGAAAATATTCTTGCTTCGTGGCTGAGAAAAAAGCAAGGCTCAAAGAGACCAGTGTTGCCTGAGCTTACTTCTCCAGGTGGATCCAGTCCTGTTCCGGTGTAGACTCCAACTAGCTGTAACCCGGAGCTGTGCTGCAAGCAGCATAGCCGTGCCTGGTGTGATGCTGTGCCTGAATTAAGACACCTCCACCTCTTCCAGATCAGGGCTTGTGTCCTGCCGCTCCACGACATGGATGTCTGACTGAAACATAGTGCATGGCTCAACTCCAAGTTACTTGACCTGGAAGTCTGTTAGAGGATGAAACCTCAAACCTGTCTTGTGTTTGAGCCTTATTCTTCTTCCATTACAGAAATGCAAGAGGTGGGAATTGGGAGGCCTGAGCCATGCCGTCAGGCAGGACAGGGGCTCACCACTTAGTATGTGGAGAAGAGCACCCAGGATCTTGTATGGCTGCCCTGTATTGGCAAATTCCCTCCTTGCAACACGCAAGATGAATGTTTTTCGCAAGTATGGAATCTGTAGCAGGTGCTCTGTAAATTTTCTTCATTTGACATGGGTGTTTAAAAGGAGAGGTGTAACAAGCCTGAAGGCAGGAGAACAAAAAGTACATAGAAAATCTCACTTTCCAAAACAGAGCAGAATTCTAAAACAAAGTGAGGTGAAAACATTGTTTTGAGAGATTTCTACTCTAAGAAGACTTGACCTGAGCCTCCTAATCTTAGTTTTGAAGTCTGGAAAAAAAACCTGTTACCATTCAGAGTAGCTCAGAGTTGTATTTGGCTAAAGAATGGCTTGTTCAGTTTCAAGCTGTAGTAATCAAATTTACTGTTCTTAATCTGGGTTGCCCCAGGTAAGTCAAGCAATACAAACGTTTGCCTTCCCCAAAAAGCAGCTGTGGTTTGGCAGTACCAGTCTGTGATCTTCAGCCCTCTGGGAGCTCCCCCGTTGCTGCTCGTGTACCTGTAAACTTGGTGTCCTTCTCTGATGCAAGTAAACCCTGACAGTGATGACAAGTGTCAATGTCATTTGTTGGCAGGGCTGTTGGCTTACATTTGGGAAGTGTATTAGAGAGTGGCTATCACAGGTGCCAAGACATCAGCTGAGTAGCAGGGATTGAATAGGGCCAGCTCGTGTCAGCTTGGCTGCCGCTGTGTCTCTGATGGCTGCCACCTCAGCCCAGCTTCCTTTCTAACCGCCTGCCTCTGGCCTTTCCAAATGGAAATTGAGTGCAAGCGGCGGAGCGCTGCCTGCTGCTTTGTGTAGCTGCCCTAGAACAGCTCTGTGGCGCGGTGCACTGCTCTGCCCATCCTGAAAGATTAGCTCTGAAGCATCATTAACACCATTAATTCTGAATGGAAGAATGCAAGCAAGAAGGAAAACGCAATCGGTTTGGTGTATGGTGTCTTATTTTAGTACTGAAAGAGAAGAAACATGGTTTCTTAATTTATATAACAGGTGCATGGGATCAAAATCCAAAAGAGCCTCTCAGAGGACACTGAACATGCACATAGCAAAAGGCAGTCTCCACTAGGAATTACTAGCAATCTGAGGGAACAAACAAAAGGTAAGTATCCTCTTTTGTGAAACAAAGCTTGGATGCCAAGGGACTCGCCAAAAGTCAACATATATTTTAGTATTGCCAAGCCTAGCAACTCGTCATCAAAGGTGTTCATCCGGGTTTTCAGTAGCCGTCAGTCTGTGGTCTCGGCTCAAAGGCTTTTGGAGCACGTTCCAAAGGATCCTGCCTCAGTTCTCTTGGTGCAAGGTGTCCCAGCGAGGTACAAGGCTTATGTGTAATCATACTGATGGGGTCTGGGAGGGGACGGTGCAACACATCATCTGCACTGAGCTCAGCCACTTTCTAGGTTCTAGGAAATGTGGTTCATGTAGTCCAGCATGGAACAAGGGATTGGAGCCTAAATCCTAGGTTCAGCCTAGACCGTCAGAAACAGGCTACTGGTCTATGGTACATCACATGGGGCTGTCAGCTGGTACTTCTGGGGCATGGTGCACCATTGCTGTTGCAAGCTGGTGGTTTTTATTACCCATAAGTACTGTGCAATTGTCCTGCACTTTTCAACATGGTGTAGCGTGGATCAACAGCGCTGTTCCACTAGCTGTGCCCTCAGGGGTATGCAGATATGCCGAGGAATATCTCAGCACAACGATGTGGGGCAAAAGCACCGAGACAGCGCATGCAAGTTTCATTTCTTCTGAATGCTCACCCTGAATGAGTATTCATCTCCAGTTAAATTCAGTCATGTATGTTGAGCTCTTTTATCTTTTGTCTGCTCTGGATTGCCTTCCAATGCCTGTGGGTACAATTCATGATAACGAACTCTAGTTTTATATTAGCATCGCTGCTCTTGACAGCACAGGAATTATGTGCATAAGGAACTGAAGAAAGGGAACACAATGCACAGACTTGGTGATACTGTAGCCTTGCTGTTGCCTGCTTTAATTAATTACCATGTCACGGGAGATGAAGTTGAAGAATTGGTTGTAGTGAGGGGTGTCTAGCTAGTAATCAGCTGCTTAGTTTTGCTTACTTTTGGTTCAGCTTTGCAAATGATTGCTATTCCTTTTGCGTAAATAGTGTCAAGATGCTCATTATGCTTTTCTCTGAGTTTTCAGAGTTTTTCCCCACTCTTTTTCCTAGAACTACAGAAATAAAATGGAAAGGAGATTTGAATCCTAAATAAATTAGTTCAAAAATTGGTAAAATGCTGATACAAACTGTCTGGTAAATCTCCTTGTAACTGTTAACTTTGGTGCTTGACTTCAGAATGAGAAATGGCCAAACTGGTCAAAAGCATTTGGGTTTGGGGCTGTAAAATTAACACTTCAAAGAAGAATGATAGATGTTTAAAGGAAAGAGAACGTATTGTCTGAGCACTTGGCTTCATGTATGGCTTTCAAGTGAAAATGGCAAAAATTGAAGTATTCAAATCTGTGGGGAGGGCAGGATCAGGGGTTTTGGTGTCCTCTGTCCCAGTTTCCCCTTCTGAGGCTGTTGTCCAAAGACCTTCTAGTCCTTGATTCCTTTAGATTTTTCTTTGCTTTCATTTCCCCTTCCAGTCTAATGTTCTGATAGAATTTTATATTGACAGCTGTAGTGAAAAACAATAAGAAATACAATTGAACATGAATGTATCGATACCTTTTAAATGTTTAGGGCTATGCTACCTCATATGGATCCTTACCACAGCAGGTGAAGCAGTTCCTACGAAAAAGGTCATCTGTCATTGCTAAAAACTGGTGGCGTTAACATCTGAATTATTGTTAGGCTTCAAAGTTGAGATAAATAAGGCAATTCCCACCTTTCATAAAGCTATTTTATTTCATCTCCCTCTAGAACTAGATAGACGGCCTTTTATTGATTTGCATTCAGAAGCTTTCTTTATAGCTGTACAGGGCTAGAAACCTACATTTTTCATTTAAAAACAACTTCAGTTTTGTTGCAAACGCTATAATCCACAGAGAGCTACATATCTGTGTTTCAGTTCGGGCTTTCCACCATGTGGTTTCTGTGGCACTCTCCTTGAAGTACTGCAAGGCAGAGTTCTCTGACAGTGAAATGCTTTCCCACTGGAGAGAAAAAAATCCATTGTTTATTGTTGTCTTTAGATGATACAGGGATGGAAGATTTACTAGACTCCAGTAGAAAATATTTTTTGTGTGTTTATGACTCTTGATGGTGAAAGATTGTATGGGATTTTCTGCTATGAATGTGATGAGGTATAATGAAAGATGAGCGATAGCAGGTTCTTTAGTATATGAAAGTTCTTGTATTTTTTCTCACCTCTGTATTGCAATTACATACATTGTCCCAGGAAAGTTAAAAGAAGGAGTTGGCGTTAAAGAAAATAATGTATAAATCCCCTGATACAGACCCACTGACCTCTCTCAGGCTTGACTGTTTCAAAATGTTCTTTATGTGTCTGTCTGCAGTTGGTTAATTGTCAATCTGTAGAAGCACAAGGTCTGGAGGTGGTAACCCCTGTGCTCTTGCATGGGCAAGGCAGATAGCTCTTGCCCTTCTCAACACCTGACACTTCCCAAGCTGACTCTCATGGCATACGTTAAGGCAGATCTGTTAAAAACAATTTTGGTGAGGGTGCTGTGGCAGATCAGTGAGTGCTCATGGGAACCACATCAGAGAACCAGATACGAGGCCAGCAACAACAGCAGCGACAGCCTCAATGGCTGTTTGCCTTCAGCCTCCCAGGTGTAGCCAGAGTTTTTAAGGAAAACTGGGGATGAATGGCATGAGAAGGCCTCTACCTGCAGCAGCTCCTTGTTGTTTTCAGGGAAGATGAGGCCTAGGAGCTGGACGTGTCTCCTGGCTTCACTGCTTCACTGAAACCACCCGCAGGGATGCAAGTGGTTGAAGAAATAAAGATGTTCCCAGGCAGATGGGAAATTGAGTGAAGGCTTCGGGGAAGAGCAGTAGAAGAGGGCCTTGTCTGAGGAGGACGAGAAGTGGGAAGAGGAGGACCTGTTCCAGCTAGTCACTGGGTGAGGTTTCTGTGAGTGGAGGGACATTCAGTTTAGTGCATAGACACATTCTGCTCATCAGGTCCCGGCATGAGGTAGGTTCCACGTTGTACAGCCAAGGTGCAAAAGCTAATGAGTATAGGCATGAAGTAATCTAGGGTGTAGGGCAGGAGCTGATTTGGAAACTAGGCCAAAAAATCAGAATACAGAAGCAGTGAAAAGTGGGCAAACAAGGAATTGAGGGGAAAAAACCAACCAAACAAAAAAACCAGACAAAAAGTACTCAGCAGCAAAGCCTAACAGCAATGCATTCTGCAGATGCTGCCCTTAAGACCTGTATATTTTGAAGAGTCCCTGTCTTGGAAATTGATCAGGGTCAATGCTTGATGGTCTCTAGCTGTCCTGCAAGCTTTGGCACTTGCTGATGCTGCCAGTTCCCTGGAGTCATGACATGTAGTGCTTCTTGCTGTTCCTCTCTTGCTTTCTCATTCAGGGTTTCCCGCCCCCCTTGAATTTGCTGGCGTAATTCCAGCGCAATCAAAACAGTCCTCCTGTATGGTTATTTATTTATATATATATTTTAGTGTGTGTGTCTACTATAGAACTCTTGAACTCATGCAAGCTCTTTTGACTTGACTGGAGTAGGAAGTAGCTATATATGCTAATAGTTACATTAGTAGATCATCTAAGTGGTACTTGATAAAACTTGAGGTGTTTATCTCTTAGGCTTGATTGTTTCAGCTCCAGCAGCACATCTGCTCGTGGCTGTTAGTGATGCTTCAGTGTAACTTAGAATAGCAGTAAGAAGGTAAAGTCCACCCACCGATCGTGTTAAACAATATCTCTGTTAATGTACAACAAGGGAACGGAGAAAAGAAATGTTAATTACTTGTATTTTCCAAGCTGTGCTTGTAGGCTGTCATGCTGCATAAACAGAGAAATGACAAATTCAGGTTCTGTGGTCAATATTGCTTTGGTATTTCTCCAGCTTTTTGGCTTTAAAACTGTATGTCAAAGGATCCTTTATCCACGTAATCTTATTATTAAAGCTAATTTAGAGGAATAAAAATCTCTTCTCCCTGTAGCCTACCTGGATGTTACCCCTTGCTCACGGGAGCAGATTTATAGGTTTCTAGTGCAAAAATGTTAAAGCTGCAATGGGATTGAGCTGTGCTTGCTGCTAGGTAAAGTTGGTTTGTGTTCTTGTGGATGAGTGTTTCTCAACAGTGGCCTTGCAGCTGCAGGTAATGGTGGCTTTAGCGCTGCTGTGGCACACGAGCTCCATAAAGACAGGACTCACAAACTTGTGGCAGCCTACAGGGGCTGCGTTTCCCTGCCCTGGTGTGGCTGTGCTAGCGTGGGCTTTTCTCATGCAACTGCAGGGAGAGCCCTGGTTGGAATTTGTTTCCTTTCCCATTTGTTTTTGCTTCCTTCCCTAAATTAGTTGCTTCTAATTGCTGAATTTTCCTCTAGCTGAGGCAGCAGCTGCACCAGACAGATGAGTCTCAAGAAGGACAAAGTGTTGGCTCCTGTTCAGCTGGGCCAGACTCAATGCAAGGTACTTCTGGCACCTTCTGTGTTACTGAGGCGTAATAAATCTTGGGGTTTCCGAAGACTTTTGTGACAGCATTAAAACCTTGGGGTTTGGATAAGAGCTTTGTTTGGAAATACTGTTGAGGAGTTTGTGATGATATAAAGGAATAATAGCTATTAGAGGGCAGATCTCCCTGAACTTGCCTTCTGATAGTGCTTGTTCAGTAATATTCTGTGCCATGGAAGCTGTAGGCTCAGCTTGTACGAATCAACCCATCTGACAAAATTTGGAGGTACAGTGGTTACTGCGTGTGAAAGATCTGGTTTTCTCATTTCAGAGTATAGCTTTTACAGTGTGTGCAGCATTTTAAAGACAGGGCAGGGTATTTGACATCTCCGCTGTGTGTCCAAAGTGCTATTTAGTTACATGGTGAGCTAACAAAACAAATATATATATGCTTTTGAGAGGAGTGCATTTTATTCCTAAATAGCAGGCCTCTCTTTGCTTTTGGGAACTTACAAGTATCCTAATTCAACTACGTTTAATGGCCAAGGCCTGTTTGACTTCATTTGTACCAAAGTTCAGAGTGGAGTCCCCAAACTTTGCTGATTTAAAACAAAAGTAACCAAACAACGCAACAAGACACTCTGCAGCTGACTTCAGCAGAACTGGCCTGACTGACACCAGGTAGGAGCAGTAGTTTCATGTGCATTTGGCACCTTAAATATTTTATAACAATGAGAGAGAGGTAATGGATAGATGATGCCTCTGGCACGTATTACTTGCTTTAAGGTTTCAGGAGTTTTTAGTAGGAATCGTTGCTTTCCAGAATGGTCCAGTCTAGTATAATTTTTCTTGCTCTGAATGTGACTTTTATTTAATTGCAACAAAATACATTATCCTGTTTTTTTTTTTTTTTTTTTTAATCATCACTCCAGTTTCCCAGATCCTGCAGTGTAGAAACACAGATGAATAGATACTTGTGGTACAGAACCCCCTCCAAGTACAAGCTGAGGATGCCATTCGTGCTTTTATTGAGGAAGGGTGGGACTGCTCTATTTCTATTCCTTTAAGCCAGGGAATTCGATGTGACAAATTGGCCATGTGCTATATTGTATTAGCCCATAAATTGTTTCTGCCATGCCTGTCAGTGCACTGAATGTGTTCCAGTGAAATAGTTGCAGTAAAAATTTGAACAAATATTTAAGTGAAAAGTCTTTTTGTCTGTCTCAAACGTCAGATGAACAGAAAGGTGTGATTCTTTGTGCCATAATGATTCACCATAACTACTTGGTGACTCCTTGGAACTGGGGATGAAGTAATCCCTTGCTTATCTGTGGTAGCTGACCGGTTAAAAAGCAGCTCTTCAGAAAAGGGTCCTAGCAGACAAGAAGTTAACAGGAGGTAGCAGTGTGCCTGTGTGGCCAAGGCAGCCAGCTGTGTGCTGGGCTGTTTTACCAAGAGCATGGCTTGCAGCTTGGCAACAGGATTTTCCATTTTTTGACACTTAAGACTGAATCTGTCCAGCTTTGTGTTCCCAGTACAAGAAGGATGCTGGCATAGTGGATCAAGTCTTGTGGAGGGCTCCCATCGTGGTCAGGGGCTGGAGCACATGTCATAGGAATAGAGGTTGGGAGAGCTGGGTGCATTCAGAAGGTTAAGAGAGATCTTACTGCTGTCTTCAACTCTGTATTAGAAGGAAATGGAGAAATTAGAACCAGATTCTTGAAGGCACACAGTGACAGGATGAGAAGCAATAGATACAAGAAGGAATGTGGGAAGTTCTGATTAGATGTATTTTTTAAAATTTATTTTTTACTATGAGGATGGTGGTCAAATATTGGAACAAGTGCCCGAAGAAGCTGTGGCATCACCTGTCCTTGCAGATGCTTGAAACTTGGCTGGATGAAGCCCTCGTGTAGTTTGACTTGCTTTAAGGGGAGGGCTGAACTAGATGACCTGTGGAGATTCCTTCCAAACGAAACTGTTTTATGGTGGTACAGGAAATAAGGAGCTACTTGGAGAAAGCAGGTATGCTTCCTCAAGAGAAATAATCAGGATCAGTTGCTGAAATAATGCTATTGATAAGTCTTCTACCCTCTTATTTATGAACGATGCTTTTTTTTTTTTTTTTTCCATTTTTTCTGGTGTACAGAATGGCTTTGCTCCTAAACTTGAGGAAGGAGTTTTACCCTTAAGGTCTTCCCCCTATTGCGATCTGCAGTCCCCATGCAATAGTGTTGATGCAGTACATCCCTTGGTCACCACTGAGTCATGTGGTCTTCCTCACCTGTTTTTTTTTTTTTTTTTCTCAGTTGGAGAGTGTACTTTGCATTAATAAGAGAGATAAGATAAATTCATTTTGGCTTCAGTGTTATTAAAGACTTAGATACAAATAACCAGCTCTAATTTAATCTCAGCACCCAGGCTTTTGTAGTACTGAAAACTTCTATTAGGTTTCTGTAATTGTGTTAAAAGTCATATCCCCAGGCTAATAGTGAAGCAAGAGAAATTGTCAAGCTCTGTGCAAGACAGTACTGACCCGATAATCTTGCAAGAGGACATGGGCTTGCTCTTTGCTGGTCTTTTAATGGTCTGTGTTGTGCATCAGTCTCCTCAACAGTCAGGGGCTTGGTGCTGCTGTTCCTAGCCGAGTTCTCTCTGCATCACTTTGGTTCTGGCCCAACAAAAATTAATCTTCAGGCTTCTGGAGCGTTCATCCAAGGAGATACTTGGGTGGGGAATCTGAGGAGTGTGGTTTCAGCTGAGATGTCTGCATTCCTAGAGTTTTTTGGAGATTTCAATCCTTGTGATGCCTTAGTGCAAAGAGGAGTGCTAGGTGCAGACCTGACAACTTGTTTCAAATACTTCGGGTGCAGGTCTGAGCCTCGCAAGGGGCTTTAAAACAAAACCTGGGAGGACTGGAGCAAGGGGAAATGCTTTGAACAACAGGTTGGCATTGCAGAGGCCAAGTAACACAACCCCTCCGTTCTTACCCCCGTGCTGTAAAACTTAGTCACTCAGGAGTCTGCACCATCATTTCACAAGTGCTCTGAGCTGCCAGCTCGGAAAAGTGGTCCTTTTCCGACCCCTGCTTCCTTGTGACAGAACAAACATATGCTCGTGGGGTGAGCGACATCAGGGAACTGCTCCAAGTTAAAATAAGCCTGGCCAAGAAGCTAATTTCAACCTGAACCAGCTTCTCTGGCACAGGAGAGCAGGAGAGCGTGCCCAGCCGGTGACGAGCACGCAGGCCTCCCGCTGCTGCTTTCAGCCGCCTGCCAGCCTCTGCTGGTGTGAGCTGGTCCCATCCTTCTGGGGCCTCAGGGTAATGCAGGTGGTCATTGCTGTTATTTCTAAACTTTTATCAGAAACTGAAACAAGTCCACCTCCAAAATGATATCTTGAGTCACCCCTGTCTTCCGTAACTATTTTGTGAATTGCAGTCAGAATCTAGATTCATTGAAATATTTCACTTTGGCTTTGACGTTTTTTGGTGTGAATTAGCTGCACTTTCCAAAGAGTTGTTGCACACTGGAAGCAATGTTTTTGGGTCAAATATGATGTTTCAAGCAGGTCGGTGTTTTGACTTTTTTGGCACGTGAGATTTATTGATTTGTTGCCCTGGAGCTGGCCCTGAATGGTGCTTGTTTGGATGCTTTTCTATGGCTTTCTCAGTATGTCTGGTGTACCCCGCTACTTATTTCTTCATCATTGTCAGCTGTATGTGCCATCTCACTGTGCATTAACCTGCACAGCCAGATGGCGATGATTAATGTGGTGTAATTGCTCATTAATATTCATGTCCTGTGGCTCAGTTCTCTGGTCCTGAGTGAAATTTTGTAGAGGAACACATCACTTTGGAGAGTCGGGGCTGTTTGTGTCCAATCGATTTAAAGCCAGGGGTCCCCTGGGGGCCGGTGGGCCTGGGCCTAGCAGGCAGCTGGCCCCATCGGAGGGGAGCTCTGTGAATGGCGAGGCAGGGCCTCTGGCCTCCGGGAGAGGGCGATTCCTGCCCCACAGCCGTGAGGGGACAGCAGAGGGGCCGGTGGAGGTGCAGGCAGCTGTGGCTGAGGCCTGCCAGGCCCCACGGCCCCTGACCTGCCTGCCGCCATTTTCAGCGTGAGGTGAGGGGAAGGGGCACCTGAGTGGCACTGCGGGGACATTTCTTGTTGGGGAGTTACATTGTTTTACTGAGACATATGTTGGAAATAGCTTCTTTTTAATGTGTTGTGGCTATTTTGGCTTTTTTTTTTTTTTTTTTTTAAAAAAAAAATCCCACACCTCTGTTCTTAGATTTTTCTCTCTAAACTTGAAGCATGAGAGTGTATTTATCAATATTTTAGCAGCTCCTTTCCAGAACTTGATGATACCTGCAGATACGGTGGAATGTGGCAAATGGAGCTGAAATGTCCATCACAACTCCATGCAACGTAGGTTTCCTAACCAAGGGCACTGAACTTACTGAAACACATACAAAGATGAAATAATTAAAAAGAAACTAGAACCAAAATATTCCACAAAAAATAAGGATTTTTAAACTTTAAGGACTTTAAACTTTTTCTGTAACTTCAAGAGGGAATAACTTCAGTGCCTTTGCTAAATACAGGCAGACCGTAACTTGCTTTCAGAAATTCTAAGGTAAGTGTTAGGTAGGTGGAGGTCTGTCTGTACATGGCTAAGTTCACAGATGATCATTTTAGGTGAATACCTGTTGACTTTCAGTACTGCTTAGGCTCAGAAGTTGGAATAGCAGTCCATGACTTCCCGGTGGCTCTATATAGCTCTGGGTCACTGTAAACGTGGCTTAATAGTTTCTTACTTCTGGCCTTACATAGCTGCATTCAGGCTGCTACAGAAATCAATCATATTTTGCGGCAACTATTGCTGCTTGTTTTTTTTCTTTTGCTTTCGCTATTTATTTTTTGTAAATCTATTTTAGACAGGAACTGAATTGTCAAATCTAGAGAGAAAAGAAAAAAAGCCACCAAGTTACCATAGGTTTTGGAAAATGCTAATGCTTTTAAACTTTTTTTTTAGATTATTGTTTGAGCTGCTTAGTAGTTTATAGGTTTTTGAGAGGCTTCTACTGCTGTAGGAGGTGAATAGGTGGTTTCTTGAGGCACTGCACAGGTACATGTTGGCTCCTAATATAAAGGCATGTTTTTCACTCAGATGTTAAAGATCTGTCTTTAGCAGGAGTTTTAGAGTGGAGATGTTGCCCCTTTGAATGTGCATCTTCAGTAATTCTCCTGTGTTCTGTTTAAGTGTTATTATGTTTAATGTGTTTCATTTATTTATTTTTATTGTGGTTGTTACATTGACGTTAAGAAGCATTATTTATTTTTAAGGTGCAACTCAGAATATTTTCTAATTCTTGTGTTTCTTTTTGTTCCCCGTCTTATAATAGAGTCAGATTTACAGATCTGTCAACATAGAGCGCCAACATGCTGCACCAAAAAAATGGAAGAAAGCTACCAGGCAGCTGTTCGAAGGGAGAGGTATCAGAGTATCCAGGCAATGAATTTTGAACTGAATTACATGATTGTTGGTCATATCACAGCTTTTCAAGGTAAGAACTTTTTGAGGTACTCGAGTCTTATGATGAGTATTTTGTAAAGGCATCCTATGCAAACAAAGGAAAAGCTCTTTTTGTTCATTTCCATTGCATTGCATACAGTAGTTGTTGCCTTCTTGTTTATTTCCCTGCTCTTTAAAGATCCTGCCTTTGGGAAAAGGTGAGGGCACTTAGTGTTGACTGGTATTTCAAGTATCTGCCTAAATCTAATTAGGAATAGAATAGCCTTTGATCCTGAGATCATATTTAAAATTATTGTCACAGATTTTTCAAGGCATTTCCAAATGTCATTTAAGTGCCTGACGGCTGTTTGTGCCTTTTAATACTGCTCGTGTTGCCAAGCCATTTAAGGGTGTGGAAAATTAAATCAAAATGTAGTTGTTGAAACTGAATATTAGGTGCTCTAGCAGATGTGTCAAATGCAAATACAACTCTCTTCCTTTTAAAATGTTTCACTGCCCAGTAGGTCATGTGAAGAGTGACCAGTTTTCAAGTTGAACGTGGATACGTGAAAGATCCTGGACTGAAAGTCTGTTCTTATAACTATTGTTGTTCTCAAAACTACCTTCTAACACTTTGTTACAGGGTCTACAGAGTTTCTTCACATAGATAGCTATTGTACTATTAAAGGGAGGGAAATGGTTATGTAGGTTTGTGCACTATCAAGTATTGAGCACTGGAGATTTTTTCTCCAGAAAGGTTTCTAAGCACAGGCTATGTGAACTTTAAATATATGAGAGTTGATTGATTAAATCAGTCATTGAGTGTCCGTCATTGAATTCAGCTGCTGACTTATGTGGACCTAACTATGTGCTTAATTTTAACTGACTGCTTTGCTATTTTTAGTGCTGAGCACCTTCATGGAATGGGTTTTGAAAACAAGCCAATAGTTATTAAAATATGAAGTGCTGAGGTCTATATGATTAAACCTATTGTTACAAGGCAGTTATTTTATCAAGTAGTAGCTTTTTTGTCTAGTTTTGTCCATTTGAGTGAAAATACTATAAATATAAAAGTGATAGACAGTTAATAAGAGCATATTATCTAAACTTGACAGTCAGATGCTAGAAGTCAGAGAGAGATGTAAATACAAGGTAAAAAAAATCTTCTGCTTTTGATTGTTTGCTTCTTCCTTCAGTTCTGTACCTGCAGGTGAAACACTTCATTTTGGTTTATTTTACAATTAGTTTTTGAAAATATTTTAGTATCCCCAATGATTTAAAATTTTAGTTAGAGTGCACTTGCTCCACACAGTGCTCTGCACTTTGGAGGAGTGCTGTAGTAAAAGGGTGATTGTGTTGGCATTGTTAAATGCCGGTGAGTTATTCAAGCAATCTTTCAGTATCATGACAGAATAAAGATAAGGTCAGAATAGATTAACCTACCAGCCCCTGTAGGTCAAGCTGGTAGCTTTATTGTCCTGATGAAGCTTTTTGATGAAATGAAAGTGTAGTTAGACATTTAAACACAGCTTAAATTTACAAGTGTTTCCTAGAAGTGGGTAAGTAGTTTGCTTATAACTTGTTATGGCTAGCCTTCTGTGTGCATTAGGTGGGAATACTCAAAAATGCAACTTGGCTCTCCTGGGAGCTGCCACCTTCTTTGTTTTTGTCCTAGGTGTAAGTCAAAAGCCTCCTTATCTATCTTGTGCTGTATAAACATTCTGTTGCTAACAGTAGCGCTGTGTGAGATATTTGCATTGAGTTAACTCTGTCCTTTTAGTCTGTTTTGGTTTGTTGCTATTCTGAGTGATAGTGTGGAAGTGCACATTTAAAGTCTTCGATTTTTTTAAAAAAAGCTCTCAGGTGCCTTTCAGATTTCATACTTCTTGCAGCAATAGGAACTGGCTCAGACTTGCAAAAAATAGCATTTTCATTTGTATGCTATGGTGTTCACTTCTACAGTTTTCATGCACAATTTACTTCCTCTTATATATATATATATATATATATATATATACATACACACATTTTTATTACTGTTAGCATAGTCAAAGCAAAGCAGTAGTTAGTCCGGCTGTCTACTGCTGTGGAAAATAAATCTTAACAGCTTTATGCACTTTTAGCAGACAATACTGTTAATATGATACCCATACTGATGGAATCACTTTCAAGAGTAATAGAGAAGAATTAGATTTTGAGTCCAACCTTGGATGTAGTGGTGCGAATTAAATTTCAGTGAGAAGACTGCAGATTTTTTTGAGAGAGAATATTTCTGATGTTTCTGTCCCCTTATTTTCTTTCATCGAAGTCAAAAGATGTTTGCTTCTAAGGGCCTGCAATTAGATATTAATGGGAAAGAGCATTCTCATGTGAGTAGGAGTTTTAATATGGCTTCAGTCAAATATTCCCTCTGCAGTGCATGGGTACTGCAGTATCGGCTTGGGGACATCTCAGACTGAAGAAAATTATTATTATTATTACTGAAAGAGTTATTTAAATACTTTTGCCTGCAGCTGAAATAAGACAATTTTCACAGGTGTCAGATGTGCAAAATAATTAGTCTGTAAGACTTGATTAAGTATACCACAGCTGTGGGCAGGCTTGTTAAGTTTGGGCTGATGCCTGGTTCCATACATAGAGTCAGCCTTACAACTGCAGTTTAATCCTGCTATTTTTCCTCCTTTTAAGTCTTCGATATTAGCAAGCCAGTACTCATTCAGACACTTCATAAATCAGTCTTCTGCTTGGGTGAGTTTTGCTTGAACTCCTGTGTCCTGTTGCTGTTGCACCTAATTTGGGTAGGAAGAGGCTCACTGGCATCATCTGCAGGTTGTAAAAATCCTCTCCCCATCAGTAACAGGACAGAAGGAAGGGAGAGAGGTGTGAATGAAGGAGCCAGCTGGATGCCTGGGAAGTATGTCATCAGAATCAGCTCCTGGAAAATCATACACTGTCACCAGTCCTTCAGTGTTTGCGATGTGGAATGTAACCAGGCCTCAGGGGGAGGATTTCATGGAAAGCTGCTGGATTCACTCAATGTTTTGTTCCATGGTATAGCCTAAAACTCATAACCATGGTATTAGTCAGTCTGCAGATGTGTTATTAACGACTCCGTGCTCCAAATGAACTCAGAGGCAAGTGGATGGGACTTGTAAGAACGCCAAGCTGTAAAGAGAGCAGCTTAAGAGAGGTGAAAGGGGCTGTTGTAATGGCCCCAGTAAGTCACCCAGTGGCTCTTCACAGGTGGTTTTGTTTTGGGTGCATTTTGGAGTGGGTTAGTTGGTCCCACCTGAAAATACACCAACCTTTCTCTGTCCTTGATCCTATGCCTGCAGCCTTGAAGAGTCCAGTGGAACCATTTAAGTGAATGACCAAACAGGATGCTTTAATTCTGTAACTTACTTTCCCCTTTGACAACCAGACTGTCCTTCTTTTGAAATTGCTTTTTTTTTTTTTATCCTAACCTCTTTTAGGCTTGCATATAAACCTATTACTTCAGCGTAGATTTTGAATGGGTGTATTTCTTGTTTCTGTGAGATGATAGGACATGTTACTGGGTACTGACATCCTTCTACTCCCAGTTGTTCCTGCCCCCTCCCTGCCTCACCAGTTCCCTGATGCAGTCACTGCACTCCTCGGGGACGGTTCCAAACAAGGCAACTTTGATTTATTGTTTGTGGATTAAAAGTGGTGTGGGTGTGCAGACCGAAAGTTGCTGTCAGAAGAGGTATCAATAGTCTGACAGGAAAGCTTTGTTGTTGGCAGACAGAAGAGAGAAACCTGCCTTCCCTTTTCTGTGTCTTTTATGGAGTGCTAACAGGTGTTGTGTAAGGAGCCACAAAATGCTTGTCTCTGCTCCTGTCATTTTAGGCTGAGGCTAATTTGAGGTAATGAGAATCCAAACACTGGTAATTTATTTGTTCTGCTGATGGGCTCTGCAGAGAGAGCAGGATTCTTTGAAACCCACACCACGTTTCAGTCACCAAGTTACCAGAGATACAGTGAAAAGCTTTAAGCTTGTCAGCTTCAAAAAGAAATTACTATTTATTTGCTGTGCTTTTTACATTTAGAACAGGCAATGGGAATTGTTCAATGATGGCCTCTAAAGGGAAATCTTTCACAAATAAAAGTGTGTTGGTCATAAAGCAATACTTTTGTGTGTTGTTCCTCCAAAATAGCATTCATTTGTCCTTTAGTTGGCAGGGTCAGGTGTTCCCATATCCTCTCACCTACAGGAGGGTAGATCAGCGTTGTAGCATTCTGCTCCTAACTGGGAAGGGGTGGGGAGAAGCTGCAGTTGTGTCCTTTATATTGAATAGGGAGATGCTAGTTGGGAAAGGTCCTTCTTGCTATTTTTAATAGTAGGAGTTCCTGCAGTGGCATTGCTGTTGCTAATAGGTTGTTCTGCCCTGTTACCATCTGATCCCAGCTGGCAACTGGGAAAGATGTGAATGGCACAGGGCAGCGTGGAGGACTGGTGGTGGTAGCAGGGATGGACCCTGGGGCTCCTGGTTCTCAAAAAATAAATGTCTGAAAGCTAATGTCCAGTCAATCCAAAAAGTTCTGAAGGACAAAGTTCCTGATCCAGCATCTTCTCTGGTAAGTGGGAAATGTCTGCTGGCTTCCACAGGCCTTGGGACTGATGCTGGTACTGGCGGTGAGTACTGTCTAGTCCATCTGACATGAATGTTCCCAGAAATAAGTACACAGGCACACAGAGACATATGGAGTCAAACATCTGACATTTTAATTGTTTGAGTTGCAACATCGCTGACATATATTTTCACTGAACTTAGAAATATCAGCTTGAAATATGGGTGGCTGGTTAATGCTGTTGATGTACAATGAAATTTACAAAACAAAGACTTGGCTACAGAAGTGCACTCTGGTTTCTAGTTAATTACTATATGAAGCGTAGTCACGATAATGGAAGTGGATGCAGTCCAAAATCAAAGAGCTATTTGAAAAAAAAAAGCCAACCATCACCAAGAGGTACCCACCAAGCATCACCAACAATGCTTTTAGTGTGCTTTATTTACTGTTGGATTACAGAAATTGATGTTTTTTTATTTTTATTTTTTGTAATCCTGTAGTTCTCAGTCTTTTATTCAAGCAAATTGTTACCCACCCCTTTCTGTTTTTATGACCCTGCTAAGTAGAGTTTTGTACTCCTATGACCTTTGAGCTGAAAGCGGGCCAAGATGTATAATTTTGTTGTGGCTCATTGCAAAAAATGACTCCCTACAGAGAGAGATGAGAGAGGCTCCATTAGAGTATTTCTGTCTACCTTCTGTGTGCTGTTCATTCCTGTTCCTAGTCCAGTGGACCAAGCAATTTGTGTTTCTTAGCTGGAACGACAGCCTATTTTATATTTGTAGCCTAAGGGAAGCCAGAATATTCCTTCTTAGGTGTAGCCTTGCATGTGCAAACATGCACGTAGACAACTGCTCTCTGTCTTGTGTGGGGCTCTGGGTGGGTGAAAATTATATTCATATGACAAATTGCAACTTTTTTTTGGCTGGTTCTGCTCTAATTGAACCAAACGTAGCTCTTTACATGGTACTTCCTGTCTGTAGATACTCAAGCACTTCTCAAAAGTACCTCAGCGTTGTGTATCAGTGCCAGAGATGGATAAAGCGAGGGGCGCTGGGGAGGGAAGATGTTCCTAGGGTGACATGAGAGACTATTGGCATGTCCAAGAGTGACCTCAAGTTATCTTAGTGATCTCTTCTGATTCCTTCTTAAAAAAAAAAAAGAAAAGAAAAGAAAAAAAAAAGATTTCTAGAGGCCTTAGTGGGGTAGGTAATTTTTGGCTGACTGTAACCTCCTGAGGTGTTCACTGGAAGAGTGAGATGCTCATTTTGTCCTTGATGTTGGCACAGTTGGACTTCTTTGCTCTGAGTGTGGGCCAGCTCAGTGTTAGGGAGCAGGGCAGTATGCGGAAGGGGCATTCTGCATCAAACCTCTGGGGATAAGATTGCTTCTCCTTTGTATTTCGGTGCTACCTGAATGGTCATAAATCCAGTGTGCTTAGCTTGCTGTCAGTTCGTAGAAGGGAATTCCCCACATTTGCAATCCATTATAAAAAACAGTTTGTTGTGGGTGCAGGAAATGAACAATTGGGTAGGAGAACCAAAGCCCATTAGAAATGAATAGCCTGTGTAGCCAAGAAGCTTGCATGCCACAGTTGTGAAGCATCACCTTTATGGGAGACAGTCTTCTGATAAGACCATCTTGATTTTTGTCCTGTTTCTTAATTGAAATGTCAGTAAATGCCATGTATTTCCCCATGTGTACCCTCACATTGGGTGAGGCTGTAGGGCCACCTAAGAGACTCCTTCAGCAGCAAGACAGACTAGAAATACAGATAGTGGTTCATCTTCCCCTTTTTGTACCCTACTGTTCCTTGGTGAACAGTAATTTAAGAGCTTTGAGTTGAGGCTGAAATGCACCCATCACAGTTGTGTAATTATCCATTGTTGGGCCCCCTATCCATTAATCCCTCTCTTTAAACAAGTTCTCTTTTGGCTGCCACAGAAAATTGGCAATGTTGACAACATGCTGACCACAATTTCAGTATGCATCAGGCTACTAGCTTTAAGCATGCTGCATGTTAATTCCCTTGTGCCATTTAATTCTGAAGTTTTACTGTTAAAATGTGTTATTCCCAGTATAATTACTCTTCTTCTGTATGCCATTTATGGCTTTATAGCCCAAGATTTTTCTAAGACTTCTGTCTTTGTCAGCGTATGGGGTGAGAGGAGGGGTGTTGAATTCTTTTCTGGTAAGTGTCGTTTTCTCAGCAAAATGTAAAAATGAATTTGCAATACACAGTACTCCCTAATGCTCTCACATTTATCTTTGGAACACAGAAAATTACATCTTTGAGACGTGCCAGGGACTGTGAATAAATATTAGCATTGTATTGTGAATGGTGGTTATTGAACTCACTACGTAGATTGGGTACGTTTGACCTCTGCTTTTTCAGAAGTTGTGTGTATGCTTTGGTCAAGGTTCTGAGTTCAGAGCGACATTTTTATGTTATAGATTACAAGAGAATTAAAGTTTTTCTTACATGGTCTCTTGTATTGTTTTATTTTTCATTTTAAAAGAAATTGGAATCAGTGTGGTGATCTACTATATGTTATTGATTTAAGGAATGTGCTTTGCTTCTGGATACGTGTAGGTTGAAAGTTAAATGTGAAAACAAACTAAGAAAATGAGAAGTTTTTCTGTGGTGCATATTAAACATAAAATGAATGCGTGCAGAAGTTTATCCCAGACTTTCACGTTCTCTAAGACTTTCAACATGCCTTTTGAATTTTCCCTGTACTGTTTCATCTCCCATAGTAGCTATTAGGTATTCAGAAAATTAAGTGTATTAAGTATCTTTTTTTTTTTTTTTTACTGTTTTTGCTACTATGAGGCTAGCTGAAGTCTAAATTATATCACTGTAAGTTCATGTCTTAAAAATTTCTTCATCTGGATGCTGAATGTTAAGAATTTGCAGTCAATGTGAGGTGGGATTTTTTTCTTGTGAATGGCAAAAGGGAGGCCTATTTAAAGCAGATGTTTTCACTATTTATTTTCTACCATATGCAGCAGGGCCATTGCTGCAGTAAGGCCTTCCTAACAGTGACTACAAAATTTTCTCTTCAGCATGGTGTCTTGCTAGCAGTTCAGGAAAAATAGTTGCCCTTTTTTTGATTCTTGACTGAAAGTTTATCAGATCCAGAGCAACACGTGCAGTCAGCTGGGTAGATGACATCCGGAAAGTTGGATACTTAATATGCAAAACCACCTTGTTATGAAAATGCATGTAAAAATAAAGTTTGCTTTACACCAGCAATAGTCATTAAATTCTGTTTTCATGTAATGTCTCGAATTCCTTTCTGGGGAAATAGCATTGTGGTTTGCGGGATAAGAGACCTTTCTCCTTTTCCTAGATGAGCCACACGTGTTTTGTGATTCTAGATCTGTCTCTGGCCCCATTGAGGCATCCAGAGTAGAGAGGGTTAATGATGTTCAATGCTTTGAACTAGAGGTGGAGGACAAATGCTAAAAAACTTAGTTCAATGCCAAGAAGTGGTAAAAACATGTAGGTTAGAGATTACTAGGAACAAAGCTGCAAAACTCAAACGTACATGGCTATGATATCATATGGTTTGCGTGCCCAGCCATGTCTACAAACATATAGTAACAGGTAGGAAAGGCACGGAGAAATCAGTGAGGATGATCAAAGGTACACAATAGCTGTCATGAGTTAAGATTTAAATGGATGAGAAGTTTTTTAGCCTGAAAGAAATGGACTGTTGAAGAGGATTTAGTACTTCTCTCTGCTGCTGAGTGCATGGAGAAGATAAAAACACATTAATTGTTTATTTTCTCCTCCAGTACAAAAGTGTTTTTTTTTTTTTTTTTTTTTTTTTGTAGTGGCTGAAATATGGGGTAGCAGATTGAGATCAAACATCAGGGGCTACATTTTAAAGTGATGCAAGTTACAAGAAAATCGTAGTTCAGAAAGGGAGAAAGTACAATGACTTCTTAGCATGGAAAGAACAGCTCTGGTTTAGAAAGCAGCTGTTCTAAAGCATACCTTTAGAAGATGAGTTAGTATACCAGAATTTTTGCTATGTTTCTGTCCTATTTTAATACTGACAAAATCTACCGTGGGCCACTGTTCGAGATAGAACAGGGTTATAGGAATCTTGGGTCTAACCTAGGTCCTTTTCTTGACAGTTCTTACTAAAGGCACGTTATTATAAAGAAGTCACATGAAATGCACAAGTTGAGTAATTTGCCCTGTAGTAGGGAGAGCATGTTGTTTTGTTAAAATGTAGTTGTCAGCAAAAGTTCAGCACAACTAAAACGCTTTGGTTGTGACCAAACTGTCCTTTGTTTTTCTTGTCTTTCAGACTGAGCCCCACCCCACCATTTGCCTGGAATTTATACTTTCTAATGGATCATCTACAAACTTTCCATCCCTTTATCGTTACATTCTATCATGTTCTGCAAGAGAAGTCTTGCAAATTCAAACACTTCTGAAATACTGGTTTTCTTCTTGTGCACACTGCTAAAATCTCTCCAATGCTCCTCGTATTTGCATATTAATGATGGTATTGTCTTTCAGATGCAGAATGCCATGCTACTAGTGCCTTTTCAGAATGCTGCTGAAAAGATCATTTTCCTAGTCGAACATTCTCTTCTTCTGGTACTGCTACCCTACTGCATCTCAAATGTGCCTTTCATCTTGTACTTCTCAGTGTAGCCCATAATGCTAATCACTTGTGATTTGGGATCTAAATGTCAGTTACTGTCACGGGGCAGGAATGCAAGCCTTTTTTTCATTCACTTACTATAAAAATTTAATGGCATCTTTCTGTTTTATCCAATGCTGTCTTCCATGTTGGAGAAGCATGCCCTGCAAAGATCATCTGGACCTGCATTGGTTTGCTTTAAATGTCATCCTTAAAACTCTCCTTAAGGTCAAGATAAACAAAATGTTTGTAAAAGGTCAACCAAAATATGCTGAACCCACTGCTTGTTACACTGACCGGTTTTGTCATGCTCTTGTCCCTCTTTGTCTTTCCTCCCTGGTGTATATATTTCTCTGTTAGGTGTTGTCTGTCTTTACGTTCATCGGCAGCTCTGAGAAGGGACACCCTGTTTTATCCTAACTCTCTGCAGTACCTGTGATCCCAGTGTTTTGCTATAGCACCCTTAACTGCTATAGTAATGCCAATAACTTCTGACTTCAGCACTTTTAGTGTGTTTCTGATTATATCCTCCCGCCACACCACCATCCCTTGCCTTGTTGTTTGGGAAACTAGTTTTTAAAAACACAGGAAAAATCAAAGGGAAAAATAATGGGAGAGAATAATGGAGCAGATTGCCCTCTTTCATCAGAAAAATCAGATGATTTCAGTTTGCTTTCAAAATTGCAAATTCAAGTGAAAATTTTAATGAAAACTTAGGAAGAACACTTTAATTCTAGCCTTGGATTGTAAATCCCTCTCTTACAAGCTCTATCAAGTAACAAAGATCATGTCCACAGAAGTCTTTTATAGTCTTTAGATAGCAAAAAACTATTGGCTATGTTGCACGTAACGGATTTCTTCTTAAACACACTAAAACTTTATATTGAGTCTTATTTATGACCCTGATATATACAAATCAGCAAAGCACAGTGATGCTGTGGAGCTGCTAGCCCAGCAAGTAGTTCTTTGTTGCAGGAATTCTGCAGGTTGAGCTCAGGCTTGCTTTATGAAATAGCTTGCTGTTGTTTTCCAAGAACAAAGTACACAGAACTGTGCTAGCGGGAAGCCCATGGCTTTGTTAGTCCTGCCAGAAACATGACTGGTGATCATTTTTGATTGTTTCCTACCATTATATTACTTTGACTGTTAAACAAAAGTGTTTTATTGTTTAGATATGTTTGTTGTCTTCTAGAAGAGATTTATATGTATGCTGTATAGAATTGTTTGGTCCAGGCTTTGAAAGGATGGTGTAATTCCTTGTGAAGTGGTGAGAGAAATGCACTTTAAATACATCTTAAAGGAAACAACAAATCCAGGCAAGACATCATCTATTTAGTCTTTTTAATCATCCTGTAAACTTAGTTCCTGAGGGCGTCTGGCTTTTGCTGTCATCCGATACGAAGAATGTAAGTGATTTGGGGTAGGGACAGTCTCTTGATTATCTATTTATAACTGTTCTTTATGCGCTGTGGGCGGCACATACTGGTACTAGATCTAGTGGACACTCACATGATGTGTGTATTCATCTCATGTCTGTGTCCATATTTCACCTGTGTATTGTCGTAATGATATATTTCACCTGTGTATTGTCGTAATGATATTTTTCTTCCTCTTTGTTCTTTCTAGTACTTTGTCAGGCTGTTAACCATATCTGCAGAGTATAAAAGTATGGTGAAAGTGTAACTCAATAAATCAGTGATAAGATAGACCAGATAGGAAGGAAAAACGTAGTTTGGAGAGAAAGCGTTCAATCTTTAAAAGAAGATGATGAAAAACCTGTAAAAAGTGAGCTAATGGGTCTGGGCACTTGGCTATATAGGGAGACTTTCCTACTACAGTTGCTGCTGTGAGGGCAGTGTTTTTCTAACATTGTTTCTGAAATCTTATTTAGTGTCATCATTCTTCGGAAATTACTTTATTCACAACCATGTTGTGAAATTTCACAGTCACCTGGACTAGAAAGTGGGTGGTTTTTCTCCCTCTATTTTTTTACTTGTTGTGCCGTAGCATTTCCATGAAGGTAGTGTTTCTGCTCTGTCTCTAGCTATATGAAGTCCCACGTACCAGTGTCTCCACTGCTGAGTACGTGAGTATTCCAGTAGATCTCAAGTACTGAAGATAAATTGTTCTCAGTGCTACCAAGTCCATGTTCACATTTCCTAAGCTAGTCTGACATTTTGTGAAGAAAGTGCTTGAATACCTGAGAAGAAATGTGTTCTGATATTTTTTGAGTATGAGCATTAGTGTATGAAGACAGTTTCTGCCAAAAACTAACTTAAACAACAACAACAAACCAAGCCCAAACAAAAAACAATGACTACCCTTCAGTATATTTGGGAATTTAATTTTAATTATAGTTCAGCTTTCAATTACACATCCCTTGGTCAGGCATTGAAATGGGTTGCCCAGAGGAGTGGTAGAGTCACTGTCCCTGGGGGTGCTCAAGGAAAAGTTGGAGGTGGTGCTTAGGGACAAGGTTTAGTGGGTGACATTGGTGGTAGGGGGGTGGTTGTACCAGGTGATCTTGGATGTCTTTTCCAACCTTAATGATTCTGTGACTCTCCTGAAGATTGGTTAATTTTTCTGTTGTTGTCTTGTTGGTCCTCTTATTGTGAAATTGAAAACAGGGAAGGCATTCTTTTAGGCCATTTCTAGATGCAAAACTTCAGACGTTTGTGCAGGAGAGTAGGTAGTGTAACATTGAAACTGGTAGCCAATTCAATAAAAATAGGAGAAGAAAGTTGGACATAATGAACTAAATGCAAAAGGTGTGCAGGAAATTCTCACTGTTGTATTTTCAGACTTGGAAAAGAAAATGAGAGAGGCTTACAAGATGAAATGAGCAAGTATCTCAAAGCAAGTACGTTCAGGAGAAAAGCACTGTCAAACCTCAGGTCCATGCACCAGTAATGACAGCATGGCGTTTGTTTGCAGTGTGCTCTCTTCTTCGAAGCAGGGACTCCCAGTAGATGAAAATAATTTTACTCAGAACAGAATCAATTTTTCAGATTAAATGCAATTAGGAAATACATTTTCATTCTCTTCTGACCTTATTTTGGGAGGCAAGTTTAGGATGTCTCAGATTCTTCTGAAAGGTTTTTCTTTGAATTCAGAATCTTTGTTATGCAGATACATTTTGTTAATTAATTTTAGAGCAATTTGTTTGTGCCTTTTAGTAATACTGCATAACAGAATACATTATTGATCTAAACTGTTAGGAATGCATATTGTACAAAGAAAGGATATATGTCTTTTTTTTTCTTCCAGTTATCAACAGAAAATGAGTTACTGCTGTTGCTGTCACATGTGGTATTTTATTTATGGGCTAGGACCTTGCTGTGCTGTATACAAAATGTAAGAAACTGTGCCCGTCCCAAGAAGATTACAGCACTCCTGTAACATGAGAGACCAGAAGAACACGGACAGATGGAGGGTGTGTAAAAGCTATAGGGTCATGCTTCCCAGTTTGAGAGAGAGACCAAGTATTTACAAGCACAGTTGTGGTGGTGTGCCTTTTAGATCAGATTTCAGGGTTTCTGTACTTCATTTAAGTTCAAAATTTTCTTGTCAAAATTTTGTGACTCCGGAATGTCATGACTTCTCAATTTGTTCACCAGTTGTGGGCATTGCGGCTAAAGAGGATAGGCTTGAGGTTAGTTCGCTTTAAAAAGAAATGTACTCTATTTTAGGTGAGTTTTTTTTCTGTGGGCATTCATATTTAGACAAAAATAACTTAAAATGTTTAGAATTGTAGCAATCTCATAAAGAAAGTGAAGGAAAATTGCTTATATACTTGCTTTGTGATTGTATGCTTGCATGTTTTAGCTGCTCACAGCAAGGACTGAGAAATGAATAGTTGCCATCTTTTTACCTCTGTGTTACTTTGGTTTTCCCCGTTGGTTCCTTACGCTTTTCCATTAATTGTCTACCCTGAGGAGATAGAGAGGAAAAAGAATGTAGATGCAGAGTAGGGAATGCCTGGTTGAATGCCGTTGCCCTGACTTAACGGCTGCTCCGCTGATAGTTTGGGATCATCAGGATCACTGGTTTGCAACTGGACAATTGACAGCCATCTCCTTCTGTCTTCTACACCCTCCTCATCGCATGGGAATTGAAGCTGCTTTGAAGCAGTTCATGGACAAGTCATTTGTAGCCTGGTGTGGCGTGTTAGACTAAAATTTATAAGGGTACGTAGAAAGATAGTGTGAAGGTAGAATGGTGTGCTGTAACAGTGAAGAGAGACCTGATAAAACCCATGGTATGTCAACCTGATTCTCACTAAAGCTTACTCTTCTGTCTGACCTTCAGTCACAGTGGCTGCTCATCGTCTACGTGCAAAAATATCCATGAAATGGTATGTGCGATACATCTGATTTGGAGCTAGCATGGAGTCCTTGTCCTGTGCTGCCTTTACAGACATCTGTTTGGATTATATTTCTACATTTCTTACCATGCATCTGGAGTGTAAATATTTTGAAGTGTAGCTATCGGATTATGCCCTTTCATTTGTTATTTCATTGGGAATTGGGGTTTACTCAAATACCCAATCCATAATTTTCACCATCTTTGCAGAAAGCTTAAGACAGTTTCTATAAAATCAGATGGTTTAGATTTAAGAAAACCATGAGTTTATAAATATCATCTGCTGCATGCTTCCTGTTCATTTTATTGGGGAGGTGATTAGCTAGTGCCACTAGCTAGCAGCTTCCCATCGACCCTGTAACTGTTCTTCAGATTCTGCATGGAGCTCTTGTTTTTGGTTTAAATCAGAATACCATTGATCTGCAAGTTCTTACTGATCTTCTGTAAGATAGCTTGATCTCTATGCCACCAGCACCATTCCTGCTGAGAGGAGGAATTCTTCTGTCTGCCTTTCCAGTCGAACTTCCTGTCTAAATAGAGGGCAGAGTAGCTACAATAGCCATGTGAGCTGCTCGTTAGCGTTTCATGTTAAACTTAGAACCAAATGTAGGTGTTTCAGCAGACACGTGGTAAATGTGCATGAGCACAAGACATTTTAACACCTGCTTATAATTCCCTCTTTTGTACTTAACAATGCTGTACCAGATAGTGTTGAAATGAGGTGTGGCTGTGTCACGGGAGAGCAGGGTTTAAGGGGAATTGAAACTTGGCTGAATAAGGCAGATGTGCGCCTTTGGTTAGAGTAGGGTGTGAATTCTAACCACTTAACTCCTTCTGTGTGTGTTTGTATTCTAGGATGAGAATGCTTTATTTTGAATTACTGACTAGAGATATTACTCAAATCACCTTTGTGATGCACCACTGCATCAAACATTGAACACTGCTTCCAAAAACAAAAAACAACCCCAAAACAACACCAGGTTGATACAGGAGGCTTTGGGATGTTTTTTTTTTGAAAGCAGTGAATTAATGCATGCCTGCCTTGACAGTCAATAAAAAATGGGGGGGGGGGGAGGATATCTGCAGACATGAGCAGCAGTGTGAGAATAGGATTTGGAAGTAAGGGATTTGTAGCTCATGTCTTCTACAAAATCTAACCCTCAGTCTTCCTGTGGGCTGTTTAGCACTACTGAAGTAGAGTTGGTGTCAGATTTTGGAGGATATGACAGTCTTATGCTGCTGCGGATAACAACTAAATCTGCTCTGAAGCTTTAATCTGAAAGGAAAGGTTTGAGAGACTGTCTCTTTTCTCTTCCTGTACTAAGCAAAAAAAATTGTCTTGGACAGTGGTCAGATGTACCGTATTAAATTTTGGATCCATGCAGATGTTTACATGTGGAATAGTGGAATAGGATTTACTTGTGCAAATCCTAGTGAATGCTTATCCACTATTCTTATTTTAGAAGCATACCTATACAAACATTAGGGCTTGTGAGATTTTTCTTTCCTCCACTCCTAGTGATGTTCTGAGATGGTTTCCCTTTCTAGTAGCTGTGTTTTCCAGATGTGACTGGGGATTCTTAGAATGCCAGAGGCCCTGTGCCACTTGTTAGGAGGCACAGCTTGCTGCTCCAGAAACCACGTCTCATTCCTTCTCTGTGACCAGGCTTAGCTTGCTCTTGCACAACTGCAGAGTTCAGTTTGACTGGATCCATCAAGCTGCTTTCATGCAGCCGGGCAGGTAGTGATTGTGGGTAGACGAATATCACTGAGATGCAGCTGACCAGCAGACCAAAACCACATAGCCAGGCTAGAACTTCCTTTCTACATGCATTTAATTGGTTCCTCATGTTATTATATTCTGCTTTTTTCTCTTACTTTTTTTTAGCCTAGGTTGTTGTGTGAAAGTCATTGCACAAAACATGATCTAACATCTCTGTAAGAACTTCCATCAATTTGAACCAATTCCAAATCTTCCAAGGAAGCATTTTGGCATGTGGCAGAGAGAGGCTTTTTTTCTCCTCTGTGGGCTAAATGAAAATCTACAAATGGGGGCTGCTTCTGACTCACCAGGGAATGATCCAGTACTCCTTAATTTTCTTACTTGTATAAGATGACAAATGGGGATGATCTTAGGTCTGTTGGCTAGGAGGAAAACTCACACCTTTGCCGCTAGGAAATGGATGCTGTTTCCTAATAACAAGAGGACTGTATCTGTGTCAGGTGGTCTGCGAGGGGAGGAAGCCTCAGTATTTTTGGTGGTGCCATGTCCGTTGAAGCCTCTGAAGGATAAAAAACCATTCAAAAAGAGAGTGATGTTGATGTAGCCAGTCTTGTATATACATGCTTAACCTTAAATGTGAGATTTCTTTTGTTTTAAGAGGAGAAAAAAATGTGTATTTTTCAGAATTTTACTGAGATATACACTTACATTTTTAAACCTGAGGCACTTTTTTTTTTTTTTTTTTTTTGCATGGCGCATAGGGAAGCTGTTTATGTTCAGCAGAATTCTCTCACCTCCTGAAGCTCATTGCATCCCTATTCACTAAATTTAGAGGAAATGGAGCATGTGATACATTATTGTAAAAATCACATGTAAATCACTGACACTGCAGGCAAAATAACAGTCCACAAAATTGGATGGGAATAGTTGTAGATGTAAAAATGTAAAACAAAAAAAAGATTTTTTTTTTTTTTTTTTTTTTTCATTTTGTAATTCTTTAAACCCAGTGCTCCAAAGAGATTGATTCCTTCAGCTGGAGTAATCTGCAAAACAATTGTCAGAAAATGTAAGCATCCCCCAAGTTTATTGCCAACAAAAGGTAGATTTTAGGGGCACTACCAAATGAATGGAAGATTAAAGATCCACCAGACCACCTACAGCAGGGCTAATCCTTTTTGTCCAGATGACTTTGCTATTGAATATTTTCCTAGCTGTGATTAGATCAGTTCCTTACTTCTTGAAAAAGTTACTTCTAAGTAAAGGCAAAGTAGTCTTTAGTAAGCATCAATGCAATTCAGAAACTTGGACAATACCTTCCCTGCTTCCTGAGCTGGCTTTACTTAAACTGATGCAATGTTGTTGTGGGGGTTGCCCAATTTATTGTATATATAAGAATGAAATAGCATCCTGTGTTTTTTTGACCCTGTAAAGAAGACATGCTCAAATGTGAGATTCCAGTGGTGCTGGGGACACAGAGGGTTGTTTCTCAATGCTGGCTGAAGCCCGCTGTTGTGTGATGACTTTGCATGGGTGCAGAAGCACTGAAGCATGCCTGCCTGGTCAGAGTGCTCCCTGCCTGTGTCCCCGGCCCCAGCGTGCACCTAGGACTGCTTCTGTGACTGTGACTCTGCCACCACTACCACGTTCCTCATTTATTTGTGGTGATGACTATTATTCTAGAGTTGGTTTCCACGTCCTGAAAATGGTAACTGTGTAAACTACCAAGGTGTTCTGACTGCAGGAAGCTGCAGATCAGAGCTTTGGTTCATTGCCAGATTGTGACAAAAGCTGAAGGCTTCAAGTACGCATGTGATCTTCGTGTTAATGGAAATATTTCTTACAGTGGGCATCCTGACAGGCATGTCCCACATTGTATCTTCCTTTCTGTATAATTATGAAGCCTTATTTGTACTTCCTGGGGAATAGGGAAAGGCAGAAAGGCATGAAAACATGAAACAGCTTTCTAAAGTGGAAACTCAGTCTTCCCACATGCAACTTATTTCACTGCTGTTTGGAAAAATGAAAGAGCTGATCTGTGCACTGAAAGTAAAATAAGCTTTAGTGATTCAGAAGTGCTTGCTTAAGAAGCTCCTGCTGAAACTGTTGCCATTTTGGAGTAATCATAAGCATTTAGATACTGTAAAGTGATGGCTCTCATCCATGGAAGCTCTGAGAATAAAGCTACTGAGTAGCGATGGCAGACACTAGCAAGTAGATACACTATCAGTGTGGGACAAAGATGAATATTAGTCCTTACTTGTTCCTTCTTATCACAGGAATGAGAAATGGTCCTCTCTGATTTAAAATTATTTACAAAGTCTTTAAAAAAACGAATAAAGCATCCAACTTGGCTTTGGTCAAAAGCAGTTCAAATCACTGGTAATCTTTCCAGTGCTTTAATTAAACTTTGCCCCTTGCCTCCAAGAGTGGAATGAAACTGAAGTTTTAAAATAATGAAGCCAAAGACAAAGGGAGGCTTCTGTTTTTCCAGTGAAGGTGGCTGCGTTGGGATGTGCTGTGGAATATTGCTGAATGGCAATTGAGTGAATCACAATCAGCGTGAGCCAGCTCAGATTTGCTACTGAAAAACCTCCTCCTGGCAACCAGAAATGCCTCCCACAAAAATGGATTCCTGTGAGAAGGATCATTCATCTGCTCCTGCTGGGGGCCAGTCGGAAGTCAAGAAAGTGGCAAAAGAATGTATGAAATACTAGCACTTAAAAATTCTTACACATATGTGTATGGACAGAGGGAAGCAGGCACGTTTTAATTTTGATTTAATAATACGATTTATGGAGATTGGGTCCAGCAGAGGAGCTAAATGTGTAAGGCATTTAAATACGGTGTAGTACACTTGTGTAGAAAATCAGGCATTTTAAAGATCTTTTGCCATCATTTTTTTTAAATATTCACAGCTACCCCCCTCCCTTTTTTTAAATTGTGTTCAGTAGGTTTGAGATGAGGTTAGCCTCCACAGCGTCCCAATTATTATGCTGCTGCAAAAAGCAGTACCTGAGAATCCAAGGACAAAGAAGCAGCGTAGAAAAAACTAGATGAAAAGAAATACCTGCACATCTACCCACTGTATGCTTAGAAATAATGGCCTGATGAATTGTAAAGATAAAATAAGCCTGGGGATGGCACAGCTTCAAGGAAAGAAGGTTTCTAAAACTTCTTAGTTATCTCCATCTGAAAACTGTTTCTCCTCTTAGCTACTTGAAGCTGGAGTAACTTGAGTGAAGGCTTTCGAGTTATGCCAGGTCTAAGTGGTGTAAATTGCAACAGCGTGAGACCCGCAGTGATTTATCTTGTGATGGCTGAGACAAATCTTATCTAAAGATTCCTGGTTCTGTAGAGGATGAAACGTTCATTTTCCTGTCATCACTCAAAGCAATAGATAGTTTTATCTAATTCTATAATCTCTCTGAACAGAGCAGTTTTGAGGCTATAAACATGACTTAAGGATGTGCTTTCTTGTATTTCCAAAGCAGTCATCAAGGTCTTTTCCTCCGGCAGGCATCTTTTCTGTAGGCATGTTTTTGATCTTGTTTTATGACTGATGGGTTTTGTAGCAATTTTTAGTGGCTTGTTATTTTAAGATCAATAAAACTGAAATACTAAAAGCAGAAAGCACACTTTGCAGACCTCCTGCTTCCAGCCCACCCCCTCTTCCCACCGTGCATGCCCCAGCCCACCTTTTGGGCCTGCCCTCGTATCAAGTCCCACTAGAACATGGCTTGTGCGGAATGGCTCTGAGCAAGGTCTTACTTGAGCAGGTGACAAACTGGAGCTGCTCTGTCCTTTGCATGTTGCTGCAAATCTGTGTGCTGACATTACACGCCTGACAGGTGGTAAACAGCCAAACGTGAATATTCCTACCTGCCTTGCTTTAAATGAAGCAGGTCATCCCTACCGGATGGCCCCAAAGCTGAAGGCCTGGGGTACACTTGCATTGGATAAAGCTGCCCAATGAGCAAAGAATGAGGGAGGTATGAGACGCATGGAGTTAACCCATGGGAAATGTTGGGGAGCATCTGCATACAGGCCTGGGAGGAGGCTGCAAGCTGAAGTTTTTTAATGTCCTTTCTTGAAAGAAAGGATTGGGTGGGATGTTGCTGTATTGTTTCTAGTTAATAGGCTAGGGAACTTGAGACAAATTCAGCTGTACAGCAGTGTTGGAGGTTTCAAACTCAACAAAAATAAGGCTTGGAGTTGGAACAGTGTGGAAACCAGTACTCAGCCCTTGAGGAACACAGCAGTTCATCATTTTGTTGCTTTCTAACTTATTCTGGCTTTCCTAGGACTTTCCTAGGAAAAGACCAAAGAATTCAATATTCTGTAGGTCAGCCTTTTTTTTTTTTTTTTTTTTACAAGTTTCAGTGGTGTGCCAGGAAATGAGCCTGAGGGCTTTTGGGCAAAGTAATGCAAGTCTATTTGCATATTAACCTTTGGATTTCTCAGATTCACATGTGTGATAATTTGTTTGCATAAAGATTTGGATATAAAAATGGAATTAAACCTTTCTGATAACCTTTAGAGTAATTTGGACATGTTCTCATTTTGGCTTGCTATTTGAAACCTATGCAGTTACTGATCCATAATATGGGTAATGAAATCTTATCTCAAACTGTTTTAATATTAGTGTTGAGCTGTTAGTGTGAAGAGGCTCTTTCCTTGCTGCTATTTGTGTTTTGTTTTCTGCATGACTTATAAGCATAAAGAGCTACGGATGAGTGTGTTCTTTTAGTTTCAATTTCAGATCCTATTTAGATCCCATCTTGGGATTTATCCCCAATGGTGCTCCTTCCAAGGGAGTGCGAATCTTGAGTTTTTAGGTATTAAAGAGCTTTATTCTTTATTTTTTTTTTCAAATTAATCTTTTAAACAAGCACATGATTTGTGAAGCAAGAAGTCCTGAATGTTTTTCATTCTACTTAGGTCTTCACAGAGCAAAGCTAAATCTGCTACTTGAAGTGCCATGCTTCTTTGGTATATATTTATGTCATGTTAATCACCAATGGTATTGAAGACCTTGTGATGTTTTTTGGTTAAACTGTATTAATTAAAACACTGATCTGCAAGTGATGTTTTACAAGCAGCAGTTCAAGAGAAGCAGTGTGAATATCCTTTGCAGTAGAAAACCATATGATAACTTCAGCTGTGTTTTTTGATTTAGACCTAAATCAGACCTAAATCTGATTTAATTCTTGTATTTTAACCTTGTGCTACAGAACAAGTCTCAGAATTTATTTTAAAAGTATCCTGTGTTAAGACAGTTTTCACCAAGCAATGTATGAAAACCTTGTAACAAGCCAAAGCTACTGACAGGCAATAATGTTGGAAAGTGATTACTAACAGAGATGGTGGTAGTCTTTTGTTCGGGAAGAACAACAACAACAAAAGTGGGAGAATCACTTATGTTGTGTTTTGAAGATGTAAGTAATGATTACAGTGTATACTAGCAAAACCCCATATAACCTGTAGGCCAAAAAGAGTGTGTGTTGTGGCTTTACCGTATTTATGGTGGCAGTTTTCAGTATGCAATGTCTTTAAGGTCTGAGCTGTATAGCTGGAAAAACACACTGCGATATGGTAATGGGGATGCTGTTGCTTGTAAGTCGAAGACTGGAGTTGATCAGAAGTGTGTGCATATAACTTTGGCTTGTGCCACAAAGAATAAAAAAAAAAAAGAGACACCACCACCATTTCCTTTGTGGAAAATGAAATCTTTTCAATCAGTATTCTTGAAGTGTTGCAGTCATTTCCAAAAGAACCCATTCAGAATATCACAGGGGTCCTGGGAGTTCCCTGCTGGCCCTGTGGGGGGTTAGAGTGTTCCTATTTACAATTCATGGACTTGATTCAAATCAGAGCTAGACCGCATCTTAACTCTGTGAATGTTCTTCAACATCTCTGAATAACTGAACCTATTTTCCCCCAGAACAGTGACAGCATGCTTTGTGGCTGTAGTTACAACCACAAGTTTTTGTTGAAAGTTACCTATCGATACAGTCAGATTTTCAGATTAACGTAACTGAAATTTCCATGTAGGTCAACTCTGGCAGCACTCGAGGGGCTTGGTTTCTTGCTCCCCCAAACTCAAAGTGCTGTTGTGTAGGTTATCACAACGAGCTTTCAATGGCTTGCTACTACGAAAACCATACCTCAAACCATCCCAGAATATCTACATACAGCCACATGTTGGGAGTCTACATGCACGTGTCAAATCTTTCAAACTAACCTTGGATAGTTTCTCATTTTAGGCAGTAGAATTTCCTGATGAAAAATAATGTTGAATACTTTCACAGTCATGTTATTTATTAAATCCATATTAGACGTGTCTGCCTACAGAATAAATTAATTTCAGCTCTACAGCATAACAATGAACTATTCTTTAATAAAGGGGAGGGGGGGGAGAAAATGAGACTTTATTAAAGGAAACCAGATGCTGGCTTCATATATTTCTGGGGAAAGAAAACCCATGTAATTTCAATGCTTTTCATTGAGTCCCCTTGGTGAAATTATATCAAGCGTTTTGATCCAATGCAATTCTTAATGTAGTAACATCTTTTGTTTGGAGAGGCTCCTTACTCTTTTCAGACCAATAAACCTTAGTGAGGCCACAACACTAGGTTGGTTTTAGTGTTTCTATCAGTAAGGTAAGTCCTGATGCCTATTGATTTCTTTGTGTTTATTTTTAATATGTTCCGAGAAATTCTGCTCATTCTGTATGGCTTCTAATAAGAAAAAAGATAAATAAAAAAATCTTTCTTTTCAGAAATATTGAAGTGTATTTTTAAATAAACCTATTTGACTTTTTAGGTTCTGGTGAAATGGGAAGTAAGTCAAATGATTGGAAAATTACTGTAATAGTAGTAAGTTACAGAGCTTTAAACACATGTGAAAAGCATGCTATGATTTAAGCCTATCAGCAGAGACCTTGTGTGTGGACTTGTGAGGGCTTCGATCCTGAAAACGCACAGTACTGTTGAAAGCAAAGGTAAGAACATACAGGTATGACCTCAGGAACAGGATTTTAGCATCTTGTCTGATACTATTGTCTACTCGATTCCCATTCTTCAACCCTGAGTACAAACCTGTTTCCTCTAAAGTGCATGAAGTTACTAGTTGGCAGGGAAGTGTGTCAGATTTTGCACAGCTTTTATAAAGACCAACTTGAAATAAAGGAGTCCTAAAGTGAGAAAAGGGAAAACAGAGAGGAATCTACTCAGAAGAGTTCATTGGATGGATTTATAGAGCTCTGCTTCTTCCAGGTTTTCCATTTGCCATGTTAATGGCATTCATCATTGTTTTAGGTCTTCCAGGTCACATTCCTTGCTGGTGAAAAATCGAGCTTTAGAGCAGCAGAGAAGTTTTGCCTGTTTTCAATTGCATGTATGAAGGCTTGGGAATGCCAGGAGTGCATTAGAATGGCACGGAGGACCCACAGAGTTGCTGTGCTTGCAAGTGGCCAGTCACAGTAGTGTGGTGGGTGAGTGGCTTCTGGGCGAGAGGAAGGCTTGTCTGAAACTGAGAAGCTGCTAGAAGAAAGCAGGAAGAAATCCAGTGCAGTCCCCAGTGAAGCCTTGGATAAAATAGGTGGAATTATGTTTCTGAAGGCAAATATTGAGCAGTGGTGGGATCTTTTAAATGCAGTAAAAAAAGTTGTTGGGCAAAGAGGGACTTGCACTCCATGAGAATTGAGGGTTTGTATTTTTTAAAAGACAGGAAAGGAGGTTTCTATTGCAGATGCAGAGGATTGTGGGGAAAAAAAAAAAGCTGGAAAGACTTGATATGTGTGTTAATGATGTCCCTGAAGAGGAAGTCGGCAGTAATCCCATTCTCCTCATTCACAAAGTTCAGAGTCAGAGCTTCCTAGCAAGGAGGCTGAGAATTTGGAAGGAAGACGCTGACTTCTGAAGCAAAGAGTTTTGATGGGAGTCTAAAGGATTTAGGCTCTTCTGCTGTGAGCAGGTTGGTTCTCTCATAGCTTGATAAACACTCCATCTGGATTTCAAGTGAGATAACTGAAGGTAGCTATTAAAAGATCAGTTCAAAGTGTGCAAAGAGGATATTGTTGGAAGCTTGTCTGTGACTAACAATGGAGTGCTGCCCAGAGATAACAGAAAAGCTAATCCGTCAGGCCTAAGTAGTTCTGAACACTCAGCCCTCATGCCCCAAACCAGGATTCTCTAATGAGTCTTTGTCGGTGGAAAATTTCTGCATGACTTTGATTCATCTACTGATTATATCATAAAGTTCAACTGTAGTTAAACCGTAGTAGCTAAACAGTTGAACCGTAGTAGTTAAATAGTCCAGAGACTGAATAGTTAGTGCTTTTGCAAGGCTTTTGTTTACTGCAGCAGATCTTTAGAGAGCTCAAAGTGTTTGATGGTTTGGATGAAATTTGCAATAGTTAACTGAATTTATTTCCTCAAGCCAAATGAATGCTACACTAGAACTGCCTTTTAAGCAAAATGTTCTTAAAATGGAATAAATCATCTGTTTCCTGACGTGTTATTCTGTGGGTTTGGTAGACAGCCAGTCTTCAGATACTTTGAGAACAGACAAAGCAGCTTGTCATAGTGGTCCATTAATGTTAAAGAACAAGAACTGATGTAGTCAAAGCATGTGTCTTTGGTAGTCCTCTTTCCACTTTTGTCCCTGTTTTGAATCTGGTATTCCCTATTTCCCAGCCCTTTTTTAATTTATTAAGGTTTATTTAAAAAAAAAAAAAATCAATGTACTATCTGCATTTGAAAAGTAAGGATAAGCAAACTTCTTTAGGTGTCTGTCCTCCTCTCTGACCATTCAGAAGTGTAAAAAGTGCAAGTGATAAGGAGCAGCATTTCTGAGCCAACATCCCTTGAGTGGACAAAGTTGTCACTTTATCGTCATGATTTGGCTGTATCCTGTGGAGATGATGGCACCAGATTTTCATCTTTCCTTTTTCTTGCCCATGTTTTTAATGGGACCGTTCTTTTCCCAGTGCTGCTATAGCATGTTGGCTGTTGACTGCCTCCTAGGAAGTCATCAACATACATCCTGGATCTTGTTTTTTAGCTTTTGTTTTTAGAGTGCTCAGTGGTTGCTACACAGAAAAAGTAAATCAGGTACTCTTATTGATCTATGTCCTGACTCCTAAACTAAGGAGCCATTCGTACTGGAAAGCAGTGATTTTTAAAATTCTTTTGAGTTAAATTTATCTTGCAGAGATAAATGCCACAAGCTATCAGTAAGGCCAGACGTTTATTATGATTCAGGAAATGATTAGTTGTGTTTTGTATATCTGACAACATAATTTATAACAGACAATACTTTTTTAGAGAGTTCATTTTTTTTTTCCAAAATATATATTTAATAAAGAAAAATATGCAGTGGTTCTAAATGGACCAGCATTCCACCTCAGTGTGACCATTTTCCCTACTTCCCATCTCCTATATTTCCATTTCAGTAGCCTGTAGCAATTGGTCTTCACCTTATATGTCATTTACTTTATGCACTGAATCATTCAAAGCCAAGAAAGTGAAAAGTAATGAGCCATTCAGGCAATTTTGGCTAAAATTAAAAGACTTCAGTACTGTGCTGCTTAGTTTCTTGTGATAGCAAGTTGGATGCTGTCTGATCAGGGCAATAATCCTAAGGAAAGGGTATTAAAAGAAAAAATGAAAACCTTTAGGTACACATGCAGATGCTGAAGCGAAGTGTCACCTTTCTTCGCACCTAGGGGAATGTGGCTGGCCTGTGTAAGGACAAGAACTTCCTCAGCAGTATTTTTTTTTTGATAAGCGTTGAACATTTCAGATGAGTGAGCAGCACTTTTGGCCTTAGAGAATTATGGGCTAGCAAATACATCTTAAAAGATTCTTGAAGACATTGATGAAAGTAACTTCTAGTTCTTGCCTTAGCACATCAAGGCAGGGTTCGTACTATGGGCAAAAGTATCGGAGATTAACTAGAGATCATTGCCTGTTGTACACATTTGGAATTAAAGAGTGCTGGCTTTAACAAAGTCCCATACACTGTTGGTTAAGTACAGATGTTCTACAGGGAAGCATTTATCCTGTGTGGTAATTCTGGTAAACTTAAAAGGATAAATAGTTTAAAAAATTATATATATATAAACAAAAAATATATTTGTTTATATGTATAAAATAAAAAAGGAAAAAATATGCTGTAGACAGACACAGAAGATGACCCCCTCACTCATGGAGCTTGTGGTGTACTCTGGCTAGTTCGCTCACGCAGAGCCTGCTCTTCCTGCCTTTAAAGTCTGCTTTCATGTTAATCAGGAATTTCGGACCCAAAGGATAAGTGTAAGATAGGAAACTGGCTTAGTAATCTTGTAGTTGGGACTCTTGTTATTGCTCACAGAGCTGCAATTTGAGAGTACCTTTGTATCACAACGCAGTTATCTGTACTTGCAACTAAGCTGGAAAAAAGACAGAAGTTTGCATTTTCACTTGTCCATAGGGCCAAGCTTCAAATAATACATCCAATGCAAGACCAGTCCTAGTTAAGAGAGCTGACAGCACACTAAGTTCTGAGACACAAGTGTGTATCGTAACGAGAGCAATTCCAAGGACTTTGTCACATACTGAGTCCATCTTTATTTTCAAGATAGTGTAAGACAGTTGCAAATAATATTGATGCGTAGTGTTTTCATTTAACTTCTTTCACAGAAAAATTGACTTTTTTAATACTTGGTTTTATTAGTGTGCATTTATTCCAGAACTGTATTGCAATGGGTAATGAAACTAAAACAGTCTTGTTTTCCTTTATGGGAGAGACTGTGACTGTCTCAGATACTAGGGATATGTATTAGTGACCACAAGTCTATTCCGGTTGTATGTTCTGACCTCTATGGCTGTAACTGAATTCTTTCTACAGAAGTTAGAGTGCTACTGCTGAATTGTATTAAAAGCAGACCTACACAGAGTGTTTTGAGTCTTGGTAAAGAGAACAGCTTTTTCCTGTAGTACTGTAGGGTTTATTAATGATTTTCCCCTTTTGCTAGGCTTTCCAAACTGCCCTGCCCCAGTTTAGTAATTGTGGAACTGTAATGAGCACCGTTGGTTCTTCAAATTAATCTCATTCTCACATCAATTGTAATCCAGGTGTAGCAGGATGTGTAAGAGCGTACTCTGAAGACCCAGAAAGTGTGAAGTGCAAATAGATGTTCTCTCTCATCCTAAAAATGAGTAAACCACTAGAGCTAAAACATGAAAGAATGAGTCTTGTGCAAGACTCCAGAGATCAGAGGTCAGGTAATGAAATTGTGTTTATTTGTACTCCGAAGTAAGTGCAGTTTTAACCATGCCCTAGCCATGCAAACAAATGTGAACAATTTAGCGTTACTAATCCCAGTGGATTCAGTGGCATGTACCTCAGGACTTGTGTGTGCTTGTAGCACTTGGACCTTCAGGTAGCCATCAGAAGTTTTAATCTTCTCTGGGGAAGCCTGACCTTGTCACTTCTGTTCAGGAATTTTGAAGTTGATATATCTGATAAAATGTTCTCAACATTAACTTTTACTCGAAGAGCAGTCTAGGATGCCCTTGATACCTGTGACCAAAGACAGAACAAAGCATTTTTATTTTTTAATATAATATAGTTGGGAGAAAGGTGGCTTTTGTGTTACCCTATTAAGTCAGAATCTGTTCTACTGCTGAGTGATATATGAAATATGCATGCTTTTTGATAAATTTGTCAAAGCAATCTAGTCTGTTTCATCTCAAATGTGACTGGAGACAAATGGGTGAAGCCAAAACTTAAATGTTTAATTGATTAAAGTCATTCCAGCTCTGCTAAATTGGCTTTAATTTATTCAATATAATTCAGTTCTTTGAGAATTTGTGATGCTAATAACATATTGATACAGTATTTTCAAAGAGAGCAGGAGGTGTCTGCCTAGCATTTTAGGAAACAGAAGTTAGCACCACCCTGGAAACAGGAGGCAATAGCATGGAGGAAATACAGTAAGTTTCTCTGTATGTTTTTGTGAAATATCCCCAAGGGTGATTTTTTGTGATGTCTTCATTAATTACTGATAAGCATTCCAAATGATTTACAGAGCTTTAGTCTTTATCATATGCAGAAAGTAGAGATTTCAAAATGTTGAATTTTCTGTTGTTACAGTAATTTATGTACTGGTGTTGCCCACCCTGGCTGTACGATTATGCATGCGCTGCATGTAGATTTGCTGACCTCTGCTGAGCTCTTTTAAGGAAGGGGAACAAATCTTTTGGAGTCAGCTGTATTTGCAAAGGTAATGCAAAGAATGAAATAGTATGAGGGTTAAAGAAATTACAGTGAAATACGAACTGAATAGTCAGCAGCTATTCTTTTTGTAAGAGTAATACTGAGCAGGTCCTTTGAAATAATCAGCAATTGGCTGATGGTTAAAATCTGCTTATTTTGTGAGAGAAATTATATTTTGGTAGGAAATATTGGTGTCTCTTGATACTGTTCAGTTAATGAAGGAAACATTAAAATAGCACCACATTTCTTCATGGTTGCCATACATATTCACATATATCCCAGCTCTGTGGTGCAAGTACTCTTTGTTGGAAATACAAGAGCCATGGATCTGTTTAGGAGAATAGGCTGCAAAAAATCTGGGCTATCTTGGTTGAAGATTGGTTGGAGGCAAGTAATTTGGAGTCAGTACTTAAATTGAATCAGAACTGTATTTTAAGCAAACACATACCTGCATCCAATACTGTTGAGGGTGATGTAAGTGCAGACCTAAAACAGATAAGACAGATTTGTTCTGCATCCATGTAGAGAGGATACAGTTCTTACTATTAGTAGTAAGATACGTATGTCAATATATATATATTTAAATGACTTGGTGTATTTCTATTTCTGGCCGTTTAGTTGCGTGACAAAGTAGAGGAATAAATGTACACAAAAGGATGCACACAGTAGCTGCAGAAACAATCACTTCAGCGTGCTTAGTGATATGAGACATGAGGTCACCAGTACATTTTAAAATATTAAGCTGAGATCTTTGTTTTGCTTATTCAAATACAGACCAGATAAACAGCAATCTAAGTGTGGTACCATGTTATGAGGACTTGGCAGGCCTTGTGAAATGGCGATGATTGGGTACGCTTCCCTTTAGGAAAATGTCCACACCTCTGAAATGATAACCATGACTGAGCTTTGCTATAATGTTTTACAAAAAAAAAGCAAAAAAGAAAAAAAAAGAAAAACAAACAAACAGAAACAGAAAACCCTGCTTTAAATCAGTAGAGCCTCGGGGTTTAGCTCGGTGTCTCTGCCAGGATGGAGATCATGATTATAATTGAACATGATGTGTTAAGCCAGGGTCTTGCAGTCTTATCCACTGCAAAGGGCAGAAGGGAATATTGGTGTTGGAAAATGTGTGAGGATCTATATGGCAGGTAAGGTAACAGCAAGGTGCCATTCCCTTCATCTGTAGCTGCAATTAACACATGCAGCAGAATATGTTATGTTTGTGACAAGCAGCAAGGTCATGTCAATAGGAAAGGGGCATTTCTCTTGTGGAAGTGGGGCGTGAATGCTGGTGAGAAACCAGGGTACTGTTGTTAAGAAAAAAAGGGGCGACTGTATGTCTGTGTCAGTGCAGAGATCGAAACAGAAGTATGGAAAGCTTGAACTGTAGACTTTCTGCAGCTGTACAATGATTCAGCAACAACATCTGTCCTTTGTCCCTCATCCATGCTGGTCATTGTCACACAGTCTGCTCTCATCTCTAGTGTGTTTGTGCAACAGTTGTTTCCTTTTTTTTTTTTTTCCTCTCCCCCTTAAATTAACTGGCTTAAAATTTTAAAGAGATTGTCATGGGAAATCCTTGGGAAATTAAAAAAGTATGAAGACAACATTTTCAATGGGGCCAAAGAATTGGTTCAAGCAGTAAGTTATAGGAATTGCTTTTCTTAAAAATATCATCTTCCCTGAATACTATGGGCTCGACAGCTATGAGCTGTCTGATTAAAGTCTGACTTACAGTATGATTAAAGTAGATACTATTGAAAATAATTCTAACTTCTGTGATACAAGGGTAGCTTGAGAGGAAACTCGTCTGTAGAAAAGCTCGAATTTAAACTCTTTGGCCGAAGAACGGTATGTTGAGTCTTGTAGCTGAACCTAAGTAAGTTGAGTGCAAGATAGGTATGTGCTTATAGGTTAAGTTAATCACTTGCAGAATGTAGTTGTGCTTGGATTCTCTGTTCCTCTGTAGGTCAGGATTGGATATCTAGAAGATAGGTTTTGGTTTCAAGGACAAGCCCCGAGTCTGCAGGATTTCAGAAATGGAGTTCCACCTCTGAATTTGTATAACTGTACAGACGTAGTTCCTGTGACAGTCTTTAAGGTTTACAGTCTATGTAAGTAGTTAACTGAGGTCTGGGGAGAAGTTGCATCAACTGCTATCAGTTGGTCAATTCTTGCTCTGCAGTTCATGTTCTGAAGAGGTGAATGGTAAAAATAGCCATGTCTGGTACATTGGTAGAGTAGGGTGTCACTGCTTAGCTTTTACTTAAATATCAGAATTCATATTCTGATAAATACAAAAAAAATGAAGCCAGAACATCCTATTTTCTGTAGTAGTTTTTGTATTCTTAGGGAGAAGAGAAGCTGTGATACATAAGGAAGTTGGGTATGTCTTAGCTTTGTAAAAACATACCACTCATGCTTTGCATTTTGGCCTGGTTTAGGTTTCACGAAGTAGATAAAAAGTGCAGGTCTTAATAACCTTATCGTATAAAAAGGAATTCAGGAGGCCTCTGATAAATACTTGATGTGAGCTGATCAGTCGCATAGACAACTTCTCAGCTTCTGTTTTGTTGATTTTTCTTTGCATGAGTTAATATTTTGCAAAGCCATGGCCTCAACTCTACTAAGCAGAAGCTGTCTGAAGTGTTGCGTGGTAAACTCACAAAGTTACCCTTAGGAGGAGGAAATAAAATGAGGTCCTTGAGTTGTTCACTAAAAATATCTTTTCCTGTTTTGTAATTACACCTTTAACACTTTCTCATATATCACCATGGTTTCTGAGTTTTGGAAGCACACATGACTCCAGGAGCAGTCATAAAACAGATGACACTTCTGCTTTCCAGTTTATGCATCGAAGAATCACATTAACCATCTTTACCTTTTTCTCAGTGAAGGTTTATTTTCAGCTGCTTATCCTCCACCATTTCCAAGCATTTTCTGAAGACGCTGCCCTGTGAATATAGCATGAATAATCAGGTTGAGAGTTTGAGTGCTCTTGAGAGACTTTCTTTTGGTATAAATGATAGAATCGTATGACTTTATTTACTTTTCTTGTGCCTGCCTGAAAACAATCCACATTTTATATTTTATAAGTTGTTTTGTTTCCGTTGCAATAGTGGTGGAGATCAGGTCTGTGGGCTTTCTGTAGTCCGAAAAGAGGACTCCAGGCAAGATAGGCAATACAAAAGCTTCTGTCATTTAGAAAGCTGTTATCCATTTCGTTGTCCTTCCCTAATTTTGTTCACACACTGAATTTTAAAGGGAACTTCTCTGTAATGGAAACTTGAATCATGATTTTGGAGAGAGAGTAGTGTTTGTGTACTGATGTCTATCTGCAGTGTGTGTTGATTAAATTCTGCTTTGTGGAAGCACTGACTGGAACTTTTGATGGTGATTTGGGTTCAGTATCAAAACAGGTGAAGAATAATTAAACCCAAGCTGGGCACTGTGTGTGGGTGTGCACGTGCAAGAGTATTTCAGTACTGTATGGCAAAAGATGTTTCTTACAGGGTTGGCAAGGCAGGCAGCTGATTGCTTTCTTCTGCAGTTACCTAAAATCCCATATGTTTTGCAAGTCTAGCCTTGACTTACAGAGTTGACTGTGAAACTGTTTCTGATGCAGAAATATAAATATTTTCAATGAACTTTAATTACCCTAACTTCATTTTTTTCCGTTACCTTTTTTCCACCAGCTTCAAAATCCTAATGATTCTTTGAAGAATTATGTTTCATATAGAGTAACATGCTCAGTCAAGGTATCTAAACAATCCCATATGGCATACGTTTTTACTTGGGTTGAAACGTATGCAGCAATTTTGTGTAAAAATTGTATTTAACAAATCAGTCGTGCATGCAAAAATGGCACGGGCTACAAGAAGTAACAGGATATTCTCAGGATCCTGAAACACCAGCATGATCTAGCATGTGTTTAAAATAAAGTGGGTATTTCCATTGTTTTTTAAATGATCATTTGCTTTCTTAAAATTAAGTATAAGCTTAAAGATTTTGACCCAAGTTAAAGTTAAATTTACAAGAAATATTGGAGTCAATGCTGGTATGGTTTGCTACTTGGTCTCTTTTTCCCTTAAGTCATGCATTGTGAGTTGTACACCCAGCTTAGCTGTGGGAGCTTTAAGTACTTACAGTAGCTGAAAGGAGATGGTTGTATCCGTATGGGTTTGATAAACTGGCATGAATAAACAAGCTTTCATTCCAAAGTATCTGGTCTCCATGATATTTTCTGTGAGTCTCAGACCACGATATGATTTAAGTTCAAACATTCAAGGGATTCCCAGAAAAATAAACATTATTTCCTCTTCCAGATCTTCTCGTCATAGTGTTGTTTTCCTGCCCTGTGATGTTTTCCAATGCAGCAGATGTTAAACAAAATGACCTGAAGCGTTGTTCTTCGCTCGTGATACTTTGCAAACAACAAGGTCCATTTACAGATGTTATCCTAAAGCATTCAATTGGGTACAAATCGGCAAACAAGAGAATGTGTCTAATATCTGGCATTTGTGGTTAAAATTTAGCCTTTCAGAAACACTTCTGTAGGATTATTGCATGCATTTGTTAGTACATAAGAGAATTTTAGGTACCAGGGTGTCTGAAAACAGCATATGCTTAATTTTAGGCTTTTGTTTCGATGCGAAGCCAGCAGTATCCACAAAGGAAGTGGTTCCTTGCTTCATATACCCAGGCTGCTTGTTCTTGTCACCATGTCACCTCCTCCACTGCTCTTGCAAAATAGTGTGTGCACTTGTATTGGGAACCTGTAATTAAACTGGCAAAAGAAATAGCTGTTTTTAAGCCATGTCTGCATCTTGATATGGTTAGCTGTGCAGTTTTGCAGTGTCTGTGGTCTTGGATACAGGGAAACAAAGCTGTGTGGTCAAGCCCTGGTGCGGATGTACATGGAGTGCTGTGAGCCCCTTGCTATTCAGCTTCAAACACAGAAGTGTGACTGAGGCACTGAGTATCCCCTCAGAAGATTAGGATATAATGGCTGGCATGTCTGGAATTCACACGCCATCATGCTGTGCACTAGCTTCTGTGTACAGATGAAGCCTTAAGCTGCTGATGTAAAATAATTTCAACTTGTTTCTTAAATTAGTTTTTTAACATTGAGTTGAGTTTTGTTTGACCTACACGAGTTTTTCTAAGAAGGTTTGCATATATAAAATCTTCATGTCTCTAGTAAGTCGAGCCAGGAGCCTCATTAACATTATTGCTGTGATCACAAGGCAGATTCTCGTGTAAAGCTGACAGCCAACAGCCCATGCTTAATTGGTGCCCAAATTCCTTCCTGAAATACTCAATATGATCAAGAAGGGCAGGATACACCGGGATGGCTGTTAGGATTTGTGGTCTGAGGTCTTCCCTAAAGAATTTCCTAAATCGGTATAATGATTATGAAAATTTCTCCTACATGTCAAAATTTATCTTTAAAAATGCATTTTCATTGTAATTGTAACACAAATCTGAAAATATTTTCAACTTTTTTTCCCATTATTTCAAAAGGACATTTTTTCCCCTGTGGTAATAGCGCAGAATTATTTTTTCACAGTGACAAGTTTTTATACCATGAATAAAGAACTTCAATGCATGTAATTTTATCAGAGTCAATGCATGTTCCTATGAAACATATAAACTTTTATGTTTGGGGGTGAACGAATCAGGGTCTCAATTCTGAACGTTGTCAGCTTTGATTATCCCATGTGGTAAAAGGATAAGATAGAATACATTATTCAAAACATATGTAGTTTTCAGTTGTGAGAACATCCACTGATGCTGTATTGGAGAGAAGAAAGGTCAGTGACACTGCAGCCTGAAGTTCAGAGATCCCCTGGCTTGTACTGACCTGCTGTAGTAACTCTGGCAGCACGGCGACAAAATAAATGCAGCTGTATTGCTTCCAGACGTGAGCTGTCTTGTGCAGAGTTAACTTGGGTGCCATTGGACTCGTGGTGATGAAGCTGCAGCCTTGAAAAGCCACCAAATAATGATTGAAGGCCAACATTTCAAGCTTCTATACAAGCTTAAAAGCTTTATGGAGGTACCTCATCAACAGCAGCACTAAAGGGATGAAGTATGAATTCATTCTTAGTAACTGTTAATCTCAATTCTCCAGATCATCATTTTTCTAACTTTTTCTAACCTCAAAGTAATTTAAAACAATAATTTAAAAGTTATGTAAGCGTAAGTTGATTGAATTCAGCATTTTAAGTCTCTTCAAGTTCAGTAGCCTGTTCCGACGGGTCATGCAGTCACTGCATGCCACTTGAAATGCTGCATTCAGTTTGCAAAGTGTGTTAATTCATGCCGAGATGTTACATCCTCCTTTATGGGCAGTCTGCAAAGCTGGGAGCCTATACGTGCCAGCAGCATGGAGTGGAAACCTGCAATCGCTTCGTGGAGGGAGTGCAGAGCTGTTGCTGCCAAAACGAAGCCTTACGTGCGGCTGTCAGCACATGCATGGTTATGCAGAACCATCATCGTTGCTTTCATCTGGAAGTCTGTTGTTGAAGTCAGGACTTTTAAATCCAGCTTGATGTCCTTGCTGACAAGAGTTTAGTTCAGTTTAGGATTCTGAGCTTTTTGTGGTGGATGCCTGCCAAGGATATGCCCTGTATGCGCTGATTAAATATTTAGTGCTCTATTCCTTGTTACCCCCATAGCTGCAGAGCGTGCTCTGGTTTCATCAGTGGTTATTCCTGTCCTGTGCTTATGTTCCCTCTCCCTTCCCGCTGCCTTGTCTCTGTGAATCGCCTTTGATTTCTGTTATCTCCCTCCTTGTGAAATGGTCACAATGGTTCATAGGCACGAAACAGCACTGGGTGCCATGGCTGTGTAGTCTGCAAGGAGATGCTTTCAAACAGGCCAACTACTCCTGTTTCCTGATCTAGGGATGGGGAAAATGGGGGCAGGGGCGCTACACAGTAAGGAAGACAGTGTTAAATTCAGTAATCAGCCCGTGTTTTTTCCATTCAACATAAGAGGTGTACAGATAAGCAGTGTGAAATCATGTCAGAGTTTCCTAAATTTAAAAAAGTAAGTAGGAAAGGGGACTAGCAAAATGGATGTCCCCTTAAAATAGCTAGCTGTTTTATACCAGACTAATGGAGCTCCTGGCCAAAAGCCAGACCCTCAGCTGGTGCGAATCAGCCTTGCACCAAGAAAATCAGTGCTGCCATTCAGATTTGTCACCACTGAGAATCTGCACCTGAAGCTCGAAAGGTACATTTAAATTTTGTTGCTTGTTTAATTAGAGAGAGGAGATACAATTATGATTCATAGGTAGGTGTCATCTTTGCCCAAGAATTTTGCAGCTGAATTAATGGTGCATTATTAATGTAATCAGTTTAATTAGGAGAAAAGATGTGTTTATGTTAGAAACAGTACAAATGAAAAATATTTTTAAACTGGGCATACTTCCAGTACACTTTATTGAACTGTCTCATTTTTCACTATCTCCCGTTTCAATCCAAGAGTTACTTTTATTCTGTTTTTAAAAATTTTATTTACAACCTATCTTAAGTGTGTGTTGAATTCGGGTCTTTATTACGATTTATGTTGATCTTTCAATATAAACCCTTAGGAAATCCAAGTTACATGTTTTAACCCTTTTTGAGGCTATCAAGATGCTGTTCTCTAGGCAGTTGTAAATGAAACATTTTTATTAAGTAACTTACAATGAATGCTGCAGAACCCTCTAGGTCATTTGTTCAAGATTGGCTGTACTTGTGTTAGTGATGGGAAAGAATGATACAGTCCTGAGAAATACTGGAAGAGGAAATTAAAAGTTTGTTTTATGTGGATCCGTTGGAAGTGGGTCATGCTGAGGTCTAAGACGTATTAGAAATGATTTTGTGAAGCACTTGTATCATGGTGTGTGTTCCTTTGTATAATGAATGCTTCGTTCCATTTTTCTCATTATTAAGGGCTATGTTGTCCACAATAGAGACAGATAAACTATGTTAACACAACATTAAGACTGCATAGATAAAATCTGGTAAAGTTAAGAAATACAAAAGGTAGTGGATTCCCAGAAGAACATCAGTTCTGGAGTACTTTACATCCTCTGTGTTGTGTGGTATCAGCTTTATATGAACAGGGACATGTTGTGCTCCAGCTCAGATCTTCACGTTCCTGTTGCTTATCCGGAGCTGACCAGGTCTGTGTAGCTCTTATCTCAGTGCTACTTGAATGTGCTTCTGTGGCATAATGACACTACTGAGGTACTCATTTCTCCTGTTAGTGTGGCTTTCACCCTTCAGTACTCCATTTGGAGAAGTCTTGCTGGATATGCTGTCATCAGGAAACAAAGATTATTAATCTCAAAAACAAACAAGTAAAAGAAGTGAACTTCCTTTTATAGCAGAAGTTCTTTGTTAGGATGTAGTTGACCTTAAAGCACCACTCCTAAATTGTGTGTACCTCCAGTCGAGTCCAAAGGAGCAGCAGGGCTGATGCTCGCTCAGACAGCTGGAAGGGAAGGGCTGCTGCAGCAGTGTACCTGCCACGGGCTGGCAGCTGGGCTGTCCCCAGGGCCTGGTGATCTGGCACTGAGCCATACGCTGCCGGAGGAGCCGGTGTAGTCACTTGTAATTCTGGATTACAGTCTAAGGAGTTGAGGGCAGTTGACCCTACCCTAATGATACTACTACCACAATCAACACAGAAAAGCAATTGTTCTAATTGAGTCTGGCTCCCATGTTAATTTACTGAGCACAAGATTCTGTAAAAGGTAAAGTCTATGTGGGATTAATTATTAAATGTGAAGTTTCTCAAAAGGGCCTAAGGGAGCTAAGTGCCTAGTTCCATTAGTCATCTTTGGATAATCCCAACCTAAAAGCCTAGACAATTTTCACCTCTTCTTAAATTCTCTTATAGACTGTTGGTTCAATCGCAAAATAGCATTTACATTCAAAAGGTTGCAGTTTCCTTCTGCTTGGTGCTTACTTTACACACAACAAGGTGCTCAGATTTGATCTAATCAATACACCTAGTTAGATAACGGTAAATAAATTACTGTTGCTATTGCATGTGTTTGTACTGAAAGAAAAGTACTCTATGAATGAAAAGATAGTGACAAGCCTCCTCCAGACTGGGAGAGTGGAATTGTAAGTTCTGGGTGAAATGTGCAATGACTCATTGCCAAGCTGATGATGCAAGATGAAGAAACCCACAATCATCTTCCTAGACTGGAATGAGAAGTAATGTTTTTTCTTTTTTTTTTTTTTTTTTTTTTTTTGAGGGGAGGGAAAGATGTAAATATCCTTGGTCAAATTAAAGTTTATCAAATGCATTAAGAAGTTCCTGCATGCCACCCTCCAGTGCTGCCAGCTAACTTCCCTTCACAGTTGGCAGGAGCAGTTTCAGTTACTTTATAAGTTGTCACAGTGGGCTTCAAAGGAGTAGACAGGTCAGTGCCAGTAGCATGGCATTCTCTTTTCAAATTTAATCAGCCTCACTTTTGAAGCTATTGCCATTTCAGTCTCCAGCTTAATTTCCATTTATTTTTTTTCCACTCCAAACCTGTCATGTATACCTTCTGTGAATTTTATGTGAACACACCTTCGTGCAGTGCTGTTACAGAAAAGGGAGGTTACCGTGATGACCTGGGTGGAGGCGTGCTGCTGGGGCTACCTGCAGTCTGCGTGCCTTGTTTTAGGTTGGTTTTTCCTTACAATATTAGTAAGCAGGCTTTCTGTAGATGGGAAGAAATTCATGTTGTTCTTCTTCATGGGATTTTGGGGTTTCAATACCTGCTGGAATCAGAGAAACTGTATTGTAAATAGAGTTGCCCAGCAAATACCAGTAGGTGGTGTTAGGATGCAGAGCGTATGTTCTAAAACTCGATAGGCAAGGTGGCTCACAGAGCAAATTATTAAATGTAATTAATCCACCTTCCTCAGATGGGTTTTGAAGCAGAGTTAAAACAAGAATATATGTTTCCAGGTCTCTGTAGCGTCAGAATAATTTCTCTCTTCTTTAGTGCAGTTTTGTGACCCTTCAGCAGAGTATCGAATGGGGAATCAGTGTTCTGTGCCAAAGAAGGATCTTTGTGAAACATTTCGTTTACTCACTGGATGACTTTTCTCATTTCATAAGGAAATACCGGAACTTTGGAAGTCATTTTCTTTAAAATATTTTAATGTGGTTGAAAAGGATAAATAAAGGAAATAGTGGAATACTCAAAATAGATGTGGTGGTGTTAGAACGCTATATATAATCCAATTGGATTAGTCTCGTTAATCCAGTAGCGATTAGGAAAGATTATACGTTTGTTTGGATCCTTTCATGGATTAACCTGGTCAGTCGAGGTTGATCAAATTAGACATTGTTTTTCTAATCGGTCCTTGAGTTGCATAACAGATGGCCAATATTCACCTTAATTAGAAATAGCCTTTTGTTTACCACTTAAAAGTATGGTGGCTGAGCTTTTCATCTTCTCTGCAGCAGAAAAGGTACTTTACTTCCTAATTTTCTCTAGTCTAGTTCTCTAGTGTGAAAAACATACCAGTTAATAAAATACTCATGTTTCAGTTTAATGTGCTTGTAAATCTCAAAGCTTCATATCCTTTTCTCCAGAATTCTTTTGGGAAATAAGAGTTATTTGTTAATTCATCAAAATATTTGGTTTCTTTCAAACCCGAAGTAGTTCTTCAAAATATAGTTCTACTATAACGCAAATTAAGGAATGTAAAAAAATGTTTTGTCTCTGTCACAAACCCAGCAGTCCAGATGGATGAGTGGTGGACGTGGAGAACAGCGCTGGCTATGAGTGTCCATGGGACTATCAGAAGAATCAGAGTTGTGGTTTTATTTGTGATGCTGCATGCTATTCACTGTTAAGTGATTTCGTGACAGATGTTGACCCTTGTCAGGCTGTGCTTGAACAGTCGAGGCCTGGTATCAGGCTGGCCTCTGCTTCTCTTTGGGGCTGCAGTTTGGTCACCTGTTCTTTCCCTTTCCCTGATGATTTGGCTTCCACTGGGCTTCTGCCACCAGACTTTTAGATTGCTGCAGCCCTTAGTTTCTGACTTCCCTATTGCCCTACGTGCAACGTGTAACCCCTTGCCATTGTTCTAATTTTATCCTTGCTCAAGCCCTTGGGCATGGCATCCCAGGTACCAAGCTCACATAGTACCTAAAATTCCTGGAAAAATCCTTTATGTTGTGACAGAAGCAGGGAAAGCTAACTTAGCAATTTCTCAGCATTTGTTTCTCTGCCAATTTTTATGACCCTAAATGTTTAAATGTTTAGTAGCCTGCTTTTTTTGTATTACCTACTTGTAGTTTTGCAAAGATGACTTCTATAACAGGATTTTCATCACAGCAGCCAAAGGGAAAAAAAGTCCT